>VWZO01005950.1:1568370-1697458 GCA_013396975.1 Bucco capensis
CCCCCCCAGTTAAAAAAACAAAACATCATAATTTGGGGAGAAGGAGGATAAGGAAAAATGGATACCAAACTTCATTTTTTTACATACCCTATAAAAACAGCCAACCTAGGGAGCAATTCACATCTCTTAAACCTAGTCCAGGAAAGGCGTTTAGACTTCTGAGAGCAATAGGGTCCTCATATCAATACAGTGAATTCCAAAAGTTCTGGGAGCCATAAGCTTTAGAAAAGCTCTATCAGACATAAAGCTGAGTAACTCTTCAGCCCTTCTGCCACATTGTCAGGCCACATTGTCATAGGCAGCATTGAGATGGAAGCTGCAGCCCCCAAAATTTCCCTGGGAAACCTTCTCTCTTCCCAGAGTGGTATTGTTTTGATTTGTTTTCCAGCAAGCTCACGAATCCCACTGTTGCAGTGCCTCATGCTGTCTTGGCTGGGAGGCTGCAGACAGCATGATCCCTGTGTAAATCTCAGAAAGCTGCTGCAGACTGAGCTCACCTTAGCAAATTGACATCCATGTAGCCATGGTTAAGAGAGAACTGTTCAGTGTTATCTCTGTCAGGAATGGAATAAACAGATGAATTCAGTCACCTCGTCAAGGGAATTCCATGGGAGAATCACAGCACAAGATGTGATTTACCTACTGTAATCACTTCCTTGCTCTCACCTTCTGCCATGGGCCTGTCTCCCAACTGTAGGATTCCCTTTGTCTTGAATGGACTTAGACCACCTTCCCCACGTGCGTCTTCGTTTGTATGGCATCAAAATGGTAGGAGCTGCTTCTGGCCATCACAATACAGTGCTGTTGTTAATGGAGCTCTGTTGTATTGTGGCCTGTGAGGAGTATCCTGGAGGCAAGAAGTTCAAGTTAATCCTGTGTTGCCTAGTCAGCCCCTTCTGAAATAGCGGGCCAGCTCATAGATTGCTATCTCCAAATACAAAAGGCAAGACTCAGGAGCAATTACAGTATGCTGTGATCAGAAGAGGAGATCTGCTGTGAAATTGTGGTTGAGGTTTTGAGTGTTTCAGTTTGTATTGCTTTTTGGTGATAAGAGAATAGCATCATCGCTGTTGGGCCCCTTTTTGTGAAATATTTTGAGCTGCTGTGATTGGTGAAGCTCTGGAGCACAGTGAAGTGTCTGGAGACAGCTTCTGACTGAGATGCTCTCAGCTTCTGCTGCATGTTCCCTAGATGTGCCAGACTGGCAGAGTCTGCTGACATGGGCATATTTAAACTCAGTTCTGGCATATTTACTCTACTTTCTCTAACAGAAGCAACTTTATTGTCTGAAAGTTACATGACAAACATTTAATGAACATGCACTGTTACCAGAGATCAGGGTATACCCTGGAGACCGGGCTGCTTCCAGATGTGGTAGCCTCACACCCTTTTAATTCTCAGAAACTTGCAGGGTCTATCAGTAACTTTCTAGGCTGTCAAACAGCAACTGGGTCCCTGATTAGCAGCAGGTGAACAATTCCTCCGTTGTCCATGCTGCTTGTCATTGATACTGGTTAGTCTGGTGGGAAGAGATTCTGTAGAACATAAGGATGACTGTACAGATCAGACCAAAAGCTGAAGTCCACCATTCTGCCGCTAACACTAGCCAGTATTGGCTAAGAGACAAGGGCTATAAAAGCGTGGCAGGCATACAGTTAAGCTTAACCTGGCATGATCTTCCTGCTTCCAGTAACCTGAAGGTTAGAGATTTCCTGGGCTAGAGATTGTATCTTGGTGTTTAATGACTTGTGATGGATTTTCTTCATTGAGTATCCATCTGGATTTCTGGTATTCATAACATCCTGTGGCAATAAGTTCCACAACTTAATTGTGTGGGGGAAAAAATACTACTTTTTGCTTGTTTTAGTCCTACCATCTGGTCATCTTGTGTGCTAATTGACAATTTGCTGCTCCTGAGTTCTTCTATGGAGTGAAGGAGCATTCCCAATCCCATCTCTGTGATGGAAGCGGTTTTATAGAGCTCTGTGACCTTTACTCCCCATTGTCTATTTTTCCAGGCTGAAGAGTCTTTTGAAGTCCTAGGAAATATTTGAAGGCAGTTTTGAAATGCTTTGGTGGAGGATTCTCTTCCCCTGGGAAGTGCAAAGCATTTGAAAGTCTCACTGACAACAGTACTGGACTCATTCAGCTCTGAGAGTTGAGGAAAGATTCTTTGTAAGTGATTATGGAACACTAGAATTTTTCAAAACTGTCCTGAACTCTGCTGGAAACCTTCCAGATAGGATTTGTAATGCAAAATATTCTACTTAGACTCCATAGTGGCCTTGTTCTGGTTGTACCACGTGCAGGGGTCTGGAGCACCATGCTGGAAGGGAGTCAGCCTGCCAGCTAAACAGGGCTAGGCTGTTGAGACACCTTCCATTAGTGATCCAGTATCCCACTGCACCCTAAATTTGTCCTGAATAGTCTACTGACATAAGATGCAATGGTTCCTCTGCTATAGTCACTATGGCAGAGCCCAGCCATCATGTCCCACTCGAGATGATAGCGCTGGGCCAGGAAGGGGCTCCATGATTTAGGCTTCAGCTCCAGAAAGGCATGTTGTTAGCATGCCTTTCTGAAGAGGGAAGGGAACATAACCTCTTTCTGGAGTAGGCAGGTTGAAACCAGGCAATAATAAGTGATCATTTGCTCTAGCACATGGATATAAAAAGGTTGGGATTAAGAGGCAGCATATTTCAAAAGAAATTAGCTAGCAAGATGTGCACATTTAACATTTATGGTTTGAAGATTAAGACATCAGGCCGGAATTTAGGATATCTGGGTTAAATCCCAGCTCTGTCAAAGACTTCTCAGAACATGCTGGGCAGGTTGTGTAAGGTAATACTTTCAGAAAGGACTCAGAATTTGGGAGCTTAAATCCAATTGGTGTTCAGTAAGTTCTTAAGTGTTTAAGGTCAGGATTCCCCAAAATACTGAGGCATTCTGATGCTCAGCATTGTGGCATTAGCTGGTGTGTGCCACAGACCTCAAGAAGAGCAGCATGTGAGGAGGCCTGTAGGTGACATCTGGGGACTCCTGGAAAAACATGAGTTTGTGCAGCGCTTGCAGTGGCTGTGCACCTTGTAACAACAGCACTCTGGACTTAATGATGGTCTCTAGGTGCAACCTCAGCACAAATACATACTAATAAGTGTCTAAGTAGATAGATTTTTAAGAGCTTTTTTGTCAGCTCCCTGAGATGTGAATACTAACAATCATGAAAAGATTTTGCATATTTGAAATTAAACAAACTTCATTCTTCAGAATTAAACAGTGAGGGCTGTTTTTCTAGCCAGTGAAGTACAGTGACATGTTCATTTCCTGGTTCAGCATGTACTTCATGGGGAGCTGGCTGTGCAGAAGGCTAGTGAGGGAAACCACTGCATGAAAGGGACACTGCTCACCTGTACAGCTGTAAATGTGCAGCAGGTTGTCCTGCTCCTTTGATAGAGCAGCCCTAAAGTTCATTTTCTCTTTTTTTAAGCCTTTATTAAACCTGTCTGGAAACTCTGCTCATTTCATCTCCTGCCAGGATCACAGATGCTAACATCCAGTTTGGTAAGGCCCTTTGAGACCAGCTATGGCCTGAAGGAAGCTTGAGAGTTTTATATCAGGTGGGCTCTGAGACTGTCCTAGACCTTTGCTTGCTAATTATCTATCATGGAAATGATGGTTAGAGTTTATGTTAAGGGTGCTTATTAGCTGGGTGCTTTTGAACAGGAAGAGCCTGCAGCCTGCTCCAGTCATTGCTGCCTGCATGAAAATGGCTGCAGCTGCCTTCCTGTGGAAGGACCGTGCTCTCTGGCATGTAGTGTGGGACCCTTGCTCACCTCTTCTCTACTCTCATGCCCTAGAATTTCTTGCACGCTTTTGCCTGTCTGGGACACACAGCTTGCATCAGAGGTGCAAGCTGCCTCTGGTGAGCTGTGAGAGGACAATTGCATAATGAGTGAGGGTGATTTGCTAAGTAGGGGTTCCTGGAACCTAGCAATAATTGTACTACTGCTGTATCTCGGCCTCACACCTCTTCATGTAATGGCCTGGCTGTGATCCTCTCCCTCCCCGACATGCACACTCTACCCTTCTGCTCCTGGAGGAACTATCTATTCTCTGGCCCTGTTGCAGTCCCTCACCTTGCTGCCCTTGCCTGCAGCCTGTGGGTGTGTACAGATTCCCACTTGAACTGCAGCAGGGCTACTGGGCTGGTTCTAATGGACATGACTGCTAACCTGACATTCATGTCCTAAATAACAAGTTTTTAAATTTGTGCCCAAAAGAACTCCTAGAGACAGTTTTCTTCAAATGATGTTTCCTTAGACAACTTAATCACACAAGGAAATTGCATGTATTATTCCTGCCAGAGAGACTATGTGCAGCTTTTCTTTTTCCCCTGCATGCATTCAGTACTGGTGAAAATAGTTGGATTGACTGTGTAAGCAATTAAGCTTTTGAAATCTACTGTGGATGGAATTTTATCCAATTTATATGTGGTCTTACTATGAATGTACCTTTCTAGATTCAGGACAGTGAACTCCCAGTTCTGTGCTTGGAAGATGCTACCTCCCACAGTTAAGCTATTAATATTGGGTGCTGCTCTGTTAAGGGTACATCTCTTTAATATGAGGATGTAGGGTAGTGTAAGTGTTGAAGAAAGCCCCAGCTCAACCTTATATGGCAAGTTCTCTGCCTTTTTTTTCTCTTCTTTATGGGATTTTGTAGCCCAACATGCTCCTAGCCACGTCAAGTCTCTTCCGCTTAAGAGATCCTCTCTTTAGCTGATAGACAAACTTCACATAAAGGTAAAAGTCCTTTAAATCTTTTTTTATACTAATCTGAAATGAGAACCTCAAAATCCAGAAGTGAGATAGAAAAGAAAGGGTTGGGGCTAAAGGGAGAAAAACCTTTTTTCTCTTCAGATACAAATGTCAATAGGTTTGAATTATGGACCTGCTGTAATTAAAAAACACATAACTAGTTGTTTTTAAATGCAGTTGTTTTACTTAATTGATTTTTGCTGTGAGGACCAAAGGGAATTAAATAAATAAAATGCACCTTCCTAGTGAATTACTGGAGGCAGCTGAATCTCTGTTGGAATCTAATTGCTACAAGTGCTGCAGTTTGCTAGCAGTAGTTTTCTGTGGAATGGGCTGGGAGAGAAGGGGTAGAGTAGTGTGGGAGGGGGCTTATTCCCTGGCAGCTGCAGGAGGGAACAGGCTGCTCCTTGTATAGTATTTTTCTTCCTTGTCAGCAAAAAGAATATGCGTTTAACGCTTTGCATGATGGCTTTGCTTAGAAAGTCTTTATTCATATTTAATTACTAGCTCTCTGCAGCTCCCATCTTTAATTACCTTTTAAGAAGCAGGTTGCAAAATTGCACTGACATTCTTTCTTTTTTGTTACTGCATAAATTACAGGCCTCTCAGCTGCTCACCCTAAATCAGTCCAGCCTGCAGGAAGGGTGGGACAGGTTCTCCTTGCTGACTTCTGGATACCTGAAGCTTGCTCTACAGAGCAGGACAGAAACCCTTAACTAGCATTACATGAACTAGCTCCGTGCCTGAAGCCACAGACCCATGTTGGCATACCCTCTGAGTTAATTAACTGTGCAGAGTGGCCTGGCTAGTTAGCCAGGCTCATATCACTCTGTGGTAATAATGTTTCCATGGCCTGAGCCACCCAGTGCTGTGTTCTATTAGGCTACTGTATTATGCAGGGCAGATGGGCCTTTGCCCATCTCCCCACCCATGTCTGTCTAGGTTTTTGTTTCCTGGACATCCCACTCGTAAATCTACTTCTTCATTTGCAGCTTTCCTTATAGTCTAGTCCTGGGGTTCACATCCAGAGCTGCTAATAATTTCCTCTCCATCCCACAGTGTGCTTTGTTGTCCCAACCTGGTGCTTTTTCTGAGCTGAGAGCACTAGTTACTTTTATTGGAGGTGTGAGAAGGTCCATCACGTTGTCTTCATTTATCCAGTTGTTCTGTTGCCCAATGACACCTGCTCAAACTCTAGAAGGGGAACCGGGAAAAGGAAAAGAGACCTATGGGTTGAAATGAGAACAGATTTAATAAAATAATAATAACCCCACTAATATTAATACTAATAAGGTACACAAGGTTATATTCAGCCAATGTAGTGGTAAAAAGCTGCGCACTCCCAGCTGTGAATGTTAGGTGTCAAACACTGTGAGCACCACAGCTCCAGTGAAAAAGCGACAGTCGCAATAAACTGGAGAGTTGGCCTTGGGACAAGAATGATGGGTGAGACCCTCTAGGGATGACAGCCATCAGGAGAAGGGACTGTTTCCAGTAAACTTTCTAATTTACAGTGAGCATGATGTTTATGATATGGAACACTTCTGTTGGGCAGCTTGGGTCAGCTGCCCTGTCTTTTGCTTCTGCTAGCCTTAGCACCTGGCTAACTCAAAACTGCTAAGGACCTTGATAGCTGTGGAGACCCACATATCATGGCTGGGCACAGATGAAAACATAGTGTCTTATCAACTTTGTTCTCAATGAATTGGGTGCTTCAGTCTTCTCAAAAATGCAGCTTTCCTGAACAGAAAACTGATTCTATCCCAGAGAAACCAGGGCAAGCTTAAAATGTGTTCTCAGGGCACATCATCAGAGGTTCAAACTATGATTTTTGTCCCCCTGCCCTGAATCCAGCCCTTGCCACTGCACCCAGTCATGTGCTGGCATTCATCAAGTAAGCTAGCTCATGCTGCTGTAGTGGGTGGGAATAGACACTGTCAGGTTTTGGGGGATGATGGTAGGTGGTACTAAATATCTGCAGAAGAAATAGATGCAAAGGGACAGCTGTTGGCTTTGACACCCAGTAACAACCAAGGATGCTGACCATAAGCATTCCAACCCATTTTCCCTTACATGCTGCCTGGTGACTCCATGTCATAGATGAAATGTGCTGCTGGGGTCTGTCTTGGCATTTCCATGCTTAGCAGACTTCACTGGGAGGCCAAGCAGTGACAAGGCTCAGGTAAGGGGCAGAGAAAGGATAAAAGGGCTGAGCCTGCCCAGCTTTGGCACATGCTGTCTCTCGGCTATGGGCAGGGCTTTCCACAGGATAGTCTGTGGCATCCCAAGCTTATGCTTCTGTCTCTTCTCCTGGCAGATAGAAGAGCTCTTCGTGAGTTTTGAGTACACTCCATTGGGAGCAGCATCACTAGCCCAAGTGCATAAGGCAGTACTGCAGGATGGGAGAACGGTGGCAGTGAAAATCCAGCACCCAAAGGTCCAAGCTCAGAGCTCCAAGGATATTTTGCTCATGGAGGTAAAACTGCCTACTAACTTTGACTTACAGAGCAATTGCCATTGAAACATCTGGGGCCCACATTTGCCCATGGTGTAAGCAGATGTATGAACACCATCCTGTAGCTTTGAAACCTCCAAAGGTAAGTGCTGTCTTATGGGAATAATACAGAAAGTTGATGAGGATTGCAGTGCAGGTGATTGTGTGGGTGAAGAGACTCAACAAGAGGGTAAGAGTAAAGGAAAGCAGAAAGAGAAGACGGGTAAACATGAATGAAAGCAGAGTGAGTCTTGCAGTCTCTCCTTAGCCTGTATGCCCATTAACTGATTGATTAAACTGGTCTCAGTTCCCCTTGCAGTTAGGACTGTGTGACCAAGGAAAAATCATTCCCAATGATTAACATTGGGAATTATATTCCTGTGTGAATTCAACAGTGGCTGAGGTTACTGTGATTCAGTTTTGTTTCTTGATCAGCAACTTAATGCTGAGCTGATTCATGCTGGAAGCACAAACACTGAAATATGGAGAGGGTTACCTAACGGGACCAGATGCACAAAAGAGGGATTCAGCTAGGAAAAAAGTTTCAATGCCTGTCTCCTTTTCCTCTCCCGAATAGTGGGTGCCACTCACATTCCCAATACAATGATGTAGCTTCTCCCAAACTTCTAAGTTTAGACTACTGAAGGGAAGAACTGGAAAAAAGCTGTGGCACTGCACTGTATTGCAGTAGTCAAAGATGCCAGTGATATGGTAGGGAGCAGAAAATGGAGATGGTGCTGATGTGGAGGAGAGGGGAAGGATTGGGTCTTTAAATGGTAACACTAAACTTTTAGCTCTCCTGATAAGTATGTATCTGTATGTATAGTATAGTAATGTGCACCTCCATTGGCAGATAGGTATGTCCATGGGACTAAAGATGGGAAGATTAAGCTGCAGGGGTCTATTAAGTGTTCACAGGGTACTGCTAATGCAATGACATGCATTTGTCCATCACAGCATATCAGGAATCAAAAGGTCCTAGCAGCACCCTCTCAGAGGAACACTTAACTAAAGCTTCTTTAGGCAGCTAAAAAAACCTGATTTGAGCAATCCTGCCTAGCCTGCAAAGAAGAACAGCTGGTTCCAGCTGGAGCACATCAGTTTGCAGCTGCATACTTATTTTGAACTCATAGTGAAAGAAATTTTGGGGTTCAGTAAAAATATCCCAATAAGATGGGGTATATCTATTTCAGTGCTTGTTTGAGAACAGAAAACTGTTTGAACTGGCTTTAGGTCCAGCTGTAGATTTGGATTTGATTCAGGTCCTCTTCAGGACTGACTGCAGTGATCTGCCCAAAGAGTTTACTTCTGTGAGTCATCACATGCACAGCAGTTCCCAGTGGTCTTGTGGCATCCTTCACTCCTACCCAGGGCAAGAGGCAGAAGCTAAGCAGTCAAGGAAGAAGGATGCACAGGTAATATAAGACTGTGAGACCAGGGCAATAAGAGGATTGTGTGTAAATGAGCCAAGACCTAGATCCACCTTGGGAACTTTGCCCTTTTAACAGCAGGTATCACAAAAAAAATTCCCCCTCACACTACGTTGCTGTGTTTGCTGGTTACATTGGTAAGTGACATTTAAACAAATAATTTTAGAATGTTTCTTGTCTTTTTTGTTTTTAGACTATCGTCCTGAAACTAAAAGAGTGCTTTTGGTAATTTAGTATTGTCCTTCCTCTGCAGACAGTCTAGTTTGTCATCCTTAGATCTGTTGTGTATACACAGCTATGGGACAGTAGCTCACAACATTACACATGCAGTCTTGTTTTGAAAGAGTCTCTTGTGGAGGTGAAGTGTTGTCTTACATGGATCATCATATCTGTGTGTGGGACTATTTTTGTTTAGGCTCTTATGAAATCCAGATTATGTGCACCAGGGTTCTGATTCTTTAAGGATCAGACAGACATTGCAGCTAGATAGGAGGTTGATTTAAATATTAATGAAGAAGGAATCTGAATGGGAAAAGCTAGATGGAAAATTCATTTATTCACTTGAGCTTTCATAGCATCAGTACTGACTCTTTAAAAATCAGCACAGCATTTGCTAAATCTAGAGAGAGATACCTCACTGCTCTTCTTACATTGATAATTATTTCAAGTTAGTATGTTAGAAAGATGTCAGAAAAGCGACAGGCTAAGTACTGGTGAAGTATGTCCCTGCTGATGGTCAAGCTGGCAAATGGATTCAAGAGAAAGCGAAAAACAATGCATGAATTTTCTCACATCAGGCACCAATGAAATAATCCTGCAGCCCTTATAAAGTTTATGTATATGTTCATGAAGATCACTGGTTACATTTCATTTGGGTGACATAAATTTGAAAGGATTTATGCCTCTAGATATAACAGTAGAAAAATCATTCAATAGTGTCTGGAACCTGGTGATTATATTTTTAAAGGAACATTGAGTTTGGAACTTACATTTAGATAAGAGAAGTAGAGACAGGGGTGGAGACCAAACATTTTCACACAGCTGAACTGGAGCAGTGATGGTTCATAAATTTATTTTTTGTCATGCATTCCAATGATCGCAGCTTTCTATGTGTGTTTTAAATGTTCCTCCTGCAGTGCAGGAATTCCCACCTCATCAGTGGAGATCTAGAAAAGGAAACAGTCCAGGAACACACACTGCCAAGTCTGTTTTCATTTTCAGATAGATGTGCAGAACAAGTAAGATAAAGACAGCAGAGTGGATTGCAATTTTATGTTTTATTCTTGTTTTATGATTGAAGTGGTTAAAAAGAAAAAATTGCTTAACGTGGTCCAAATTGACAGCTTGGACTATTTGTAACACTAGTTGAGGAACTGGCCCTTCATTTGAACAGAAAGCATGCTTGGCTGCTGTGCAGCCTTGATTATACTACCCAGTCACATAGTCTTGATTTTCTTCATGAAGGATTGCCCATCACTTGCCTCTTAAATGTTACTTTAACCAAATGTTTCTAGAAACTTTTTGGCTGGATTTTTCAAGGCCCCGTGCAGCTGAATACCCAATCCCTTTCAGAAGAAGAGAATGTCAGGTGGTTAATACATGATACTTAGAAAACACCACTTCAGCATTGCTGAGGATGGCTGTGACTGACGCTGAGAAGGAACTTGCCCTCTGACCCTCACCAGAAGTGTCTTTTAAAGATCTGTAGCCAAATTCCACAGTCTTCTCTAAACTGCTCAGTGGATTTTCTGTGCTAGCAAAATTCTTGCTCTGCGATGGAAGAAGTAACACAGAAGTGACAATTCTTACTTTAGATCTTCCTCTTCCACATTATCTGAGGGTTATTTAAATGAAGCCAAACAGTGACCTGAAGAGTTATAGGACTCAGAAGAGAGTTGCTCCTGGACCATGCCCTTGACAAGATCTGGCTATGTGGTCTTTTCTCCACAGCTTTCTTCTCTTACTTCTAGATAGCAGGCTATCTTACAAGGACTCCCTTGTAAGTTACATGGAATGATCCTATCAAAACAGCATTGTGTGTGGCTGTATGACTTCAGAGCCAGGATGTAGCTGATTGTCTGTTTCCTTGTTCAAAGGTTCTCCTCTTAGTCGTGAAACAGATCTTTCCAGATTTTGAGTTCATGTGGCTGGTAGAAGAAGCTAAGAAGAATTTACCCTTGGAACTGGATTTCCTCAATGAAGGCAGAAATGCTGAGAAAGTTGCTCATATGCTCAAGAACTTTGACTTCCTAAAGGTGAGGAAACATGTATTTCCATGTATGTGTGTGCATTAATAGTCTCATTTTATGTGTCTTGTGCACCTCATTCACTACTTGGAGGAGCCATACAGAGGGTGAATGCAGTTCAGTCCCTCTGTGTTGTTCATCCTAGATTGCTCTGCTGGTACAGACCAAAAGCTTCTCTGGGACATGGATCCTCCTTGTCTGTTAACTACTGTAGGCAGCATATATTGGATGAAGAGTGGTGACTTGAGGCCAACAGTCTCTGGAGCCTGCTACTCATTTTCCCAAACACTGTTTCTGAGCTTTTCCAGGCACTTGTGAATTTTGAGCCCTCTGATGGTACCTTTTCCTGGGCTTTATTTCAGCTGAAGGCAAGAAATGGACACAAAACAGAAGAGCTAGACTGAATCTGATGACGTCAAGTAGGATTGAGGACACTGGATATCTCAGGAGGAAGTATGTTTGCCTGAATCCTTCCTCCTGCAAAAAAATATGTCCTCTGGAGCAGAGCATACATCCTTCATAAACATCCATGGCTAGTGCATTCATGCTACCTTCATGCACAAACTCAACTGCACTCACATTGTGCTCTTCTCCACTGACACTCTTGCCCCACCTCCCTTGCTATACACTGGCTAAGGTCACTGACAAATATGTCAAGTACAACCAGATGTGCACATCTCATTCTTGGAAAGACATAACCTCACATCTTCACACTTGCAGGTGTGCACAAGCCTCCACTGTTTGCATTCTGGAAATACACAAACTATGGTCAAGCACATACAGCACTGTGGGCACAGTCACTGATGTAACTACATTTGCACATACATGAGGACAGCAAAAAATGAACCCTCCATTGGACCTTGCTGCATACACATCAAAATGAGGTTTTCATCTCCTGTTTATGCAGAAGTACCAAGATGGAAATGGCAGGTGTCTGAAATAAGGTGTGTTTTTGTTAGACTTTGCAGGCTGATGCATCCTCTTTTTTTTTTTTTTCCCCTTTGTTTTCTCCATGTGAGGGCTATAATTCCTTGTCACCTGGCTTCAGGTTTGGGGCAGTCCTTCTGGAGCCCAGTAGTAACAATGGCCTTCCCATCGACACAGATAGCTAGAAGCCACCAGGACTACTAAAGACCAAAAGCCATTGATTTTGCTGGGTCGGGGCTTATCAGAAGTGGTGCACCTTGGAGAAATGTATCCATTGCAGCTGTAACTAGGATGTTGTGAAGTAAATCCCCATGGAGACAGCCAATCACCTTCTCACTGGGTTAAGACGCTATCATGATATCGATATGTGTAACAATAACAAATGGCTTGAGATGGCTAAATAATGGATCCTCCTGTCGGACCTGCCAATTCAGAGACGTGTTCATCTCCCAAAGGCAACAGAAGAACTGGGCTCCTGTATCATTAATTTTCCTAAACACGCTAGAAAGCCAAGAAGTAGATCTTGGGCTGTGAACCTGATTGAGCTTTTAAAGCCAGAGATAAATTGGTTCCATCCACCAGCATTACAGCCAAACATCTGTGAATAATTAAAAAAATCACTGAAGAATTTGGCTGTGAGTGAGAGGCAACTCTGAGAGCATGCATAGTGCTTTACGAGACCACTGACTTGCCCATCTAAATCTTGAGAAAAGAGTGTTATATGAAATGATCTAAGGAAGCAGGGATCAGTGAACTAGATGGGCTGGGGAACTGTTAGTTTGGGAGTTGGTTTGCTTTCTCACCAGTCTAACCACAGAATGAACATCCAGATAAGCTAGGAAGGCTGTGAGTAACTGAATCCCCCTTGCTTGTAGTGAATCTCTGGCATCAAGGTCTACACAAGATTAACATGCAAAGTGTGCCGGGAATGTTGAATAGTGGGACTGAGGGACATTGGAATAGCTCAGCAAAGAAGTAAAATCTAAAGTGCTACACACATGTTAAGGTAGAAGTGGGTGATGTTGGGAAAATTGTCTAGGATAGGAACAGTGGAGGAGGAAAGTCATTGATGAGGGACTGAAACACTTGTCAGTGGTTACAAGCAGAGTGTAAAACAGATGCTGCTTGTTCAGGAGTTATGATGAGCTTTAGTGGCCTGGCTGTTTCCCCTGGCCTTGATTGCACTAGAAGTACACCTCTTACCTCTTCTTGTCGTGCTCCAAGGTGCTAGACCCTTGCAGTGTGTGAGTCCTGAGTCCATGGCTGAGTCATGTGGGTGAGGAGAGGGGGCTGCACAGCTGGCTCTCTCTTTACAGGATCCAAAAAGTGTCTCTCTGTACTGGGACACAGTAATGTGAATGGGTGGAGCTTCCTTATATCTTTGGTAAAATGTACCTGTGTGGCTTCACCCATGTGCAAAGGCAAATCTGGACGGCCTGGTCAGCATAGTGATGTGAGGAATATTCAAATGGATCTTCAGCAAAGGACTCTTGACAGTAGGGATTTCAGCATGGAAAGAATTTGAGTGGGGAGAGAGGCTGGAAAAGGGGGAGCCAGCCTGAGCACTTGAGCAACACCTCCCTAGCAGTGACTGGCCCTCTTACTGGTACCTCACTCAGTTTGATTTACTGCGGATTGAATGAAAAGAGCTTTGACATTTTACACTTGTTACTGTGTCACATTGGCAATAAGATAGTTAAGGGTCTCCCAGGGTTTCTGTGACAAGCCCCTTATTTGTGACACTTGATTTTAATCCCAATTCAATTGCAGATGGACCAAGTATGCAGCGTTTGTCAGCTTGAAGGCATTTGTGTTCCAAGAGACACTGCAGAGTTACAATTTATGATGATGGCTTATCATTTTTAGAGCTGTGAAAGTGGGCCCAGTACGTAGCAAACCAGATGCAGTTTCTGTCTAAAGAGGCTGAGTGGATGATTCAGAAACTTGCTATAGATACTAGTTGAATGGCCCAGCCAGAGATGCTGAGGAGCAGACAAGAAAGCTCTCGGACATCAGTGGAAGCGGGACATGGTAAAAATCATGTAGGTTGTGGCTTGAAATGTGCAATGAGAAAAGATCCTGCTGCTGTTGAATTGGTGAGCACGTGTTGTCGCTGTCCTGTGGAAGAGGCTAGCAGATGTATTTACCTCCCTTTTCCTTGGGGAAAAAACAAGTGCTCATTTCAGCCTCTTCTGTTTTTAATTCTTTTATGGGCTATGTGTGATATATTATTCTTGTTATCCTAGCTTGTTGTTTGATCTAACTCATCTGCTCCTGTTTCAGGTCCCTAGGATCTACTGGGAGCTCTCAACAAAGCGTGTTCTTCTCATGGAGTTTATGGAAGGGGGACAGGTGAACGACAGGGTCTACATGGAGAGGAATGGAATCAATGTCAATGAGGTAGTTTCTCAGACAACTCTGAATTGGGTGCAGTGGGCAATGCAAAACTGATGTTGACATCAGCTGACAATCCAAAATGGAGGCTGACAGGACAGGAGGGGGCAGAAAAGAGAGGACATAAAATGTGAACAGAGCAATCAGTATGAGACATCACAGTTCTTGTGCTTTTGGGAAAAGTACATAAACCCTTTTGGGGAACACTCTCCTATAGGCTGCACAGCTAGGCGGATCTTCAAGGATAGTGAAAGATGACCATGGTCTTATATTACATACACCTGTAGTTTGTTCCATGAAGGCAATTCATGTTATCCTAAAGAAATAACTTTGACTTCTGATTCGTTTTGTCTCTCTTCTTTCTCTCTCTTTTCTTCTGCATTGACTTTTGCCTGGACAAACACATCGGATATAGCTTTTATGTCTCAACAGTTATCACCTTTTGCAGGAGATCTATGTCTTAGATGATCACAGTTATTAGAGTGCTTCAGCCATGGTACTTAGCATAATATTCTGACATGGATTGTTTTCTTCTGCTTTCCAAAATCTTTCTTTTTCTTCCAGTTTTCTGCTTTGGTTCATGATCCAGTATTACTGTATAGTTTTGCAGGCCTTCATTAAACAGCTGCCAGATTTCTTCCCTGTAGAGAGACTGTATTTCCCTGACAAGTGAAATAGTTTGTATGTATGGCATGAAGTTGGGAGAGAACTTTGGATTCTTTGTGGCTGAGAGATTCTTGAGGAAAAGAAGGTATTACCTCCCAGAAGGGATGAGAAGATGCCAGGGGAAAGAGTTTTCAGCCATTGGACAGTGTGTCAAGCCAGTCCTCTCAGTTAGTGAGTGCTAACTGAGGCACTGCTACTTGCCTCTTCGCTTGTGCCCTATTGATGAGTCTCAAAGCTGCACTTGGTTGACTGGTTGTCAAAGAGCTATGGCATAAAATCAATTGCACTTAATCTGTCTATCCACTTACCTCTGAAATCTGAACACTTCCTCTCTCTCCACTCTTCCTCCTCTCTGCTTCCTTTCTGTCCATGGCAAAGTTCATTTAGCATCCGAGACATGCCAAAGACCTCTCAAGTGAGAGCTAATATAAGTGCTCTGTAAGGGGAGATAAAACTGCTAACTGTATCTTCTCAGCTGCCTCCCTAGGACAGCATTTGTGTCACTGTTTTTTCTCCTTCCTCTCATCAGGGCATCACAAAGGTCATTGTCAGCTGATCAGACGTAGACACAATTCTTTCTCTGTGTCTGTTTTGTGCTGATGATCTTTGTTTTTTACAATTTAAGTGTCTCAATGTATCTGGTCTGCAAAGAGCACCATAGTGTGACTCTTGAGAATATGGTAGCTTGTGGACTTTGCTATCAAGAGAGTTTTTAAAGCATTATCCATGGCAGAACACACAGTCAGCTGCATTCACCTGGACAAGTCAACTGGTCAAAAGTGAGAGAATTTTCTTTGAGTTTATCCTGTCCTTTTTATTGGCTATAAAGACAGAGGTCAGATTTAGTCTGCAGCACTCACATACAACAGTGAATATTCCTGAATCATAGAATCATCACAGCTGGAAAGGACCTTCAAGATCATCAAGTCCAACCAATAGCCCTACACTACTGCTATCCCTAAACCATCTCCCAAAGTGCCACATCTACCCTTTTCTTGAAAACCTCCAGGGATGGTGACTCCATCACTTCCCTGGGCAACCTGTTCCAACACCACACCACTCTTTTGGTGAAGAAATTTTTCTTAATATCTAACCTAAACCTGCCCTAGTACTACTTGAACCCATTCCCTCTAGTCCTATTGCTAGTCACAAGGGAGAAGAGGCCAACACCTGCCCCTCTACAACCTCCCTTCAGATAGTTGAAGAGAGTGATAAGGTCTCCCCTCAGCCTTCTCTTCTCCAGGCTAAACAGCCCTAGCTCCCTGAGCCTCTCCTCAGGATAAGGCCTGTTCTCCAGATCCCTGATCAGCCTAGGTGCCCTTCTCTGCACCCTCTCCAGCACCTCCATGTCCTTCCTATATTGTGGTGCCCAAAACTGCACACAGGATTCAGGGTGTGGCCTCACCAGTGCCAAGTACAGGGGCAAGATCACCTCCCTGTTCCTGCTGGCCACACTATTCCTGATACAGGCCAGGATGCTGTTGGCCTTCTTGGCCACCTGGGCACAATGCTGGCTCATGTCCAACCAGCTGTCAATCAACAGCCCCAGGTCCTTCTCTGCTGGGCACCTCTCTGAAGTCTTGAAATAGTCTGAAAAACTTGTTTTGATGCATCAGCAGGAGGACTATTGAGCATTAAGTACATGCAGGTTTTGAGCTGAGGTTCCTCAAAGTTCTTGGACAGCAGATCCATTCTGAGATCAGGGTAGCTAGTGTAGTGTAGCTCCCTGGGACTTTGGGTGTGGGTGCTTCTTTTAATTTTTTCAAGCTGCTGGAGATGGCAAAGTTGTCTGGAGTAAAACATTCTTTGCAATCTTCCGTAGCTTTCTCCAGTGAGTCAGGGTGGAAAATTCAATGACTTCAGCCTTTCAGTGGGACATGTTGCTGCTAGTATGTGCCAAAATGAAGTAGAAAAGCAGCTAATTTCAGTTTTTCTAACTTGCAGAGGATTTGTCTTGCAATAGGAGAAGTTTAGGATGAAAATTCAGCTCTTTTTTTTGTTCACCTGTGCCTTTGGGAAGGTCTTTTTGTGACATACTGACATGACAGGTTCCATGCAGCAATGAAACCACATGTTTTGCTGATTCTGAGCTGATCCCTAAATGATGGCTAAGATGTAATTTTTAAAAAGTTGTCAACAGACTTCTACTGCAAAGTATAAGCTGCAGAGGTTTCTGGTGATCCATTGGGTAGGCGATGTTACTTAGCTCAGTGGTAGCACTGAGTTTCTGCAAACTCTCGATGCCTCTGTTTTCTTCCTTTTCTCTCTCCACCCCCTGAAATTAATGATTAACTTTTACTCATTGCCAATAAAGCAACAGTAGAAAGAAGAGAATACCAAGCCTATCAGAATCATGCGATGGGGAATGAGGCCACAATAAGATGTGTTAGGAGCACTGCACATCCCAGACTTCTCCTCTGGCAAAATGTAGCAGATGGGGACAAATATGAACAAGGTCCATTAGCAGGTGCTGCTGTTGATGCCCTGGGTAAAGACATGATGGTGAAGTGAGCAAAAGCTAACAAACACTGAAAGGAACATGAGTAGGGAGTGGCAACCAAGGTTTCAAAACTGACATGGCTTATAACATAAAACAGTTCTGGCTTTCAGAGATGCATTAGCTCCCTATAAATCACCTCTATCTATTTATCTGTCAACCCCGCTATCATCTTACTTCATTTTGTCTTACTGGGCAGAGAAAAAGGAGTTTTCACTAAGCAGGATTTCTCTTGTGTAACAATGCAGCCCTGAAAAGCAAGCTGAGCCTCTCTCCTCTAAATGGAAAGGATCCCTGAGGTGAAAGCTCCCTTCAAACCAGGTTACTGACATTTACTTAATACTGTCTGTAGCAGGATTATCATTAAAGCTGCCCAAAAGCACATTAATCTCTCTGGATCCGTGCAAGCGCTGGATTGTAATGGCATTTAATCAGAGGAGGCTTTGATTTCTAAAGACAAGTGCAAACACTGAAATATCTGCCTCTGGAACAGTTACTTATTCATGTGCAAGTGTAGCTGAAGATGAGCATGCAGCTAGGATATTGACAGTGGGAGGGAAGCCTGGAGAGGAGAGTTATCAAGAAATGAGCTGGCATGAATTTTGAGGGACCAGGCCATGGCAGGGTTAAGGGGCACCACCTGGAAACTGAGCTGTTCCTGTTTCAAGACACAAGAGTATTTACAGTCTTATTTAGGAAGATATACTTGGAATAGGTGGGTAGAGCAGGGAAGGGAGGAAAAATAGACTGAGGGGCTCTTGAGATGTTTGTAGCATACTTAGAGCATGGACTTCTGAAGAAAATGCCAAATGGCACATATGCTACTTTTGCACCCACATTGATTTAATCTGATTCATTTTAAGAGACCTTGTTTGTATACAAATCCTAATACTGTGTCTGGTCTGCTGCAGGGGTCCTCCTTGTCCCTCCTTGTAGATGCTCTATCTGCCTCCAGAGAGGCTGCTGGATCTGTAAGCTGTGGAGCTTACAGATGCACTTATGGCATGTATTGTATTGTCTCCAACTAACCAGCCAGCTCAGGTAGCCAAGTGGAGAGTCCCTGATGCCATGTACTTCAGCTTACTAAGAGCCTGGTCATGAACTGTGGATGATTCAGAAGTCAGGAAAGCGTTTTGTCCAGCTGAGAGGTGAAAGCAAACAGCTAAGGTACTTAAGATGAGCTATTGTACACAATTATTGCCATCTGTCACCCCATCCTGCTGTGGCTTTTTGCTTCCTTCTGTTACTAAATGAGTTCTGCACTAGAATGGTATCTCTTAGCTCAATAAAGAGCCAAGCTACCTTCTCATGGTTGACAGCTTTGCAACTTGAAATATGCTTTCAGTGTGGGATTTACCTTTCTGCCAAGAGTCAGGAGCTGCTGCCTTGTAGCTGCTAAAATTTAAGTGGGATTTCCCAGGGTGGGATCCATTGTCAAGTGCAAGTATGGAAACCTCTCATGTCTCAAGTATTTGTGCTTATAACACTCGTGTTAGATGAAATGGAGCGTGGAGAACACTGTGTCTGGGGAAAATGGCTGTTCTTGCTCTTTGCACCTACTGATCTAGTCTGGAGAGAGGTTTCCTTGCAGATTCTCCTACATTTCCTCTTGTCTGAAGCTTAATGAAAATTCACAAGGCGCTGTTAAACAAGGATAGTGACCTCCAGCATTTCCAGATTCTGAACTGTGCAAGGACACCAGGTTACACATGAACCTTTTCCTTACTGAAAGCCAGTCTCGAGCATCAGTGTTAATCAATTGCTCAAGTCTCAGCAAGATGCTTTACATTAAATCCAATGAAATGCGACTACATTTAAAGCCAAGGGAAAATGATCACCATGGCCTTGTTGGGTCTGACAGAGATGCAAAAAACAATTACATGAAAAATGACTCATCTTTTCTACCTATGTCATTTTGAGAATCTGTAGAAACTTAACAAGTTAGTCTCTCAGTTCCCTGGAATGAGTCAGAATATTTCTCCCCACTTAAATGCTGTGGAGGATGGGGCATTGAGCAGGAAAATCATTTCTTCAGTCCCCAACAGAGAGTATGGCACATGCTAGGAGTACACTGTAGGAGTCCTGAAAACTATTCCTCTGTCTTAATAACATCATATGTGTCCAGGCATCACCTTGCTGTGATCATGGATCAGTGCACAGTGATAGTACTGCATTACAGAGCACTGCGTTTCGATCCTCACAACTGGATCACAGAGGGCAGAATGTGAAATCAGATCTCTTGTGTGTGACCACCCTAATCTGCTGTGGATGAGCCATTTCAGAATAGAGAGGAAGCTCCAAATTGTGGCCCTTTACTAATTTGACACTAGTTTAATTGGGCAGGATTGCACTAGCAGGATTAAGCAAACCATTAGATGATGGCTGTAATAATAACAATGAAAGAAAGCAAAAACCCAATGCACTCTTCAATCCAATTAACCTTCGATTAAGGTTCCAAAATCAATGCTATTATTTTGGCCTGAGGAGGTAATATTGAGCCCTGAGAAATGAGCTGCACAACGACCTTTACTTTTAATGAGATCAATAGAAGTTAGTGTCGCCATCTCTTAAAATAATTGGCAAATATTACACCCAAATTAAGGCCAGAGACTAGTATCTGGTCCTGATCTAAAGAGACAGTCACAGATGGAGGTGGGACAGGAAGGGATGATGCCGTATCAGGCAGTTTCATCTGGTACTTATCAGGGGCTGGCGGTGAGATCAGCTCTACAGGACCATGTCACAGGATTTTTTTTTCTTGGCCTTTATTCTTCATGTCAGTTGGAGGCATGGAGCCAGGACCACTCCAGTTTGCTCACAAGGCCAGGAAAGTATCAGTGACTTTCCCTGGATAACCTAGGCTGGTTTCTTACATTGCAGCTGCCCATGAACATGATACACATGCCAACTTTTTAATGCAGGAGTATTCAGAGGCTCAAATTTGCACACATTCTTTCCCTTCTGAGGGGTTTCTTGCTAACTGTTGTGTATTGGTGTTTTTAAAGTTAATAACTTGTGATGGGCTTCAGGTGTTTTGTTATTGTCAGGTTGATCTGTCAGCTGAGGGTGCTGATTTGTTAAGAGGAGAGTTGCATACAGAGGCTGGTATCTGCCCAGGAGTTTAATGCTATGGGGCTGTATGCAAGGGAATATAAAATGGGTTAATCAAAAATAACTCCTAGTGGGTCATGTGAGGGTGGCAGATTGTCTAGGCTTTCAAAACTGGTGGCAGCAACAGTTTGCATCCCATGTACATGTACAAGAAGAAATGTATCACTGCTGCTGCCTATAGTACAACTTGGGATCCTCTGAATTAGATGACAGAAAAGCAGTAAGCGTATATGGTAAAATACTTAGTACACTGGATATGAGTTGGTTACCTAGAAATGGTGGGGATTAGTAGGGAAGTTACAAAGTTGGTAAGAAACTGATAGAGGCAATGGTGGAGAGAAATTACCATAGTGGATTTTTGTGAAGTTTGTTTTTCAAACTGATCTTATTTAATAAATTCAGCGATGACCTTGACACAGAACTGTGTGAAGGAGGTTGTTGATGACAACAAGTTGGGAGGTTCTGTCATTGTAGAGGAGGAGCAGAGCAGCAATAGCACTTGGTGGCCTTGAGGACTGAAGTGATAGAAAGGGATAAAAATGAGCAATAGCAAGTGAGAAGATATGTGCTTAAAAATTAATAAGAGTTTCTTAAATGTGCTGGGAGTTTATCAGAGGGAAGTGACATACTGGAATTAGTTTTGGGATATTAGTCAATTGCAGAGTTAGTGTGTTTCCAGTGCAGTGTGATGGTGTAAAAGGCAGGTTGACTTC
This sequence comes from Bucco capensis, assembly GCA_013396975.1. Classification (NCBI taxonomy): domain Eukaryota; kingdom Metazoa; phylum Chordata; class Aves; order Piciformes; family Bucconidae; genus Bucco; species Bucco capensis. Next base: position 1,589,666 of record VWZO01005950.1, read on the forward strand.
TAGGACACATTAGATAAAGGAACATTGTGTAAGACTGGGGCAGTATTTATGGTGATAATTATCTTATCTGGAGTTGTAAATACTGGAGAGGCAAGGAACTAGTTAAACTTTGGGGTTATGTTAGCTAAGGAAATTATTTAAACTGGACATCATTAAAATTAGGCTAGGATTTAGGGGTAAGGTTCTCACTATCTGAAAAGTGAATTTTTTGGAACAGCCACCAAAATCACATTTTCTGTCTTATTTCCAATAAACTTGATCAGTTTATAGAGAGACTGTGATACTGTACAATAACAATCCTTAATGTCTGCACTCTGTTCTTATTTTGTTCTGTATTGGCTTGTAACTCATGTAGGATAGTTTGTGACATGTAGCATCCTTGCCATATTGAATACATACAATGAACTTCATGTGCTTAGTTTGATGAATTTAGTCCAAATTTCACTTACACTTGTATTTGTCACTCCATTGTTTTTGCCCAGGCTGCTGACTCTCCATTTTGTTGTCTGAAATCTGCTTATTCCTCAGCTACAGTTTTCCCCAAATGAAAACACTGGGCTGAAAATGTGCGGTTTGTCTGACTCAGTGTCATGGTCATGTCATGTATTGTGGCAATGGCAGGTTGCTATTTGCATTGACTAGTGAGGCCACAGGCTCACTTGGTGACTGTAGTCATCATGTTCTGTTGCAGCACTGACAGACAAATTGAACTTCTTTTAGGCAATAACACACTTTCTGGCAATAGGCAAGGACATGCCTCTGGCCAGAGCCAGTGTCCAGTGTCATCCTGACATATCAAGCTTAGGTCTGCTTGCTGATTAGCATAGATTTTTTTTTATTAAGTGTTATGGCTAAATTATGCCATTCTTGATTACACCCCCTTCTGCCTACTTGTATTTCTTGTAGCATATCCAGTGCTTCTGCTTCTTTTCTGTTCAGACCTTCTGATATCTGTAAGCTACCCCTCCTCTGTCATTCCTTAGTCAACTTTGGAATTTTTAGCTCTTTTAATTTTTTATCAAGTGAATTCCTCCTGCACCCTGGTCATTTATTTGCTTTCTCTGAACTCTGTGTAGTCTTCATCTCTGTTAATGAGGTGTTTGGAAGTGAATGCAGCATTCCAAGGGTGATTATTATTGTTTTACAGTGTGCAGCAGAACAATGCTGGGGGACCTTGGTAATGTTGTGTTGGTTGATAAACAGAGAAAGGAATGAAGACCTCTCCATGTCATAACAAAATGCTTGTGTTTTTTACTTTGGTTTTTGCTTCCGTATATTGCTGCAACCTTTTGTCTAATTTGCAATGCACCTTTAACCTGAGGTCTTACATAGCCTAAATACATGCAGAGGTTTTCACATGTTTGCTTTCTTATTTTACCTAACTGCATTCTTCCAAATTGAAGTCTGTATGTTATTTATCCTGTGGTCTTCTTGATAAGGGTGGAATAAAAGCACATGGTGATGGGACACAGTACTGGAAAATTAATGTATATAAAGGTTTCAAGTTTTTTCCCCAAACTTCTTCTCTAGAAGCATGAGTTTTGTCTGAATTATGATAGGTCACTATTCACATCTTACACTCTAAGCCTTAGAAATATAACCTTCCTTCTTTTGTTTAGAATTTGACAGTATTGATGTGTTCTATCTTAATTTAATTTTTATTTTATTTTGGAGGTATGTCAACAGACAAAAATAGGCAAAAATAGTTTAGTGTGCAGCACAGTGCAATCTCTTACACTGGGTATTTTTTTCCCAAAGTAAAGACTGTTTACATGTATATGTATGGCTAGGCTTCGCAAACGAAGATCCAGGGAGGGCTCCACCCANCCCAAGTGATTTTCAGACTGTGCCTGACTGTTTACATGCTTATATAGTAAATGCCTGTAACATATCTTCTATACGCTGACTCAATTATACAGAATGTGTTCCTCTTTCTTAAAGAAGCCATAAAGTCTAGTTTCAATGAATTAACTACTGCAGATACTCATGGCTGCATGCTGTGGAAGAGGTAATTATAAGTAAAGCAGAGAAGGGAGAGAGGATGGGGATTGTGCAGTGAAGATCATCTTGTACCCATGACCTAGTCTGCGGGTCTGAACAGGACTGTGACCACTTTGTTTCCATGGTAAGATGGGAAGATGAGTCCTGAGCTTCTTTTGTGTTGCATTATGGGCTGCAAAAGGCAATGACCACAGATCTGTTTGGTAACCTGTCTGCTGCTAGAGACTAGGGACAGGAGACCTTTTCTGCACCTGGAGCATGCAGCTATACCATAGGATGCTATTATGAGGGTGGCATGGATAACTTGCTGAGAAGTGTTTTTGTAGGACCCTAGGATATTTGAGATTGGAAGGGACCTCAGGAGGCCTGCTATCAAACCTCCTGCTAAGGCAGGGCCAGTTATGAAGTCAGACCAGCTTACTCAGGGTGTTATCTAGTGAGGTCTTTAAAACCTTCAAGCATGGAGATTGTACGACCTCTCTGGGCAACTTGTTCCACTGTTTGACTTTCCTAACCTTTGCCATTACTACAGTATGGGAGAGTCTGCTTTCTTTGAAGCAGCCCATAATCCATTACCCCAAATTAACAGCTTTTCAGGTTTTAATCATGACCAGCTGATAGTTTTGCAGAACTACCAGTCCTTCCCTGGAAGGCAAGCAGCTGAGGCAGAGGGGCAAAATGGAGTTCGCTCAGTGTGTGCATAGGTGTCATGATTGATGCTGTGATCAGTCATGATGTCCAAGTCCATTCCTATACAAGTCCCTGTGAGACTGTGTGAATGAATGGCTTAAAACAGAGTATCTGGTACATCCTTGAACTGTCAGCAAATGCTATGCAGCTTGTGTAGGAGGTCACAACACCTGGTGCTTTGGTCTTATCCAATTTTAGAACTTGTTGATCTAGGAGACCTATAAGGGTCACTCCAATGATCTCTGCTGGTGATTCAGAAGGGAAACATCATTCCCCCCAGTCAGTACTTACAACAACACTTGTGTGGCATTAGAGGAGCTGCAGTACAGGAGGGGACAGGGCTGTGCTGTACCATCTGTGTGGGTGACTCACCATGGGGGCAGTATTCTCTGTGATTCAGCAGTGGCTCCAGGTCCCAATTGAGGAACAGAGGATTGTCCCACCTGGTCCTACAGCTGTCCCTGTTGATGCAGGAAGGGTTTCCATTCTTCCTCCTCATTTCTAGTTACTTGGGCATTATTCAAAATGAACGCTCTTCTCAGAGGTGGCCTCACTTCAGAGGTGGGTAAAGCAAGCCCTTTCCTGGTTGTCTGGTTTTCTTCAGTACAAGCTGTCATTAGTATCCCCCATTACCTCTTCTACCACCTCTGCTTGTGGGGACGGCTGCCTATTTGCTGCTTACACTATGTGTCTGGGGACATGCTTGGAATAATTTATAATGATTATCTTTTAATTGCTTGTTCAGCACTCTACTGTGAAGCACTGTGCCACTCTCTGATGGCAGGGAGAGCTGGAGGTGGGAGAGCAGGGTGAGGCTGCTAAGTTAGTGCATGGTGAGGGATTGATGCAAGGCCCTGAGAATATTTCGTAGCTCCTTGGAGGTTTTTGACTTTGATAACATTTCTTGTTGATAGGGAGCAGTGGTACGAAGGGACACAGCAGTGGCAGGATAATTTAAACAGCCTTTCTGTGCTGATTCATATTCACAGACATCACATGTGTTCATAGATTATCATGGGTCTGAGGAAAGGAAGTGGGAAAATGGGAGACAGTGTGATAGAGGGGGGGAGAAGAAACCCATGTTCTTTCTGGTAAGCAGATGGACAGGTGAGTCTCCTCCCACCCTTTATCTTCTGGGTCCTGCTGCCATCCATGGATGGAAACACCTAAGTTTTCCTCTGAGCGATCTCTCACCTACCCCAGCAGCTGGGAAAGTGAGAGAGCAGATATGCCTTCCCTGTGAATGCCTGTCTGCTCCTATCAGCTCTCTCACTTTCCTCCTCATTACCAGAAATGCCATTCCTACCCACAGGTATTTTCTCTTTTTCTATGCCAGACAAATGTCCTTAAGTAACCCCTGACCCCACAAACACCTTCATGATGCCCAGGGCAAGGCTTCTTCCCTGAATGCCCTGGGTCATCCTGCAGCAGATGCCAGCATACACCCTGTGCATTGGCCTGTACCAGACCCTCACTTGCCACAGTGTTGGCAGGCAGGGGACTACCTCCCCTCTCTGGCAGGCACCCTGCTGTGGGTGGCAGTGTGTGACTACCTCCTGTCTCCTCACAGATCTCTCGCAACCTGGGAAAACTCTACAGTGAAATGATCTTTGTGAACGGCTTTGTGCACTGTGACCCACACCCAGGCAATGTGCTAGTGAAGAAATGCCCAGCCTCTGGCAAGGCTCACATTATCCTCCTGGACCATGGGCTTTACCAGGTATGTAGCTATGGGGTGCTTCCACAGCGTTGTGAGGCTGCCTGTGGACCTCAGGCTGAAAGGGCACATGCAGCTGCTTCCTTGGCCCCCTAGGCCCATATGAATACATTTTTCCTATTACTTCTATAACCCTCCAAGGATATTTCCTGTCTCTAAAAGGGAGGATAGGGCACAGCTAGGGGACACAAAGCTTTCCGCAGCAGTTCCCTGTCCTGCATGGACTTCTAGGGCCCCTGTCTCCCTTCGCAGGTGCTGAGTGAGTCATTCCGCATGGACTACTGCCGCCTTTGGCAGGCCCTCATCAAGGCTGATATGAAGAGGGTGCAGAAGTATAGCCGGCGGCTCGGGGCAGGGGATTTGTACCCTCTCTTCGCCTGCATGCTGACTGCCAGATCCTGGGAGTCTGTCAACAGGGGCATTGACCGGTCACCAGTCTCAGCCAGTGAGGTAGGTCCTGTGTAACCTTCCCTATCGTGTGCCCTTTGTTCTCCTCAGGTTGCAACCTGTTCTACCACTGATGTTGCAGCAATGTAGCAAATTCTGCATTGATAACTGAGCTAGAAGGGGCCAAGACTCCTTCTGCAATGTGTTTTATAGTGATTGAATTTAATTTCCCAGTTTTACTTGTCATGGGCTGCTTAAATTTTGTGTAATATTTTCATGGCTAAGTGTTCACCAGTTCTGGCAGGGGAAACATTTGTAGATCAGCCTTTTCTTAAAAAAGTGTTGAATGCAGCTGTGCAGGGAACCATCAAGGAATATAGGTTAAGGTAGAGGAGACATAAAGGCTTAGTGGGAAGACATGAGAAGGATAATGCATTATCACTGTTCATGTAAATGAGTATCAGCAGTGATACAAACTCCTAAAAACCCTTGGAAATTACCACCCAATCAGAAAACCTATTAAGTTGGAGTCAAGGTTGCTTAACTGCAGATCCTGTCAACTCAATCACTACAAATCTAGGAAATTGCCACTTACATTCTCCACCCTTTCCTATCCACACGTGCTGGGATCCTTCTCACTCCCCCTTGCACTCCTGACACACACACACACACACACTGCCTTAGGAATAGTAGAAGCTACTGCCAGCTGTGCTGTTTTTAAAGATGAATATATAATGATGTGATTTTGGCCAATGGACTAGTGTCTGTAGGTAGAAACGTTGTATCCTATGGTTTGTTTTTATCTGCATGCATTTATAGTAGAGAGGATGAAACTCATTTAAGTAGCATTATAATATTGTCCAGTGGAATTCTCTTCTGGAAATTCCTTCAGGTTGACGTTTCATTTTGATGGATGTGGCATACTTTGCTGCACTGGCTTGCCATTATCCATAGCAATGAGTAGGTCAGATACCTTGGGTAATGGACCCCACCCACCCAGTAATTTTATTGCTTCTGAAGTGACTTAATTTTCTGCATATCAGAAATAATAACAGTGACTGTGTAGCAGATCTGTGCTTGAACCGGGGAGTTCTCAAGCTGGTAACTCCAGAAAAAAATTCAGAGGCACCAAAATGAATCAGCACAGAGCTAGCTCTAAAACTACAAGGCCAGTGTTGAATCTGAGCTATTAAGCGATGTTTATCCTAAACTGGTTTGTGAAGGTTTTGCCAGAGGTGTAACTGCAGCCGCATGGTGCCTTGTGTGGGGAAATAAACTTTGTCTTTGAGTTGAATTGCGTTGTGGAGCCAGCTCTGTTGTCTTTGCCTACATGACACAATTAAATGCCGAAACTGGATAATCCTGCAGCAGATAATGGGGAGATGAGCAGATTTGCTGTGGCATTAGGAAATGAGCTGCTGCTTGAACTCAGTTGATTTTTTAGGTGAATTTGAAAGATTGTATCAGCAGCAAGAGCTGAGCGCTGTGTAGGCAGGTACCATCACCACAGAGCTCCAGAGAATGTGCTTGAAGGATGTATTGACGTAAGAGTAACCTGTGAGACAAGGAAGCAACCCTCCTGAAACAAAATCTTGTTTGTAATGCTGTGTCCAGTCTGGGGCACTGCATCTCGAGAAAGGTTTGATGATGCTGGAGTGAGTCCAGTAGGAACCTACAAGGGCCTGTGGTCAAGCAGGTGCAACCCATTCTGAGCAAGTTAGGGCAGAAAAAGTCTAGAAAAGCATGGGTCAAGAAGAGTTGTAGTGATGATTTTCAAATCTGCTAGAGACCGCTGCAAACAGGACAAGAAGTAATGGCTTTAAATTCAGTGCAGGAGATTGAGGTTAAATAGGAGAAAAGCCAGATCTAATGGCAAGGCCAGTGAAACACTGGTGCAGATGAGGAGAGGTGAGTCTTTAAGTCACATCACTGGAGAGTTTTAGAAGCAGGCTAGGCAAATGTGTGAGGATTGCCATAGGTGTAGTTGTTCCTGTCTTAAGCCAAAGCCAGGCAGCTGACCACTCTGGGTGTCTGCTAGCCTCATCTCATCTGATTTTATGATTTTTTTTTTGCTGCATCCTACAGCAGCCTCAGCAACATCAGCCAAGGGGCTTTTCTCAGGTCCTGTGGCATAGTTTATTTCTTCCTCTGTGCACAGGCTTCATCCTTGAGAGAAAGTGACAGTTCTGATGGCAGATCATGTGATTGTTTTGTGGTGTGGACAAGAAGTTGGAGCTAAAAATAAAAAAGAAAATAAATAGAAGAAAAACTATGTGTGGAAAATAAAGTAGGCTCTGCAGTGATGCTGGGCAGAATAAGGGATAAGAAATAATCAGAGCAGCATTTTCTGCCAAGAAATAATGGAACAAAACATTTAACCTTTAGAAGAGCTAAGTGTCTTCTTGCTGAAGCTTTGTATATTTAGTCAGTGATGGAGGCAGGAAGACACAAAAATTTGCTGGCAGCAGAGCAGCTATGGTGATTGCGGATTGTACAGATCTCTGACCATCATGACCAGCACACTCGATTTGTGCAGATCTGTCACTTTATAAGTCTGAAGTTCATGAAGAGTAAGTGTGAGATCCCATACAATGAAATATAGGTCAGCTGTCCCTCATTCCAGAGGAGAGAAGGTTTTATTGCTGTCCTTTCTCACAAAGGAGCCTTCCTCTTCTACAAAGTCATTTGCTGCTCTCTGCATGTGTCCTGATGGATTCTGGAGATTTCAGGTATTGCAGGGACTTTGGTTTGGATTTGCTGATTCGCGTCATGGCCTTTGTAAGAAGAGGTAGGGACACAGTATGCTTATGGGATCAACTCCACACCACACTGTGCTATGTTTACTGGGATGGTGGGAGAACTCTCAGGTCTAAAAAGAGACAGAAGAGTGAGAACTGGCTGCCTTGCATGCTATCGTGGCTCATGTTTGCAGGGAAGTCCATCTTAAGTGGCTAAGGCTGTAGCCCATCAGTTATCACTGAGATCTTACCATGAGCAGTGTATTTATTGGGAGCTGGAGAACCAAGGAATGTGAAGGATCACTCTGTACTCTGTGTCTGCCTTGGTCTAACACTCTTTCCTTAAGCATCTGCTACTGGCTACTGCCAGACAGGATATGGGTCTGGACAGACTCTTAATCTGACAGATGACAGGTTTTGATCTTTTGGGTTAGCATGACGCTTAATTGCATAATGCTTTCTCACCTCTGCTGAGTTGTGTTGAGGACAGAAGACTAAACTAGGCCTTGGAAACAGCTTCATCAGTATAGCATAAAACCATCAGTTGCATGGGACAGCAAGAAAAGAGGCAGCCTGATTGTCCTTACAGCATGCCTCCATTTTTCTGAGCTACCTGCAGCTCAGCCAGCTTTGGGGATGGTGAAGTGAGACTCAATCAGAAGGCTGCAAGGGAGGTAATGAAATGTGCTTTCTGTGTGATTTTGTGATGGTTGTGGTGGACTTCTTGAGGCCAAGAACTGAGATAGCAGTGAATGCCCTGTTCTCCTGAGAGGCTGTTGATCTTGCCAGTGGGAGGACAGGGCCTTGTCTCACTGAAGGGCAGGTAGGATATGGCAGGAATAATCTGTGACTGTACTGTGAGTGCATGGGACAGCTAGGTGTCTGCTGGAAAGCAGGACAAAGTGCTCTTTAGCTTCTGGCCTAGAGTCATGGTTTGGAACAACATCATCTCCTCCTGCCAAATCCCAGCTGCGTCTGGACCTGGGTTTCTCATGCACTCGCAGCTTTTTTTTCCTGACATGACCCAACTGGTTACAGGATGTGGAGATCCGGTCCAACGCTGCTGCTTACCTACCCCAGATCACCCAGCTCCTCAACAACGTTCCCCGTCAGATGCTGCTGCTACTGAAGACCAATGACTTGTTAAGGGGGATTGAGTCAGCCCTGCACACACGGGCCAGTGCCAGCTCCTTCCTCAACATGTCTCGCTGCTGCATCAGAGCCGTTTCCACGTGAGTCTCTTCTCCAGGCACAAGAGGCCAGAGAGGGAGAAGCAGGGGCTGCTTGGGGGCTGGTCAGGGCCCTTAAGGCTTATTAAAGCCCCTCACTCAGGGCCCTGACAAGGTCTAATTTGACCTCTTGACCTCTTACTCTTAGCTGTGGACCTCTTCCCCTCATTAGCACTTCTGCTGTGGCCCTACCTGTGCTCAGTTACATGTCTCAGCCTCTCTGCTCTTCTCACATCCATCCAACCTCTACAGAGGATAGGACTGTCACCCTGAGACTCGGAACAGGGATGGGTTTGGAGGCGTTAGGGTAAGGGTTAAAGGTTTTGGCCCTTCCAGGGGAAGGGAAGGGACTTAGTCCCCATTACAGGTGTCACCACTGCAAAGTACTTGTGGGTTGGAAAAATCTGCCAGTTCACTGCTGCCAGTTTCTGCAGCCTGATTTAGGGGCTAGGACTGACCGAAGATGAGGCTGATGTTTAAAAGCCAGGAACAGAAGTCATGCAAGTGATTTCTATCTGTGAGTCTTGTGAATCAATGCACTTCTGCCTCAGTTTCCTCCTCTTTGCAGAAGAAATAACAGTTACTTCTTTGGCTGATGAGGGACCTACAAAGCCCAGTTAACCTCTGCTTCTAAAGAGAGGTGAATTACTTTTCCTAGGGTCAGTGCCTCAGGATTGCTAGACTCTTATGAGTGTGCTACCAGGAAAGGCTGTAAGAATGTGCTTCTGTCTCTGTTAGCTGAAGTGAAACTAAGCATAGAAGCAGACAATGCCATTACTACACCTAGGAGGGAGAGTACTGAGCTCACAAGGAAGCAGGCTGTCTCTTCTGCTAGGTTATTGCTAGGAAGGCAATCCCCAGCTCCTCAGGAAATTACCTCAAGAAAATCCCTAATCCCTGAGGTCTCCACTGCTGGTGATTCTCCAGGTATGGGACGTTCCCCTCTCCTAGGGTGAGTCAGTTCTACTGAAGATGTAGGATAGGCCTGCTACCTGCTGGGCTGCATCCTGCTTTATCTAATGCAGCTGTTTCTCTGATTTCTAGGTACCAGAGGCGCAAGAGTCACTCGCTTTACAGGAGGGCCCAGATCTCACTCACAGAAGCCCTGAGCCTGTGGCAGATCAACTTCTATGAACTCTTCCTGTGGCTGAAGGGGTCCCAGCTGGGGAAGCTGGTCATTACTCTCCTGAGCTGGATGCACCATTCCACATACTGACATAAACTGGTGGGAGAGATCAGGATGCTGCCTCCCTCCCTTCTGCTCTCCATGGCACATTTACCTTTCTGACTGTTTCTGTCTATTCTGTGGACTATTTTGGGGTCTTGTTCCACGTTGCACACTGTACTGTATTTGCCTGTTACAGCATTAGCTTTCTCTGTGGCATTGAGAGGTGGAGTCAGTACTGGAGCTCTGCCATTTCATGCTTTAGGAAGAGGAGGTGCAGGGTACCATGTGTCAGGAGGGACAGAGTACTTTCTTTCCCCATCTAAGCAGGGAAATTCTACTCAGTTTCGAGTGGAACAGACTGGAAGAAAAAGCCTCTTCTTGTCTCTTCCTTAAACAATCTTACAGAATTTAACAGAGTCCCAACTCTGGCTAGAATGCCCCAAAACATTTCTCAGAACCTCAGAGAGAGGTACTAAGTCCCTTTAAAATTCAGTAGGCTTTATATTAGTTTTTACAATCTCCTTAGCCTGTTTTCTGTTCAAGTGTGCAGAGGGTTTCTCAGAGGAGTGAGACCTTTTCAAGAGCTGGCACTAGGGCTTGCTCTCCCATCACAATGGAAAAAGAACCCTAATAGTGAGAGTGGTGGACTGGGAGTCCAGCTTTCTGAGGTTCGTCTCCAGTCCTGTCAGCAAGTGCCTCTGTGTTTTTGGACTTTTCCTGACCTGTTTCCTTGCAGGTGAAATGAGGGAAGGGGGACAGTAGTCCTGCCTTTTTTTGCAAAATTCAGGGAAGGCAGGAGGAATGACAGACAACTCAGGGCTCTGAAACTGCTGGTATGTATGTGTACTGTACAGTACTGCCACACAACAAAATAAATGTGTTGTATCAAAGACCTTTGAGGGAGGGATGCTTGGCTATGTACTTAGGGTGATGTTTGGGCCTCTAACATCAGTCCTGTTTCCATTTCTCCACTGAGTGAGTGATGCCAGGCAGCACTGTTAACTCCTTGCAAGAAAAATAAATGACCTCTTGGTCTTTCGTTTTCCCAAGAGGTTTGTTCCACATCAGGGCCCTCTGCTGCTGCATCAGATGTGTGTTGGGATGGGATGGAGAAGCAGGTGTCATTCTGCTGGAAGGACACACCAATCCTTGCCACCTAGATCTATGCTGAGCCTACCTCCTCCCTGCCCATGGAAGCATGCTGCAAAACAGCTGTGAAATGTCACCATCCTGGTGCCACACACTGAGCATTTTGCCTTGTCACTGCCTGTGACATTTCACTGCTTGTGCCCGAGACAAAAACTTACCACTTTCTTGATGGTGCAAGTGAAGGGTTTGATGGCCCTGAGTCTGTAGCAGCTATGGGATGGCTATTGAGAAGTCTCACCCAGAGAGGCCCCCTTCATGGGAGACATCCCTGCTGCTTGTAAGGATTCCTGTAAGGGTGGATGAAGGTGACCCCTCAGATCATTTCAGCTTTTTTGTGAACTGTCTTGGTGAAAGGGGATGTGAAGGACAGGGGAATGTCCCTCTACTGCCAGCAATCTTACTAAGCTAAGGAACATTGCTCAGGCACCAGGTGACTGTGCATGAGAGTAAGCCACAAGACGACGCATTCTCCCAGTTTGCATGTAGTTTCCCAGCTTGCATGGGTGTGAGACCCCACCTTGCAGTGAATCCATTTGCATGGGAAGGGAAACATGGGAAGGGAAGCAGGGTGTGGAGCATGGGTGAGTGCATGTGTCAGTCCCTGAGGAACCTTTGCTGGCTGTGTGGGAGAAGAAGGGGCTGTAATCCAGAAAAGGTACCTGACTACAGGTGTGCTTGGGCGTGATGAGTTAGTGACTGAGGACATGTGGCTTATGACAGTGACTGTGCCCATGTGCAGGAGTGTAGGCACAGCTGGCTGGCTCAGGACTGTCAAGAAGTGGTGTATGATTGGCAGAGTTGTGGATGGAGAATTAGTGAACATGAATTTTTGGTCTCCTGTACAATCAGTCACCTGACCCTGCTGGTAACTCTCTTAGCCCTTCCTCCTATGGGGGGCAGCAGCAGGAGTGGTGTGCTCTGCTGTCTTTACTAAGAGCAAAAAAAAAAAGAAACCCTTGTAAGACTGAATGCCCTGACTTCTGGGTTGTGTGATGGCATCAAGAAACAGAGTGGTCATAACTGCAGTGATGAGACTCCTGAGTCGACAAGGAGTCATAGGGTCCCTTTGGTCCTGCAGACTGTACATGATTAATCTTCGCTCATGTAAGAAGTCTGGCTGAATCAATGTCTTCCTTAGGCATTTAGAGCTTGCAGGCTGGACAGAGTGGGTGGGCCTGTCTTGTTCTTCTCGCAAGTAAAGCTTTGCTCAGAAAATTGCCCTGGTACAGTCATGCAGTTCAAGGCTGCATGGTGCCCTCTGCCATCTTGCAGGGGTGTATGAACCTCATGCATTCACAGCATAGAAACGTTCCAAATGAATCACTCTGTGTTTCCCATAGCAAATACACTGTGACCAGCATGCAGCCTGGCCAGCATCAAAATCATTCCCCTCACAAATGACTCCCTCTAGGTCACTGGGGCAACCTTCCATCATTTGTCAGGGCTCATCCCCTCCCACTGTGTATCTCTGTGTCCCCTCGGCACCATTCTCCCTGCTGTACCCTGAGTCTAGAGGGGTTCAGGTAGGTTGCTGGGTTCTGGAACTTGCAAGGAGCCATAATACATGGAAGAAAGTGTGTGAGTTTGCTCATCACCTCCATCTTAATGTCCACAACAAAGTAGCAGAAGGGCTGCTCTCTTCTCTGCACCAGAGACCCATCTCCTGCCTGCTGCCTGCAGGCCTAGCTGAAGGTCTCGATGGCTGTAGGAGCACAGCAGCCCCCGGGGAGTCTTGCTGTTCCTCTGCTAGCCCCACTTCAGGATCCCAGACCACACACCTCTGCTGCTTCACACCTTGGGCAAGACTGCAGCAGTGCTGGGGGCCAGGATCTCCAAAGCTCTCCAGGTGGGGAGTGCTCTGGACAGCAACATGCCAGCAGCTGATGCCTCTGGGGGCAAGCTGCTACCACCACTCCATGCTCACTGCCTCACACTGTGGTGTGTGGAGCAAGTCTGGAAGGACCAAAGACTTTCAGCTCCTTCCCACTGCCAGTCCTCATGTGTTGCCAGCCATAGAGGTGGTTTCCATCCTACCCCTGTTGTTTGCCAGAGTGGTCAGCCTCGGCTGCTCCACTGCAGTGTGGCGGTGGCCAGCGGTTAGCAGTTGCCGTGGTGCTTCAGCCAGGCACCAGACTGCTCTTGGAAGAGCAGTGGGAATATGTGTGTGATTCTGCATGTTCACAGCAATTAGTCTTTGGTAGTGAGGGCTGGGGGTTTGGGAATGGGAGGGGAGGAGAGTTGAGGAAAGGAAAGAAAGGACAGGGGAAAGGAATGAGAAAAGGGGAAAGGGAAGGGGTGTCCCCCGCCTTTCGGCTGAAGTCTTCCTGAGCAGGCTGGAGGGATGCTAAGCGACCTCTGTGTGATGGTAATGAGACCTCCTAGAGACAGTACTAAGCATTTCCCCAGCTGAGGGCATTCATCACGTTGAGTGGCGGGAGCTAAGCGTGGTCAAGAGGTCTTCCCCATGCCAACTCAGGAAGCTGTCGCTGCTTCTCGGCAGGCTAGTGATCTGTGTCTCTGTCTCCTGCAGGGATCATTGCCGTGTTTTCGCCTGCGGCTGTGCCTGAGCGAGCCCTGGGAAGAATGCGACTCTGCACTTAGCTGCACACCTCCCATTGACCCTGAGCAGCTCAAGGTGACCTTGTCAAAGGGTAACAGCCTTTCTGGGTCAGCTTCTGTGACCCAGAGAACATCACTCTGCTTGCCATCCTCCGTGGCACTCCAGATCAGCCACAGTGTCAGATCACTGGCTGCCCCTTGCACAGCTTCCCTCTTGAGCTGCTTGCTGTAACCCAGGTACTTCGATTTCTGGTGATCTGCTAACAACTGTTCACCCAGACTCTGAGCCATGTGGAGTAGGGAGGAACTTTGGTATTTTAAAAATTTATTTTACTTTATGTTATTTTGATTCAGGGTTTTTTTTGGGGGGGGGGGGGGGTCTGTGTTTTTTTTTCCTGAGGCTACTTTTCCCTACTCTGACACATATGAACATTAACACTCACAAAGCCTCTTCCTATAAATGGACCGCTGCAAACATGGGAACAAGACTTAGCTCTGACCTAGCAGGACATGTCTGGATATAAAATGCATGTTTGCTGCTGGTGGTTTGCAGGCCTGCAGCTTTGGGTGCAGCACGGATATAAGCGAACAAGCTAGCTTCTCCCTAGGGTGGCTACCCTGTGAGCCCTTGCTCTCCTCTCAGCCTGCAGCCTAACAGTGCTTCTAACTTTAATAAAGCAAAGATGGAAGAGATTACTAAATGGTAGCTAATAAATAAAGCAGCATGCATCAAGCCTGTTAATATCATATTACTCTTAAAGAAAATATGAGAAATAGTAATCGTGGTCATTGTTATTACTATCTTGTGCTTCACCATGGCTCAACTATCCATCATGCTGATAAGGCTGAAAGGAAAACTTGGCAATATAAGATGCATATATCACAGGACAGCTGGTCCTACGGCTGCCTGTGCTGCGCCCAGTCTGCACTGGTACTGCAGTTGCTCCTCTGCATTGTGGGACCATTGGATAAATCAGAGCAGGGCAAGCTCACTGGCATAGCCACTGGGAGCAGAATGTCAGCATGGACATAGCTGTTTTGCAACAGCTGGCATGGAGATCTGAGCAATGCGGTGATGTGGGCTAGGGATTTACTTTGGGGCATTGACATACCTAAAATGCCTTGATGTGAGCCAGACAGAATCCCAAGAGGAATACAGAGGGAAGAAAGCAGATTGATGTTATGTGGGAAGTCAGCTAGAAGAGTGGAACCACTACTAACTTTGCACAGCAGGCTGAACAGTCACTTTTATCGGAGAAGAGTTTTGCCCTGGAGAAATATTACTTGACTGTTCAATTGCGTGCCCAGAGAATGAGAGTTCTGAAGCCAGGAAACAGGATAGAGAGCTGTGCCTCTATGCTATCACAGCCCTCCCCAACCAAGGGCTGTTCCCTGCAGCTTGCTTTTCAGTCCTCATCTTGCCCAGGTTATGTGGTGCGTATAGCTCCTTTATGCTGGAGATTGCTCCATGGTCTTATTCTTAGGAACTCTGCCACAGTGTAAGTACCTGCTAGGATGGGGAACACTGTGACCTGCTGGAGCCAGCCCCATAAGAGGTTGGTCCTCATCAGCTGCCACCAGCCAGCTCAAGTCATGCCTTTCTCCCCCATACTGGAGGTTTTTGGTTCTGGCTGCCCCCCCACCCCAATCCCCCCAGAGACACCCAGCTGGTCCCCTTCAGGCAGAGACAAAAGCAATTATGTCTCCACCAAGCTCTCCCAGCCAGCTGCTTGAGACACTTACCTGAAATTAGTTGTGGCCAGTGCATCGCAGAGGTGAACGTGGTTGTGATTATGAATGCACTTCTTGTTTGCCTTTTCAGTGCCGAAATCCTGTCAGCGAGAAGTGATAATAACATGCTATTAAGTTCTTTCTGGATAATATAATCCAGGAGTCAGGAGGCAGTTTGGTCATTTATGCCTTTGAAAAGCTCAGAATAATTTTCAGTGTCATTATCTTCCATTTTAAAAAGCCTGTTTCAAACATCAGTACCGAGAGCCCCTCTCCTTGCCGCCTCCCTCTTGCTTGGGTAGGTTTCTCCCACCTTTTGTTCCTATTTTCTCTGAGATTTCAGGGATTTGGGGTTTGTTTCCAGTCATTCACACACTTGGAACCACACACTGCACCCAGCCCTCTCTTGCTCCCTTTCTCTTTTTATAGTGGGTTTGGGAACTCACTGCTATTTTATTCAGCATCTCTAAGTTGTGGTTGGTAAAACAGCCACTTGCAAGGCTGGGAAGTGCAACTTGGACCTTGGTGGTGGCAGGAGGAGGGTGGATGTGATGTGGATTTTGGATCGTAGGGGAGGAGCAGGAGTGTGGCGTTCATGGCAGTGCATGTCCCCTGGGGCCACCCTTGGAAATGGGTGCTGCATGGGGGCACTACACATGCTGGAGATTTCAGTTGCATTGTGATACCCTGGGAGCAAGCTGTGCCACCCAGGCCATGGTGCAGATGTGGACCTGGGGTGCTCTTGCAGCTCGGCCACTGCTACACTAGTAGCTTTGGTGCTCTGGACCACAGCTCCCTCCATCTCTCTGGGCATGGCTGCAGCCAACGAGTTATATGCGAAGCTTGATGCATCATTATGTTCTTTGCTCATGTTTTTGTTAAGTGTGTGCTTCAGTGTAAGCGGTTAATGGATATTTTTGCCCTGAAATAGCCCCCAGGATAGGGAGCAGAGAGGCTCCTTAGCAGATGAAACTTCAACACCAGCTTACACTGCAGGCATTAAAACATGAGTGAATGCAGCAAAAATTATTATCCAGAACGGGGGCAGGAAAACAGTCCAGCTCCTCTCCTGCACGCACAGCTGAAGAGAAGAATTTTATTCATGAAGTTAATTGGCAACAATCCCTGAAATGTCAGCCTTGGCCTTAAGTTTGTTTCTAGGCTTGGAAAGCATTGTCGCTCTTCTGTTTTTAGAAGAGCAAGCATCCTCGTTTCACTGGAATGGAATCCTAGTCCAGCCATGGGTTGCAGGCTGTTAGCAGTTTGGAGTCAGTCAGGGCAGCTGACCTTAGTTGGCTACAGGTGTATCCCATACCACAAGCATCAGGCTTAGTATAATGGGGTAGTTTACTGAGGATATGGAACTTCTTGCTTGGCTCTTGATAGTCCTGCTTCTCCTCATCCTACTGAGAAACAGACTGCTTTCCTGTTTATTGTGACCACTAAGTTCACTGGGTGGAATATAACTTTTTGTACTTTAGATTGGCATTAGTATTACTTTGGTTGTTTCATCAAATCCATTTTCATTTCAACATATGGGCCTTCTCTCCTTTTCCCTGTCCCCCTTCTTTGCTAGGGAGGGATCATCAGATGATAGAGCAACTGCTCTAGTTTAACCCCAGATACAGGCTAAACATAGACAGGAAGCTATGTGGCTTCTGACATTTTTTTGTGTTGGCACTGCCAATGTTTCAGTGCAAATAGAAGGGATAATGCCCTTCCATTTGCTGCCTTTTTGCTTCAGAGGGTGAAATAGGATCTCCCAAATAGAGTACAGAAAGTCTGCAGGGAACAGGCAGGAGTTGCATCTATCATTAAACCTGGTTGTTATTTTTCAGCAGCTTCTGAAGGAATTGGTAGGCACTCATGTGGCAGCAAAGTCAGTGGTTGAGTGAAGCTGTGACCTGGCATGAGCTTGTTTGTGGAGAGGGTGTGGGAAGACTTGCACAGAGAGCAGGCTCGTTGGCCTCCCTGTGCCTAGAGGAGGCAGGACCATTAGCGGCACAGTGTGTGCTCATTATGGAGCTGGCCCAGCATCGTTAGCATAGAGGATACAGTCTCCTTGGGACAGGTGTAGAGAGGGATAAGGATGCTCTTTTCTTTGTGAGAGATGGAGAGTCCTTTTAAACAGTTTTGGCAGTCCTGGACATTAATGCATAGTTCAGTGCTGGCCAATGATGCTAGGAATGGAATCCACATAGTAGCAGACTGGGTGCAACAGCTGCATCTGCTTGAGACAGCTGTGTTCTCTGTCTGTGCAGCAGCCACAGGGAAAGAGAATTGCTCCTGATTCAGCCATGATGGGCTGTGCCTTCCTCCATCACCTGCTGACTCCCTGCAAGTGCCCTTCTGAGCACAGAGGTGGATTAAATGTGTTTCCTGTGGCCTGAGGTATTTACATGGTTTCTCCAATGAAGGCTTTCAGGTGCTTGGTATTTTAGCTCACACTGCAATGTCTCCTGTGTTGGGGAGACTTGGAGAGTTCTGTCTCCTCTATTCACCTACCTACTTTCATTGTATCTAAAGGATTTTCACTATCTCTGAGATCTTTATGCCTCTCTCTTGGTTGAGACTGGAGAAGGATTAGAGTAAATGCCTGTCAGTAGGGAACTGGTAGATGGTTGGACAGCCCAGTCAGTCCTCTTGGGGCAACTTGACAGGATAGGCTGTCTCCCCTTAAACTAACAAGGGAAACAAAGGAAATAAGGGAAAGTAAAGATAGTGAAAAGCAGAGTAAACTGGACTTAAATGGCTGAGTACCTTGAAACCTTTATAACCAGTGAAGGGCACAGTGACTAACCAATTGCCTTTGTTTATTTGGGCCCAGCCATTCCTTGTGTCACAACAAAAAATGAGTCACAGTGATGACCAGGGTGTTCTGTCCAGGCTCTCCTGGTCATGAGTCACCTGGCTCTGTCACGTCACCACACTGTCTTGGGCACCTGAGTTATGTGGGCTGGAGTTGAATCACCAAGACCACATGAGGCATCTCGGTTCGTAAGATCAGTTCAGTTGTTGCAGTAAACTGCAGGTAAACCTCAAAGATAGCCTTTAAAAATACAGTAAAGGTATGCTCCATCTTTAATATTTAATCAGAGCACTTAGTGTTTGGGTTTGTTTTCTTGCACTCAACCTGATGCTACCTGTGATTGTCCCATCAGTTGTGTTACAAGGTAAGCTGGCCTTGGAGAATCTCTCCTGTCCCCTCCCACACACTGGCTTGTTTTGGGGGCTGTAGAAAGGACTGTTGGGAAGCCAGAGAGAAGATGTTGCTGGTCACTAGGGAAAATGGAATAGCTGGATGAGAGGAACTGCTGGCTGTCATGGCTTTTGGAGAAGGAGTCAAGAATGAGGGCTCCAATTTTATCTGCTGAAAGTCTCAGACTTTATATGTGAGGGGGAGAGAGGCTGGATCTTCCTACTGATCACCACTGCCTGGTGGGGGAACATGGAGGCTGCCGAGGGGCAGGGTCTCTTGAGGAAGCTGAGAGAAGACAAGAAAACTCTCAATGTGATTCAGAGAGCAAACTTGCAAACACACCACAAGCCCACCTTGCAGGGATTCCCCTTGGGATGACAGGACATTCCCCATCCTGGCATCTCAGCCTTGCTCTTGAATCTGCCAGCAGGGAGGACATCCTGGGGAAGTGTGGCAGTGCCTAATCTGCATTTCTACCTTGGGAGACCCCATTCCCATGCTTACTGTGCAGTGTGAGCTGCATGCTCTTTTGAAAGTACATATTTTGCAGTTTTCCTCTACTGGTGAGATCACCTGACAGTACCCATTGCTTGAGGGACATAATTTTTGAATAGGTAAAATACAATGAAAAAAGAGCATCTTGGTTCCAAGCACTTGTTAAAGAGTCTTAAAACTTCCAACCAAAGCAGTCTTTGGGGTGCAAAATGACTCAGTGTCTTTGGTGACATGCCTGGTGAATAAAGGTTTTTCCCAAGCAGCAGAAAGCTTAACCCTTGATTTGCAGCAAGGGCTGATATATTAATACCAGCAGTATTTCTCTTTTGCTGTTGCCAGGGTGCAGTACAGAGTGGTGAAGAGTGACTATACCTCTTCCAGCTGGGCTGAGGGGAAGAGCTACATGGGGGTGCTAGAAGCTGTCCTGCCATTGCAGATGGGACAAAACAGGAGACCAGCCAGCTTCCACTCATAATGATCAGGAGCTCATTACGGATTCTAATTGGGCAAAAGTATTTTCCCCTCAGCTCATTACAAGCTGTAATGAGGTTGCAGGTCTGGGTTGTGGCTGTATTTTCTCCACCTGGAGGTAATGAGTGCATCTGCTGAAGGCCTTAGCAACTCGTTTGCTGTGATACATGGGTAATGTGGAAAAGGAAGGGGAAAAAGAGGCAGAGAGCAGAGCCAGGAGTAGTAAGGTTGCCCCACGGAGGGAGGTGTTTTGCCTGGTGACTTGGAGAAAGGCAAGTATTTACTGGCTTCTCTTGGGGGAAAAAGTGAAGGGAAGGGTGGCTAGGGAAAGTCCTGCTTCTGGAGATGGTTGTGGCTTTTGAATGCATGATATTGTATCTGTTCTTGGACTTCTTTGCAAGCCTGACATTGAGTCATGAGAGGACCTTCATCCTGTCTTATATGTAGCTTGTGGGCCTGGGATGGTGCCTGAGGTCAGGTGGGAGAGGATGTGAGAAAAACTGAGGTTTCTGGAGGGTGCTGTGTTCTGTGGAGGTCTCTACCTGCATGTTTTCCTCTTCACCCCATGTGATGGAGGAGAGTTTTGACTTTGTGCACCAATGCATTGCTCCCACAGGCTCAAAATACTGCTGCCTTATCAGCATCTCTATGTTGCTCCCTGGGCTTTGAAGGGATTTGGCCATAGGAGGAGAGTCTTGCAGCAGAAAGCTCTGTGAGACTTTTGTAAATAGAAAGCAAGTGCTGAAGAGAAGCTAGAAAAGCACCGTTGGTTGTATGTCTACCTCTCCATCCTGCAGAGTCAGGAAATGAACTTGAGAAACACCTACTGGATGCTGGTAACATAGAGTGGTGTGTCTTTCTGGGCTGTGTAACCCTCCCAGTATCCATTGTTGAAAGCTGAATAGCTACAGCTGCAGACAGGCAGGATTGAAGGCACATTCTCTTGCCATATTTTTCTGTCTGTTTTTCCAGTTCACAACACTTCAGGCAAAAGCTACTTGGGAGTTAAAATAATGCTATTCTGATATGCTATCTAGGTATAGGCTAGCAGGATGTCACAGATCGAGTCACACGGCCACAGAGAAGATTTCAAGGAAAAAGATACTTGGAGTCTGTTCATGTTGGGATATTCAATTAGACTTACTTTAATTTGGACGAAGGATTAAGTACAAAAATTAAAACACACAAGTAATTAACATCTGAGGTTGTAGGAAACAATTTGTTTAGTAATTCTACGGTGAGCTTGCTGGTTTTAAGATTTTGGGTATGTTCTTAGTTTTTCTGGCAGTCTTCCAGCTGCTGTCTCTATGCTACATTGCTGCATACCTGGACTGACCTACCTGTATAATGTGTCCTTGACATCCAGTCAAGGTGGTTTTGAAGCAGAAACTTTTATTGGTTTGCTGATGGAAAACCTAAGGTTCTCTTTCTAGTGCTAGTAAGTCTGAATTTCTGTCCTTTGCTAATGTGGCTGTGCCTTTGTGCTCTTATCTGAGCCTTGGATGTGCATGCCCTCTTTGGAGGGCAATACTAGGTTCACAATACCGAGTGCATGCGTTGGAGCAGACACAGAGGACAGGCACAAACAGGGCTGGTGTCCAGTCAGAGTCTGGTGAAGGGCTTGAAGACTAGGAACCAAACCAGACTTTCTGGTAGCACACCTGCTGCTTGCCCCTTATTCTCAGGCTATGTTTCCTATGTGAAACCATTCTCCACCCAAGAGTGAGGAGGTAGAGAGCTTGGTGTGGTGATGGCAGAAGCCTTGTCTGTGTTATGGGATTTAGCCACGGAGGTCTCCAATACTTATGAATTCCCCTCTGCCTGATCTGGAGGGGACATGAGAAGCTGCATAATACAGCTCTTCCAGCAGGCAGCCTGTGCAGGCTGTGGAAAGGAACATGATGAGTGGTTACACGCTGTATTACAACACAGCCACACAAGGAGGTTTTAATGTCTCTTTCCAGCTATTGCCTGACTGCTCCTGTGTTAACAGGGGCACGAATCCTCTCTCTTGGCACACAAACTCCCTTCCCCCACACAAACACTACAGCATTTGTAGCTGAGACTTAAGCTTTGAGCTAGTTTTGTTGCTATTGTTGCTATCCTCTACCTTCACTGTTGTCTCTATCCCTCATTTCCAAAATGGTATCATGCCTGCTATCCATCTGTGGCAGCTCCTTGCCTCCTGCTCAAGGATGTTGGCATTAGAGCATTAAAAGACAAGTGCATTCCTTGGCATGCACAGTTTTTGTAGCAGCAGATGCAACAAAATCAAGCCATAGAAAAGGCATCTTGTCTCAGTCTCATTAATACATTTGGCTTTAGGAAAGATGAGACTTATCTGCAAGCAAATAGCCTAAATCAGGCTACAGAGACACTTCAGTATGTGGAGATCTTCAGGCTTTCAGCTTCAGAACAGCTACTACTGCAGACTTCCCCCCCTTCCCCCTGCCCTATGATTTAGGATGGTCCCCAAAAGGGATGTAAAGGAAAAATTAGGGCTTCACTTTGGACTATAACTATCTTCCATCAATATACTCAGTGTTTCCATTTACTTTTGTATCAGCTGGGAAAAGAGAGGGGGGAAAAGTGGAGTAAGTTGGTAAAATAGCCTGGCTTGGTTTGTACATCAAAATCCTCTGTTTCCTGAAGTAAACTTTCCCAGCATAAGTTACTGACTGTGGGTAGTGCATGCCCACTTAACCTGGTGGGTGTGAGTAACCTGGAATTGATCTGCTTATCTGGGATTGGGGTCTAGATCAGAAAGGACAGCATTAGTATTGTAAAAAGCGATTGATCAACCACTGAATAGTTGGAGTTGGGCACTGGGTTGGGAAAATGGAGGCAAGGAAGAATTGGTGTGGTTTTGGACATGATAAATACATCTTAATACAGTTCTAGGAAGATGGGTTGCAGTTTTTTTCTGGAGGACTAATGGAGAATGTACATCCTTGGAGAGGGCCAAGATCATACAGTGTGGACGTAAACACCTATTTTTGTTACAAAAAGGCTGAACAGTTCATCCCAGCCTTCTAGTCTCCTGGCAACAGTGAAGAACAGACCATACTGGGACCACTATTTTAATCAACGTAATTACAAGTCCTTTCTCTCTTGTGCTAGCAATCAGCCTCCTGGGAGATGGAAAACCCTTTTGAGCACGTCATCTAAAGGGCTTGGAGACTCCCTAGTTTGCCATGCTGCAGTTACATGTTGCTCAGATCTATGCAGTACTCTTGTTTCATATTTCTTGCCTGGAAACAAGGCATTACTTTTGGGAGTTTGCATTTTTTCTTCTGTTACGTTAATTTGTTGATTTTACTTCACTAAAATTCCAGTTGGATATTACTTCTAAATAGAAATGCTTTGCAGTTCTGACCTCTTTCCTTGACTACTTCTCTGCCTTCCTATGATGTTCAGAGGGCCTCTTTACCTCCTGCTCCTGCCCATTTTCTAGAAGTGTGTTCTTGCCTGTGCAGATATGCAAAACAAATGTTTTGTGTACAAAGCAGACAATGTTAAGAAACATCTACTCTGGACATGAGAAACATCACCTCTTTTCAGTCTTCTTAAAGAAAAAAAGAATCTATTCTTCTAGTATTTTATCAGGGTAGTTAGTTAGATCCTCACCTTCTCAAACTCCTGGACTTCTACAGCCACCCGGGCTGCCTTTCCAACATGGACAATGAAAGAAATCAGCCCTAGTGATGAAGTGGCAAAACATTGCACAGTGGGAAATTGTGGTGTGAAGGATGATTCCTTGAACAAGCTCAGAAGTGTGTGGCTATGCTGATGAACTGGTGTAGTGGCTGGTGTGAAAGTGTTTCAGTTCAGCACTTAGTGCAAAAGAACCAGACCATCTCTTTTCCCCTTGTTCCCCTTGCTCTCTCTCACTTTCTCTATCTATTGGCAGTAAAAGACGAAAAATAACACTGTTTTATACTTTCCTCCTCAAACCTGCATACACAGCACCGGGTGAACAAAACCACCACTCTGCTACCCTGTGGCAGGGATATAACACTGGCCCGAGTGTCATCTGGCAGGACACATCACAGGCTTTCTCTTCTTGCTTTCTTCTTTCAGAGCACCTGCAAACATTTAGGAAGCTCTTTCTGCCCTTTTTTCCCTGGTTACACTTCTTCCTCTCTTGTAGGACCCAGCACTGAGAAGAATAGTTGCTGCAGGTTCATGATGCCTGTGCCTGCCCTGCTGTACTGGGAACACTGAGAGCCCAGGAAGCTCTCCTGCCCTTCTGCAAGTGAGCTTGGAAGCATCAGGCAGTATCTTGAACTCTGCTGTGAACCTTGATTGGGGCAATTTGGCAGGCACTGAGGGATGCTGATGCAATTCTTTGTTTTTTCCCCCACTCTGATCTAGTGCTGCAGGCCGGCAAAGGCCTGTCTGTCAAAGCCAGGAGCAGCATGCAGCCCTTGCAGGGGCTCTAAATAAAACAGCTGGTGCTGCTCAATGGCTCCTCAATTCTGGTTGTTTTGTTGCTGCAGGAATCATACTTTCTTTCCTCATTTGTATCTTTGCCCTCCCTACCCCCTTTCTTTTTAAAAAATCCACTGAACGATTAGATTTGCAAATGAACGAGCAGTGAAGTGACAACAAAAGGGAGAAGGGAGCTGGAGCTGAGGAGCGCAGGTATAATTACTGTAATTAACTCAAGCAGCAGGGGCACAGCGTTGGGAGCATCGCTCAGAGATGCCGTGGGCGAGAGATGGGAGAGGAAGGCCAGCCAGCCGTAGAGACTGTCCTCTGCCCCGCAGGTCCCCATTCCCTGCCTGGGTGTGTTGATAAAAGTAGCTGTGCCCTCCCTCTGTGGCAGAGCTGCTTGGACACATTGTCCCAGAGGAGGTGCAGCAGGAGCTGCTTCTGCCTCCTTTCCCCTAAGGGGTTGTCCCAAGCCCTTGTTTCCTGTAAATCCCTGGGAATGGAAGTACCTGGTGTGCGGTAGGGCTAGCCCCTTGCTAGGCAGACAGAGCACAAGTGCAGGGACAAAAACCTTGCAGTCCCCGAGGTCTTGCAGGAGATGCTGGGACAACTGGGGGCAGGTGACAGCTTTTCTCAGAAGCCCTTTAGCATCTAAATATGTTACTCATTGACTTTGCTAGGTGCTGGTCTGTGACTTTATGTTTGATCTAAGAAATGACATTAATTATCCTTGTTGTTGGGAGCCTGAATGGGGAGCATGACCTTCTCAGTTTGGAGAGAGTTGCCATGGGTTCATATGGACACACACCTATGGCATGGGAGGGGGTATTTCATGCACTCCTGATCATCTTAATACCAGAACTGTTTTATGATGTCTTTGTCTGCTGTAATTCTGCTAGTTACAGTCCTGTGGGCACTTTCCTCTTGGTAGTATACATGTCCATAACCCATGTCCTGTTCAGCTAGGAGTGCTGCAGGGCACAGCATTCCCTGTACAAACTCCCTTCCCTTTTCCATGGGCATGCCCTACCCTCCAGCAGAACTGTGTGGCAGCTCCAGTGCAAGGGGTCCTACAACAGCTCTAGCTCTTGGCTTAAGGACTTCTCCTCATCTTGTAAAGAGATGGGGTGCTAATTTCAAATATAGGTGTTGCAAACATTAGTTGGCATTGGTTCTATGCTTGGAGTCTGAGACTGATACTGGTTTTAGGGTCTTATAATCTTCTGAGACATGAGTTTAGTTTATTGGGTGGGTGCATAAGAATTAATGTGTGAGAAGTTTCCCCAAGAAAAACACTAAAAAACCAAAACACCTTTCCCCCAAACTTTAATTTTGGGACTGCACCTATCAGTGAGCGTGGGATGTGAATACTTTTCCTAGCCTAAGCTACTGAGTGAGAAAGGCATGTGCAGGGAACCCCAGAGTTCTGCAGCTCAATTGTCACCCCTAGGAACAGTTATGCAGGCTTGTTAGAAGAGGACTGTGTTACTGTTTTTGAAAGACTAATGTCACAAGCTGTGTTCCACACAGAGTTGAGAGCACCTAAATGTATCTGGCATATTTAGAAAACAGATTTGCTGAAAGTAGGTAGGGGCTGTGGTGTGTGCTTTGCTGTACTGTAAAAACTTCCAAACTCTCCCTTTTTGGTGTGGAAAATATCAAATATGAGGGAGGAGGAATGTAGAGTTCTGTGAATAGCTTCTGCTTAAACTTGCATCTCCTGATCAAAAAAGCTATAGGCAATAGGATTGGAAGGGGCTTTGAAAGATCACCTAGTCCATCTCCTTGCCCTAGGCATGTTCAGCTACACCTCCTTTGTCCTTGAGAGTATTTTAATTTAGCTCTGGGCAATCTATTCCAGTACTTCCCTTCTCTTAACAGATTGACCCAAATCTTCCATGCTGAAGTTGAATTTATTGCTTCATACTCACCATAGGCATGGAAAAAAAACCTATTCTTTTCCTTGTAGCAGCTGTTCAGATATTTGAAAACTCTTACTGTGTCCTCCCTCAGTCATCTTTTCTTTATATAGATATTCTCTATCTGTTCTTCCTGCCTTTATTGGCCATGCATTCTAAACTTTTGACCATTCTTCTCTTGTGGGCTCTCTCCAGTTGGCCTCTGTCTCAGAGTGGGACACCCAACACTGGGCATAATCCTGTAGGAAAAAATCTGCATCACAGGTCTGTCAACTAACCTTAGTGTCTAGTGTGATACTTGCTTGTCCTGTGGTGGTGAGATGTGTGTTTACTGCTTTTCAGCTTGTGATGTACAGCAACCTCCAGATTCCTTTTTGTAGAATTGCTACCTGGACAGCTGTTCCCTTTTCTGTATTAATGAAGTTGATTACTCCTGCTTTAAGTGTAATTAGATGAATATGTCCTGGTTGAATTTCATCTTGTGTTCTCAGATCATTTGTCCAATTTGCTGTGATTGTCTCGTATTCTATTTCTGTCCTCCAGTGTATTCAGTTCCTCCCAGCTTGATGTCATCTGCAGATTTAATAAGTATACTCTTTATTCCACTATCTAAGTCATTAATAGAAACATTGAGTAGTGCTGGACTCTCCAACAAACACCTGTAGGATCCACTTAATACATCTTTCATCTAGCAATGAAATAACGATAACTATTTTCAGGAAATGTTTTTCTAACCAAATGTCACTATTCCACAGTAGGTTCACATAGACATTCTTTTCTTGAATATTGTGAATCACATGTCAAAATGTCAAAAGCTTCTCTAAAGTCGAGACATAGCACCCACTGCCTCCCAAGCCCTGTTTACTCTGTTGGAGAAGGAAACTGGCTCACTATGACTAGAGCTGCTCTTGCAAATCCATGTTGGTTGTTATGCTTCTCTTTAAGAATAATTCCTACCTTAGTTTCATGGCTGTTCTATTGAAAGGATAGGACTCAGCACTTTAAAGAAATAGCTCTTAGCAGCTTCATGTGTACTCATCTAATCCACTTCGTGCTTGGAGGTAGTTACTTAATAATATTAATTATACTGAAGGGAAGGCTGAGTCCCAGAAAACCCTTATGATCAGTCACTCACAAAGAAGGTTGAACCTAAGAACTGACCCAAGGAAGCTTGTCCCTAGTTCCTGGTCCAAAAACACAACTTGAGTGAGCCAGGTTGCATGCCTTAATGCATATGGGCAGCATGATTCCACTGCGGCATCAGCATCTCTCTTCAGAGATGCAGCCACCAAACAGGATTTTTTGCAACAACCAAAACACCTCAGGCTGAAAGTGGTCACAGCTCAAGTCTTCAGCTCCCCAACCAAATGTGCTGGGCACTGGGCTACCTAACAGACGTCATGCAGGGGCAGTGTTTAAAAGAAAAATAGTAAGTATAGTCCCACATTCCCTAAAGAAATAACTTACATCCTAGTCCGGGAATGGGGAGCAGGCTTGTTCATCCCAGTTGCTCAGAGGTGTCCTGGGCTAAGAGTTTGGGCAGGGATGTTGCTCCAGGCATGTTTTCCCTTCCTGCCTGTGCATGCCTTGCTTCTGGCTGCTTTGGCCTGTGGCCTAATCCACTCTGCCTTGCCCAAGGGAGATGTAGGCATCATCTCTGTGCCTCAGGTGAGGAGTGGTGATTAATTTCAGACCACTAGCGCTTTAGGCTGAGCACTGGCACACCTCAGTGTGCTGCCCAGCACCTCAGCTACATGCCAAGCCCAACAGCAGCCTAATTGATTGGGCTCCTCACTGCCTTCTGCACACATGGGCATTTAAATGCTCTGTGTTTAGCAGACAACTGTCAGGGAATCTCAAATTGCAGTTGTCTACCTTTCTTGTTGCTGGGATAATTGGATGATAAAAAGCAGAAATACTGATTCCCCTATACCACCAATAAATGTGTTTAGGTATTTTTAGCAAGTAAATGTGCCAAAATGCAGAAGTTACTAGATATAGAAAGTCACGGCTTTCTTTTTTTTCCTTTTCTTGAACTCTTACTGACGAGAACTCTGCCTCATGTACTTAGGAAAGAAATGATGCAATCAACAGCAATATATGATTTTTTCTGGTTTGGGGAAAATTTTGTGTTCTGACCCATTAATTCCCAGCTGTATTCCAACATCACACAGGGCAGGGTTAGTGTGACTGAAGGAACTCTTTCTAAAGTTCTAAACTTAAGCTTTTTAGTTTCTCAGCTCTGCCAAGGAAAGACTCACCTGTCACTGCATGATGTTGTGAGTGGATGAGGGCTGGATGGAAAATCCAGGGCAAAGAAAAGCAAGAAAAAAAATCAAACCAACCAACATGTAGAATGTTCTCTTAGTCATCCTGGGTTCTGTCCCCCCCTGTCTGTCCGTTGTCTGTTTTCATATCTGAAGCCCTGATGCTGAAATCAAGCTTTTGTGTATACATGTAGGATCAAGGGGCTCAGATCGGAGCTTTTCAGGGCTATGATTCTCTAACTAGATGCTTGAAAAACTCATAGCACACTATTAGGAATAATTAGAAAAATAAAGGCTGATGCAAATTTGTGATAAAATTGCGTGACTCATCAAAACATCATCAAATTACATTAAAAAATATTATCCTGTTGCTTTTAAAAGTGCCTTTAAGCCCAGTAAATATCCTGTAAGTCAGGAGTAGAAAACAGCTGTTGTACTATAAAAAGGAGAGCATCTGGCCATGGATACCAAAGACCTGCTTCTTCATGAATTATACTTTTTTTCTCGGATGTTTCTGATGTTGACATGTTGCTTACTTTAGCCAGAGCCCTTAAGGCAAGTCTGGGGAATGGTATTTGAAAAGAGTGAAGGTTGCTCTTTTTGGTGCTACTTGAACCTTGAAATAACATCTAGAGGAGCTTTAGCAGAACAGGCTTTCCCAGTTCACTAGGGAAATGGGAACTGGATGCAGGTGTGAGCAATTAAGCCCTAGTTCCCCCCTATACTGAAAACCTCTTCCCAGATGGGCATAGACCTAGTAGCATAAAACAGATCAACTGGGGAATGTGGTCCCTTTCTGATGTGCAGCACCCTGGCCACATGTGAGCTCTTGGGGCCATACCTGTGTCAGAGCTTCAGCAGATTCTTGGTACAAGGCAAGATGGTGAAGAAAAGGCCTTGCTGCCAGGGAAGCTTTGTACAGATCTTTGTAGAGGTCTTCCATAGGATGCAGCTGTTCTCTGGTTGCGTGTGTTGGCTGGGCAGGGATTGCTGCTTCAGTGATGATGACTGCTAAACACTTGGGTTTACACTTGTTAGCGGATTCATCTTGCTGCCATCTCTGATGTGCACCTCAGAGGGGACATCTCTATGGAATGGGCTCAAACAAAATCAGAAGTAGAGTAGGTAGCAGCATGGAACAGAGCCTGGGGTCCAGCTTACTCAAATCACTGTGGTTTTACACAATTGCTGGCTGAAAAACTAATGTTTAGAGAGGTGGAGTTTGAGCTTTGTTGTGACACTTATTCATTGAAGCAGCCTCCTGTTTGGGTTTTATGCTGGGTGATAATACTATTAAATTCACATTTGACATGTCCCTTCAGAGCAACTTGGCTCTCTCTTCTATCCTTTTGACTATTTTCATGAATGGAGATGTAGCTATATCAAAGATTTAGCTGAAATTTGCCCACAAATTTACAAGCTCTGGGGAGGTGAGGTAGGCAGGAGGAATGGCAGGCTACTGCAGTTTCAAGCAGTATATCTACATGAGCCAGGCTTGCCCTGGAGGCAGGATTTGCAAAGCCTTAGTACATTTAGAGAAAGTCCCAAGCAGGCTCTTCCTCACTCTTGCTGTTAGTTCCCAGAGGGTGCTCTTGCAGGGACTCCTGTCTTGACATACTTGCATGGCCTCCATGCATCCCTTTCCCTAGCCATCATGTCCTCTTCCCTTCCTTCAGTTGCTCTTTTTTCTCTCATTGTAACCAACAGACCATTGTTCTTCTTTCACTGTCTCTACACCCTCTTGCCGCTCCTGTCTTCTCTCTTACAAAAGCTGGCTTGGGAAGCAGCAGAGGGGGTTAAACCTGCAAGGTCTCATGGCTGCAGAAGCATGGGGGCCTCATGCATGGTAAAGTGCCTTTTTGGCATGTGGAGCTGTGAGCAGCCTTCCTCTCCCCCTTCTCCTCCTCAGGCTCTGTGCCAGTGGGCAAGCATTTGCAAAGCAAAATTACAGAGCTTTCTGGGTAATGATCTGCCCGTTCTGTACAGCAGGTGGCTGGAGGCTGAATCCACACCACTCCCTTTCAGTTCTATTCCCATGCTTGTCAGGAAGAGATGGCTATTCCTCCCTTACAGCTGCTTCCAACTAAGAGAGGCCAGGGGAGTCACTCTCCCAGCAGAAGGGTGTCATGGAGATGAATCTCTCTGCAAAGAGCCACAGTGGGCTCCAACCAGAAAGGCTAGGTTCAAATGCCAGCCACACATACGTGGGCAGAGAGGAGATGGCATCTTCACTGTCATACAGCGTGGCTGTGCAAGAGAGTGGCACCACTTCCTGCCTGCCTACTCTTCTCTAGGTGTCAGGGGCAGAGAGGATGCATCAAGTAGGTCACTTCTAACATGCCTGTCATTTAGATCCCATGAGTCTTTGACTAACTGCAGGGACCCACCAAACTCTGCTGGCATTGCTGAGGAGGAGTTTGGAGGCTGGCTTGGCTTTCCTGCAAAGCTTCAGGATAGCCCACAGTGTTTACATCTAATCATAACTGCTTAACTTGTTGCATTTATCAGTACTACTTTGCCATTTGCTTACCCAAAGGAAGGCTCAGCAGGTGTGTACATAGCCTTCAGGCTCACCAGTGAATGGGCTAATCCTAACTGTTCTCTGTGTGATTCCTCCTCTCCCCTTCCCTCCATACTGCTGATGAAGGCTTTCTAGTACTGGTGCAATTCTCCTTTTCTCCTCCACCCCACCAAACCCTTCCTGTACCAGCAGCAACCATATGGCAGCCTGTAAGATTCCCTCTTGCTGTTTTGGGGAACATAGTAATTTTACACCAGTCAAAGGGAATGAGCATCAAGCTCCAGGCAAAGAAGAGCACAAGACCCCTAAGCATATCAGATCCACTTTCTTTTGGTTGCTGGAGATAAATTCTGAGTATTGGGAAGATGAAATTGTTTTTCTTAAGAAAGATGGATCCTGTATGCTATTCTGGATAAAAACCCAGCCTTGATCTCTACACACCTTTTATCC
Organism: Bucco capensis; assembly: GCA_013396975.1. Lineage (NCBI taxonomy): Eukaryota > Metazoa > Chordata > Aves > Piciformes > Bucconidae > Bucco > Bucco capensis. The sequence continues at coordinate 1,620,791 of VWZO01005950.1, forward strand.
TCTGAGACTATTGACACTCTCTCATCCTAGAAGGAATCCTGATAGGAGCCCCTTATAAACATTTATCTTGCAAAATAAATATTTAATAAACAAAACCAAATACTGTTAAAGGGCATTCTGAGACGTTAACTTATTCCCCTAATTCCAATAGAACAAACAAAGCAACTTCATTAGCAGTAACACATAACATAATGCCTGAGTGTCTCCTGTTTAGTGGAAGAGCCAGGCTTGCTCAAGTAGGCCAGGGTCTCTGGGGACTGGGATGGGCCAAATTACATTCATAAGGATGGAGGCTCTCCCATGAAAGTGAAGTTCTCCTTGAGGAAGACTCCAGCCTGATCCCTGTAGAAAGCCTGTGCAGCCACAGAAGTGGCACACGAAGTTGTGAGAGGCCCAGATTCATAGCCCTGTTGAAACTCCTGAAGGCAACCAGTGCATCCAGAGGAAAATATGTGAATTCTGCCATTCCAGTGTGGTTGCTTCTGGGGCTCCATGCTACTTCTGATGCTTTTTAGCTTCTCCATGAAAATAAAACTCAAAGTTTTAATATCTTCGGACCAGCAGACAGAGGAAGACAGGTCAGATTGTAGCAAAAGAGGAAGCAAGGGGGAAAAGAGACCGTGTGAAAGGGATGAGTCTAGGAGACAGAAACCTGTGAGTTATGCCTTCTTCTGAGTTTCCCTCCAAAACTTAGTTGTTTTTAATTCATCATTGGTCCTGTAAGAAATAATGTATGATAGAGCACATCTTCATTTAAGATTGGTGCATGAAGTACTTTAAATTTTGTTATAATTGATAAAATGTTTCATGTATTGCAATATTTTGCCTGTCTCTTGTATCTTCACCCTGGTGATCTTAAAGCACATTGTAAGCTTTCCATTCATTAAGTTTCCCAACATCTTTGCAGGTCAGGCTTATCTTTCTGGTTTACAGATAACAAGATTTAAACTCAGAGTTCAAATGGTTAAGCCAAGAAAGTGACCCAGCATCCCATGCCCCAGCAATGCTGTATAACTGGAAGCCTGTCCATTCATGCTGAATGGGAGGAGCTGTGACTTGTTCTAAGCCCAGGAAAGAGCTGAGTTAGAGGAGGCCCATGATGCTTTCTTCTAGCAAACACTGGTACCTGTATTTGTGCTGGCACCTCATGGGAGAGCTTTATTCACTGGCATGGGGCTGACTCCAGCACAGATCCAGCCAAATGAACAGTCCCCAGAGGGAGTTGTTAGCTTTTAGGACCTGACCAGTTTGGGCTTTGAAGTTGCACCTGTGCTTGGGGTGTGTCCCTCATTGGTGAGCCTGTCCTAACTGGCTCAGGTTCTTCCAGCCCTTCTCCAGTCCATTTGTTCCTGTTGTCTCTGCATCACTGAGCCCAGAAATGCTGCTGCCAGGGAGCAGAGTGCCTGTGTAAACTGCCTTGTCAGTGGCAGCAAGGTAAGGGGGCCTTGACCGGGGCTCATTTTGCTCTTAGCACTATCACCCTAGGGAATAAAAATTGCAGCACTGGTGTAGACGGGTTGGCCTCCCTTGACATGTACTTCTAGCAGATGAAAATTTGGTACTTTCAGCACAAGAGAAGACAAAGCTGGAGATGGATAATTCAGTCCCATTGGACTTCTCCCGTATCTCCATTTCTTTTTTGAGAGCAGTGGCTTCCCTGCCTCTCTTTGCGGCTGGACAGCCCTGTCATGGCCTGTTAAGTCAGTGGCATCTCACAGCACTGCCCTGCACTCCCCGTGCTTCCTCATGCTGTTGGACTTTTTGCATGTGTACTGGAAAAGGACTGAGAGTTCTCATGCCAGATACCTGTCATGGAAGGCTATTCCTGCCTAGCTTGGCCAGGCTGTGCAAAAAGTGGTGGTTTGGTGGTGACTCCTGTAGGCAATGAGTGGGTTGTTTGCCGTCCTGTTCCCGAGTCACCTCATCTCAGAGACTGCTATTTAGATCCCACTTCACCCCTTGCCTCAACTACTCCCCTCATTGGTACGCTACAAGTAGAGAGCAGCAACGTGGGGCTTGCTGCAGATGTTGCTCTTGTGCTCTGAGATTAGGCAGACTTCCTGCACCCAGGGAGCTTCTACCTCCAACTTGGGGCTTGGATCATTTATGTGTCCAAAGAGAGAAGGCAGGATCTGGTTTTGATCCCAGATACAGCTACACTGAGCCAGAACCATTGGTCTTTGGTAAACCAGAGCTGGCACAGGTCCTTAGGGCTATCAAAGCAATGGAATTTCACCAATATCAAATTCTCCTCAAAACTAAAGATGTTCCTACCCTCTGGGAGGATGCACTGCAGAGCCAAGTCAGTCTGGCTTGGAAACATATAATCAGTCTGGATCCTGGTCCTCTCATTTTACTGCTCTGTAGCATGCTCTCCTGAAAGTGATTCTTCTCAATCCACTGCACAGGTGCCACTGAATAAGAAACAGGAGATGCTGCTAGAGTTCATACTGAGTGCCATAGGGATCTAGAATAAATACTGCCATGTAATAGATTTTTATCCACTACCTTGCCATAATCCCCATCTGAATCCCTTCCAAATTGCAGTCAGGCGGCTGTTTGTACAAGTCAGACATTGACTCAGCTGCTCTTGAAAGGGATTGGGGGAGCAAAAGTGGAGTAGTGCAAGCCAGGGAACTGGAATAATGGGATTTATTTGTTATGTGCTGAAGGGTTAAACTCTTCACAGCACCCAGCACCAGAGTATCTCCCCTTTCCACATACAAGGAAGAGGTATTTACAGAAAGGATGACTACATAAGTAGTGAGCCTGGTACCTTGAGGAGCTCTTGTGTCCCTGCTATACATGGCTGCAGAGGGCTGGACTATGGCTGGCTTGCAGGTGCTGCAGGCTGGGAGACCTTCTTGCAGGTGCTGAGTAAACACCTGCTTCTTTGGTGTCAGAGCAAACTGTGGATTCCTCAGCATCTAGGACAGCGTGTATGGGGCTTTGTTTCCTGAGGTCTGCCTGGAGTTTAATATATTCCCTGTCAAGGCCCTTGGTTAGAATTGCTCTTCTTCCTAGGGTTGCTGGGTGGCAGGGGCCTGGCCTGGCATCCAACATCTGGGCCTCTCCCAGGTTTCCTTAGCCCAGCTTGGAGCACCTGCATGAATGGGAAGAGTCCAGAAAAAGTCCTGGAGTCCTGGTCAGCAGCTACCAGCACCACTCTGTGCACATTATGTGCCTTTCTTAGCATCTCAAGGGCTTTTTCTCATGGACAGACAGACCTTTCACCCCTTCACTATGTTTTATTTCTACTTCACATCCTGTTTCCTCAATGGGCTTTGGCATCATGCTCTTCTCTTTGCCCAGCACCTGCTCATCAATAGCAGGGTCAAAGCATAGGGCTGTCACAGACGTGGGAGGCCTTTACCTTTGGAATTGAGATGGCTTCAGGTAACTTATAAAGGGGTACATATCCTCTGGTACAGACCAGCTTCTCACACCAGCCTCCCAGCTGCCCATGATGGTCTGCTAGAGTGAGGGAAAGATGTTTCCCTGGATGTTGATCTCTGATAGGAAAATCAGAGAGGTTCTGTTTAACCAAAGCCAAATCTGAGTAAAATCTTAAGTTCATCTTATGAAGAATGTTGAGCTATGGGTGAAATGGCTAAAGAATTTCTGTGTGGGGTGTTTAAGCTCATTTCTATACCTGCAGCAAATAAATGCGATCATAGCGCAAGTCAGGGTGACGGCAGCTCAGGGGCTGGGGCAGCCATGTGTAAGGAAGCAAGGGGCATGCTGGCAGTGTTTGGCTCTCAAACTTTGCAGATCAAATTTAAATTCATTGAAGGAGAGGAAACAATCATCTGATTCATGGAGTATCCTGCTGCAACCAGACTGGCCACAGACTCAAACTCATCTCAGGATGGGGAAGGAGAGGAATAGGTTTGTCTCCACTCTCCAGGAGAGTGAGAGCAAGAGGCTTAAGGCTCCTCAATGCTAGAGAAAGTAACAGAGTGCCCTGGAGCTCACAGCCCTGCTTGAAAATGATGGAGGCTGACAGATCTGGGATTAATCTAAAGGTTTCAGCTCTCTGAGCACTGAGTGGAAATTCGCCTGGAAACCACAGTGCAGGAGCTCAGCATGACGAAAGCACTAGCTGGAAGAGGGGGAGGCAGAGGCACGTGTCGGTCAGATAGCTTGCCCCGCGTGATTATGCACAAAGGCTAGAGCCCTTGTCTCCATGTGGCTGGATAAGGAGGGGAAGCATTCAGTGCTACTAAGAGCATTAAAAAATAGGCCACTTTTTTTGGTACATTATGCAGACTGCTGCGGGTGTGACTTTGCATTGCTAATTAGATGTAAAGGCAGAGCTACACCCACCGTGCTCTGCATTCCCGATGGTACCTGGTCATGCTCTTGGAGTAGCTAGCTGGGTGTTGGACTGGGTCAGATAGCCTGCATAAATACTACATGCTGTGGTTTTGCCTGCGCAGGTATTTGTAGGTGTTAGACTGCTTGTGCAAGATGGCAGGGGAGATTGGGATGCTGGCTAAGAGCTGGAGCCAAGGTGTGTTCTACTGGTTCAGACTTGGACTTCTTTTGTTCAGCTTCTCTAACTGCATAAGGGAAAGGCTACCTCCCACTGTGTCTATAGCTTTCCTGTGAGGTAGGATGCTGATCTGTTGCTCAGTCCTGAATGTGGAAGACTAGGACACTCCTTTTCATCTGACTTCATGCCTACATTCCAATACAACAATGCCATCACCCCTGTTGCTCACATCAAAGTACTGAATGCATCACAGTGCACAGTCTTAACTCCTTTCAGTTGGCTTGCTCTGTAAATACATAAACCCACACTGAGCAGGCATGTGTAATATACCTTTGGATGGTTCTGCTAAGCGCTGTCGATGGGATTGCTGATCTGATTATTTTGATGTCACTGGATTACATCTTCTGCAGTAGATATAAATTTGTGCAGCAAAGTGATATTGCTAGTTTATCCTAGGTGAGGATCCAGCCTATAATGTTAACCTATAATAGAAACTTGTCTGTGTTCCTGACACAGTGTGCTTGAGTGTGCTTAGATTGGCATTCTTATCCAGGCTTCTACATGGTATGATTGTAATTGTAAGATAATAATTATTATTAAATTCTTAAATAATGTAGCATTGGAAGGTTAGTTTAAGGTTGTGGTGTGATTTCTCTCTCTTTGATGTGATATTGTTGAACAGAAATCAGCATAGTAATGTGTCCCAGTGCACAAACTGGATGTGCAGCAGAGATGAATGAACACAGGCACAGTTTCAGACCAACCAGCCAAATCTGAACACATGTCCTCTTCTAAGAAAGGAGTTTAGGAGAAATAATTTTCAGCTCCATGATCCACACACCCAGTCATTATCACAGACATTATGATGGTCTCTCCCTGCTTGTGTTTTAGAAAAGCTCAAAGGCTGAATTGCAATACTGTTGTTGCTAATTCAGAGTATGTGGGCGACACTGCAGCTGGTATCTGTTTGCCTATCTGATACATGAATAGCAATCGATTTGAATTTTTTTCTTTAAACATGATGTGATGTTGAGTATGAGATCATTGCCAGGTCTCCATTAGGAATAATTATCCTTGGTTTCACTAGAAGTCTGATGCAGTTTGGTCACCCTGTTAATGGGTGAAGCACGCAGTCCCCTCCAGCCTGGGCAGTTGTTTTGCTATGGGCATCTTCTGTATTTAGCTTCAGAAACTATAACAAATTGTAGCAAATAAAATAAGTGTTCCAGTTCTGATTCCCATACTAGATGAATTTCCAATAAATATATGCTAATGCTGATATTAGGTTTATTTTATGACCTTCTTTTTGTTATTTCCATCTAGATTTATCCTTCCATAACATCTCTTCTTCAGAGAGTCTGCCAAGATTTGGAGATGATTGTATTTTTCTTCGGCTATCATATGATTATTATATATAAACTATGTTTAGTTAATGGTAATATTAATTGGTATCACAAACATTTGTGGCATGGGTATACCGATTGAGCTTTACAGCTATTTCAAAGCAGTTTTATTTTAACTTGTAAATCAGCTCCTTTCTGAAGTCTGTCCTAAGACGTTAATCCCATTCTGAGACTGAGATGTGGGGAGAAGCCCTTTTCACAACCAAGTTGACATCAAGTCTGCTACCTTGAGGTCTTAGGAGACAAAGCACCACATAAGTGCTATATACTGTTGGGAACATCAGAGAAGTAACTCTGAAACAACACTGCAGTTTGTGTTTATTGTCCCTCACTGATGTCTGCATTAAAGCACTTCCTTTACAAGTGATGACAGTTGTTCTCTGCTGCAAGCTCAGCCTGAAGGCAGGAGGCCAGCATGTGATGGAAAAGGTAGAGTTTCTCAGAGCAATACATTGCCTTTGCTTTCTCACAGCACATGGTTTTGAGGAGGAAATTCTTTGGCTTGATATTTAAGTACTGGAGACAGAGTCAGTAACGTTAGGAAGAATTTAGGGGTGGGAGGGAGGTAAATGGGCTTGGATGAATCAATAACAAACTTGAATCTTTGATCAAAATATGAAGTGACATGCATATCTCCTTTCCTTCCGTGCTGCTATCTGTGGCAGACTTGGATAAAGGTTGGGGAAGTTGGGGAGTTAAATCTTTTTCAGCAAATGACTTTTTATCTCTACACTATCTCCACATATGGAGATATATTGTGCCAGTCTGTAGGATGATGTGACATGACAAGGAAGAGACAAAAGATCTCTAAACCTTATGCCAGAGACCATGTGCAATTTCTTTCTTTTCCAGAGTGTGTGAAGTGAGCTGTACTTCAGACAGGCTCTCCAGCAGGCAAACAGCAGAGATTGGGTTTGACTGGGTCCTGTTTTCTTTCGTGGTTGCCATACATTTTTTTTGTAAAAAGCTGGGCTGCTGAGACCTGAGTTTTGGTGCCTTCCTTCAACCCCCTGCTGCTGTTTCCATACTGGCCTTTCTTGCTTAGCTTCTTCTACGTCTTCCACTGTGGGTGCTTAGAGCCCAGTACTGCTTCTCTGCCCTCTGCCAAGCCTGACGCTCCATGGCATGATTCTGGCGCTGCCTCTTCTGGGTAGAGCAGAAGATACCAACAATACGTTGGCTCTTTCTTATCCAGTCCCTGCCAGGGAGACAAAAGAAACACTTAGCTTTTTTTTGAACAAAATTTGGCTTTTCAATACATGAAGCTCTGAAAAGTTGAGATGGTACTTGTGAGAAAAGCAGTAATGTTCATTGAAAGCAAAAAGGGCTGTCACCTCAGGCCCTTGGCTGGCTGGGCTGAGGTCATGAAGACATGGCTTTCCACATAGATTTGAGAGTTGCTAAAATGATCTAGTCTCACAGTTTGGGCATTTTGCATCTAACGCCATGATTTTGTATCACCAGTGTGGCAGAAATCAATTTGTGACATTGTAATGAAATTAAAGAAGGAAGTGAGTGCAACCTAGCCCAGTGAACTGAGCTGTAGAAAGCAGGCTTCCATTCCTGCAAGGCCTTGTTTCCAGTGGAAGCTCCCCTGGACTTACACTTTTCACTGGGGCAAAGTCGGGAAAACATTCCACTGAGGCACTGAAAATAGTTGCAGTTTATGCAGAACTTGGGAAGGGATTTCCAGTTGTGGAAATGCCCTGGTGTTTGCAGTCAAAAATTTGATGACTGAAAAACGCCAACAAAAACAAGCTGAGTTTTGATCTCCAAATCTAACACTATAGTCTGAAGAAGATTTGCTTTAGCTTTATGTCAGCCCTGGGAGACCTAATCTGCGTGACACCTGTGAGTCCACACTGTGGTCCAAATCACTCCATGCTGCAGGAGTACAGAAGGTGAAGAAGTCATTTTCACAGTCCTGCTTGTGCCTCAGTGCCTTGTTCTGCAACCAGCATCCCTCCTGTCTGGGCATCGCTGGCATGAGCCTGTAACAGAAAATTTTGTTGATTGATTGGAGATGAGTAAAACCACTTCATCCCTGGCTGTGGTAGTGCATGAGAGCACCCAGCTGTCACCAGGTATTCAGACAATAAATCACCTGCATTTATTCCCTGGATGAGTCTGGAAAGCTGTAAGTGCAACAGCAGGCTGTGTCAGTGATGGAGAGTGACCCACAAATATGGATGCAATGGGATCACCATGTCAAAGTTTCTCCTTGAGCTGTAGTAACATCCAAGCCAATGTGTGGAAAGGTACTAAATGGGGAGGAGAAGCTATCGGAGTTGTGGCTGACACAGCTGGTGTCTCCAATGAAGGGGATGTGCTGGAGTTGGCTGTAGCTAAGTTTTTCCATTGTTCGACATATTTGGCAGATCTGAGTTTGCATCTGTTTGGAAAGGTCAGCAGAGGTAGTAGTAGAGTGCGGGAGTCAGTGCTTGCAAGCCTGCCTTCTCAAGAGTCTTTGAAATTGAAGCTGATGAGCCAAGTATCATATGAAAAAAGACAACATCTACGACTTTTCATCTTCATAAGAGTTCAGAAATATTACCCAAATATGTCTCCCTACACTGTTGGACTCCATGCTTGCCTCTGTTATCAAATGGATATTTTCCCTCTGTGCATGCCTCAAGTTTACCTATATGTTCAGTGGCAAGAAAAAGACACTATCTATTATATGAAGGACTCTGACAGCCCCATGTTAAATGTTTATTGTTATGTATTGAGAGCCTTCTGATGATAGGCAGAGATGAAATTTAAGAGGATAAATATGACAATAAATGAGAAAAATTAAAACTCAGGCAATGTTTTCACTTACTAAGCCCACAATACCTACTATGCAAGGAAAAGCAGCCTTTTCTAAAGGCCACTCACTTCTCCTTGAGTAGATATTTTTCTGATATGTTGCAATACAGCCATATCTGGGATGAAATCAGCACCTTCTTTGGCTGATGTCTCATCTCAGGCCTTTCTAGACAAATCCGTTCTCATATGTATTACTCTGGATAGTAAAATCAACAAGTTGTGCTTATTAGAATGTAAACATTTTGGGTATCTCTATTTAACTGATAAGCATTGTTCTTCCTGTTTACTTGGTGGAGAAACTGAGGCACAAACTGGAGCAATGAGGCCCACAGCACTACCCACTGAGTTCAGTCTGGCTGCTCTGATCAGCAGTATGGATTCTTCACCTTCCAAATCCTCAGAAAATTACTGCTTATTTTATACTCCAGACCTGTTTTGTGTTAGTGACATTCAGCTGTTAGCTATCAAAGGTCTGAACAAGAATTTAATAGAATACTGAAGAGTATTAGTTGCCTATCTGGATAATGGAAATATTTAAAGTAGCAGTATACTAAAAGTATGCATTGGTTAGCCATTGTTTGATATTAAGAAAGAATTTCCTGATAGGCAAAACTGTTATTCTTTACTTGATGATTGAAGTTTCATCTGAGTATCTCGTACTTGCAAACATGGATGATATGAATCAGATGAGGTGCTACCTACAAAATGGACTGCTCCAACACATTATGTGTTATCATATTTTGATCACTGTGTGTGCTACGGTCTTTGAAGCTTACAGTCTTGTGTTAAAGGTTGAGAGTAATGGTTTCTGGTCCATTTTATACCATTTAGTACAGTCCTGAGCCAAGGTTGCTGCCTTGTGATGATGTAAGGTCATGCCTTGGGGCAGGGTGATTACTTACATAAGCCTTGAAGTCTCCCTTTTAGACCTGTTTTCTGTGATTTCAATGCGCATGCACCTTGGAAGAATAACTCACCTGCAGCTCCACAGCACTCTCTCTACCAGCCTTTCCCTCAGCACCACCTTTGTAGATGGAAAGCCCTTATCTGTTCTCTCCCCTTGTCTGCAGTTCTCTTCATAAATGGTTGCAAAACCACTGCTCTGGGACTAACCACTGCCTGTTCCTTTGGCAGCAGTGTAGCTGTGTCATCTGCCTCATGGGGAGGCTCCCTGCAGCCAGAAGGAAGATGCTCCAGAAGCAGTGTCAGCTTTCTTCAGCTGCTGAACTGTTCTCCAGCCCCCCCTTCTTGGTTGCTACTAGTGAGGTAGCAGTTATGCTTCCATTGATCCCTCCCCACTAGGAATCACCCTGCGCACACAGGCACACTCTCACAATCAATAGCCCAGCCCTTGTGCAGAGATGGCAAGGGGACCAAAGAGGCAATTTTCTCTCTGGACAGGATACTATGAAATACTATTGTGTCAGGAAGTGAAGCAGCAGAGTGGCTGGCACTAAAGATTTCCCTATGTAGCCACAGGGAAAGCTACAGCTGGATGAGATTGAAAGTCGGGTTCAATAACTGCTGCTTAGATCCTGCTGGAGACAAAGCACAACTGAAAGACTGTGGGGAAACAATTGTTTAGGAAACAAACGTGATGTGGGCCTTTAAGCCCATCACTTCAAAATTGTTCTGGCTGGAAGGAAAGGAGGAGATAAAACACCTTTAATTTTTGACCTCTAGCTGATAGTTATTAAATATATACAAGGGTTCATTGTGGACAAAATTCAGGGCTTTCAGCAGTCAAGCTCAATCAATTAGTTTACTATTAAAAGACAAATATTCATTCAAAAAACAAGGCACTCACCTTGACAGTCACTGCTGTTATCCTGTGTTAGAGGTGTATTACAAATTAGGCAATGAAATGTACCACTTAGATTTTCTGCCAATTTTTGACAGACAAGGCAAGGTGAGTTTCAAGACTTCTCGGAAATCTTTTTATCTTGTTTTGAGTGGCCCCCTGACATTGTATCTCAGAGTACCTAGCTTTATGCCTGTTACTCCCTGATGCAAAGCTCACGTTTGATGTGATTGCATCTTCTCATGTGAAGTATATTAGTCTTCAGCTTTGCTGAGTGTAAGCAGAGGATAACTATGGATGCTGCTTAGCTCATGGGCCTTTTTCCTGTACTACCCATTTGCATCCACTGTTGTCTTCCCAACATGTATCAAATACTTAGAAACATATACAATTACTTAGAAATATAATACTTACCTCTGTTATGAAATCTATTTTGATATATTTACATAGAATTAAAACAGAGGTTAGCGTATAGGCATGGAAACCACTGATAACAAGGTCTTCAATCAAAGATGTGTTCACAGGAAAAGAAAGATTTGTGCTTAGACCTGGGAAACTGCCTGAAAACTTCTGCTGCTCTCAGCTACACCTCAGACTTTGTCACTCCAGGCACATCATTTAGGCCAGAATTTCTGAAAGTGTGCAGTTATTTGGAGCACCTCATTAGTGACAGTCCAAGTGTGGAGCACCTGCAGATGCCACTCCATCAGCAGGACCTAGCAAGGCTCTGCACACCTGCTCCTCAGGTCAGCTTGCAGTTAGGCACCTCACAGTTATAATGGAGGCTTTCTGCTTTGAGCACCTCTCTGTTTCTACCCCTGTGAAACAGAGACAATGCTGCAGAAGATGAACAACTTACTGGGAAGCCTCCAGGCCTGAACACCCTGTTCACACTACATAGCAACATGCAAATCCTGGGCGACTTGAATTTTCTAAGGAAAACTGGGTCTTAGGTGCCATCACAGGCTGCTCAGGCCAACTGTGCAGCTAAGCCCTAATGGTTTCCTGCAGCCTCCAGCCATCCCATGGTTTCTCTTGGGCAATTCTCTCAGGGTCAGCATAACATGGAGATCATGGAGTCATAGAATGTGCTGCTTGCCCATCTGTGAGTAAGTGGGGGCAACATGTTTGAGATGGGCTCGACAATGCAGAGAGCAATTCTCTGGCAAGCACCAAAAGCAAAACGTCTGAGTGCTCTGCAGAGAAAGAGGGCAAAGCATGATCTGCCCTCTCTGTGTGATGCAGCTCCTGTCTCTGCCAGTCTAACGGTGCTTATTTGTCACCACAGAAAGGAAAACCCAGCCATGTGCAAGCACAACATCGGCTTGGAAGGCTGCCTCTGCTTGGCACTTGCCAGCATGTAGCACGACACTGTTAGACCCCATGCCACTCTCCCTGTGTGCCCTGCTGCAGTGCAAGCTGCATTGCCAAAGGGTCAGGTCTGTGGGTATCCCCCACCAAGTGGGCTCAGAACTGCTGCATCAAAACCAAAAGCAAAACGTCTGAGTGACTGCATGGGTATGTGAGCAGGGACAGGCAAGCTGAGGCCAGTGGCTCTGCTGGAGCATATCTCCTCCCTGTTAGGAGGAGTTGGGCAAAGTAGGCTGGTAGCTGATGGGCATTTGGCTGCATTTCCAAGGGTGTGCTATGAGAATTTGGCTGATGACTTTCTTTCTGTGGGGTAGTTCCTGCCTGGAAATTGATTCAACAAGGCATTTGAAGATTTCTTGATTGTTGTCACTGTTCACAGTGCGAAAGGGTCTGACTGAAATCACTAAATGCCAAGACTTTTTGGATACTGCTTTAGCTCTGGGTGTGACACCAGTGTCTCCCTCTCTCAAAATACTCTGGTTAAGCTAAGCCGTATCATAGCCCTGCCTGAGGGCATGGGACAAAAGGAATAGGTTCTTGTGCAAGGCAGAGAAGTTCTCTCTCAACTATGGGGCATCATCAGCCCCCGAGATGCATGACATCTGTGAGGAGCAGATCTCCCCTGCTTCAACTGAAGATCTTACGCCTCCTTTCTGTATTTGTGTAGTAATGAGGGCTTTCCACTAGAGAGAGACATGAGTACACACAGAATACCTGTTTGCTATTTGTATCACACAGTCCACCTGGCCAACATGGTGCAAAAGAGAATGGCTGGAAATGATAATGAAATGAGCCTTTTCCCCAGAGTTAAATTGCTACTTTTTTTTTCTGACTAACACTTGTCTTCAAGACTTCTGGGTTTTGACAAAGAAAATCCTCATTACTTTTTCATTCTTGCTTTGAAAATCTCATCATTTTATTGGTTTTGGTTTTTTCGGTAGAGAACAAAATATAGTCAAATATTGGACAGTCTTACAAAAAACCAAGAAGCTTATAAAAATATTATTAGAAATATATTTCTAGAGGAAGTTTTCATGTGGTTGCTGTTTATCTGACAGGAAAGTGATGTTATCCAGGCAAAATTTGGTAATTTTCCTGTACTTTTTATCTCTATAGACAAAAACGTCATTCAGTGATCTCTGAAATATGAACATCTGTGGGAGGACCATGGAGACTATTGAACACAACCTGTTTTAAGAACAGAAGTAAGGAATAACTTTCTTAGTTGAAAATTCCAGGGAAATAGAAATGAGGCCAAGGACAGTGGTGTTAGTATTTCTGTGTTTGTCATGCCTTAATTCTTGCAGGCAGCCAGGCCTGTGCTTTGCACAGCAGAGGGAGCTGGTCCTCTCAGCTGTTTCTTACAGGAAGACCTGTGCAGCTAGCAGAAACAGACCTTCTTACCATAGTGTTAGAGCAGCACCCATTTGAAGGTAAGAGCATTGTTTTCCTTTGGGGTCATCTGCAGCTATGAGTGCGGAGGGTGTATAGCACCTAACGCTGCTTTGTCTGGGATTTTGGGTAAGCATACAACTGAGGGTGGCAAGGCTTTGAGTCAGACAATTTCTTCTGTTTTTGGGTCCTATTTTTGAATGCTTTCCCATGTGGTACATGGGTGGTTGAAGGAAACACACACATGCACGCTTCACATACTGCAAATAGAAAGTCTGCATTTAAAGGCCTCCTATTGCTTTCTTGCAGACTCTGCCAAGCTTCAGTCTGCTAGTCTTAATAAACATGCTCTCCTAGGGTGTTGTTCACCAGGAACAGATGGTCCCATGGGGGACAGATGGCCCCAGAGCTGGGAACTTCCACGCGCTTTTGGTGGGAGATGGGATCCCATCCTTTACCTCAAAGGCGCGTCCTAAAGACATGGTGACAGCATTCTCCTCTGGTACATTTCTAATCCCATGAAAAATCACTCTTCATTGCCATCAGGTATGAGAAGTTAGGTCACCGTCATAGCCCATGATGAAACAGGGGGTTCCATCATCCAGAAGGAGATGGCTAAAACACATAGACCATGAAATATGGGCATTTTTCTTTGATAACTCCCAAATCGTTTCTTGCCACCAAATATGCCTCCTGCATTATCTAGAGTAAGACTGTGGTAGATCTCCATCATGAGTGGAGACTGGCATGTAAATCCATGGCTTTAAGAGTCTCTTGTGAGTCGATGTGGCTCTGAACAAGTTTCTTTTCAATATTTGCTCTTAAGTTACAGTCCCAGCTTTGCTCTCTCTCATCATCTTGGGGAACAGAGATTAAGGATTTAACTTATCCCTTCACCATCAGCAGCCAATCCTGGAAATTAATCACTTCCTCTGAGATTTTTTCCCAGATGCTTTCCATAGAACATCTGATATCTCAAAGACATGTCTTTCAATTTTCTGTTTATCTGCCCTGGAGCTATTATGATCATAGTAGCTGCTGGATTCATTTGTGCAGGAGTAGAAACCCCACACCCTGAGGCTGTCTCCTGCCCAAGGCATCCCCTCTCCTCCTCTATGCTAGTTTCCTCTGGCCTTTTCTCCAGGTGTATGGCCTAGAACCAAGGTTGTTAAGCTCCTGGTTCCTATTTGTTCTTAATTTTCTCTTTGAAAACTAGCTGTTGGCTAGTGCAGTTTTCTCAGAAATCAGAATCCTTTGTTGCACCAAGTTTTTGTTTTCTCCAGCTTGAAGCCCAGCCTTCCTGTGGGCAGATGATACCACACATAGGAGGCTGATAGTTGAGAAGTAATATAGTTGGGAATTTTTACCTCAGGGTCATGGTTTATTGTAGCTCACTTTCTCCCTTTGTAATACCCCCTCTGGGCCTCCTAATAAACCCCTCTCTCCACTTGTTTATGAACTCTCACTCTGTTTCAGAAATCTAGTAAATGCAGAAGCCTTTAGACAGAAAATGTAGACTAAAAGCTGCTCTAAACCAATGTTTCTTCTCTCTTCTTTGTAAGCCCAGTGCACATTAAATGAAACTTATATGCTTCTTGAAGCTGCCTGTGTTATTATTGGAACTGATGCACATTCACTCCAACCAATCTATTTTTATTTGAACCACTTACGCTGCATGAAACCAAGCATAATAACTACAGTCAATATAGATATATTTGTTTTTATTTAAACTCCTAAGTGTGCTAAAAGCAATAAATGCCTTTCCCTCTGAAAACCAATATATACGTATAATAGGCAGAAAATGTATGTATCAGTCAAAGCAGAAGTGACTGGTGGCCCAAGGAGCCACTCCTAAAATCCATCACACTGTCAGCCCTGCAGGCAGCTTTGGTGGGCCCGCGGCTGCAGAGGCCCGAGGGTGAAGGAGGGGAGCAGGTCTGCGGGGGCTGGCAGCTCCCCGCAGGGGAGGCTTAGCGGCAAGGGATCAGGCAGCGTGGCCTCTTGCTAAGGGCTCAGGAGCCGGGCTGGCGGCCGCAGCACCTCCACCCTGCGGCCTGCAGGCATCTGCTGGCGCGCTCAGCCGCGGAGGAGGCCCTTCCTCGGGGCGCCCTCTGTCGGTGGAGGCTGGCCTGCGCTCTACTGCTTCCAGCCAGCCCTGAGGCAGCCCAAGAGCGGGACGAGGCTAGGCCATGAGGGGTGGATATCTCGGCTCCGAGCCAGCGCAGGGAGTTTCTGGAACCTCTGTGAAAGCCTATTGTAGAAAGGGCCATAAGTGCCACACTCAGGGAACACGGAGGCTAGAGCACGATGGGATACCAAAGAAGAGAAAAAAGGCCATGCTGGAGTAGTCGGAAAGAGGTGAGCAGCAGCTAAGAGGTGGGCCCAGCTGGGGCTGGGAGGTACAGTGGGTTGCTGCTGCTGTTGGAGGAGGCACAAAGCACTCATCACATTTTCCTCCATTGCCCCTGGGCTCAGAGGCAGTCCCTGTCAAGGAGCAGAATATGATGTGTGGGAAGAGGACTGGGGAGCAGAAATCAGGGAAGGGAGGTTTGGCAGAGACAACGAGTGTTTTCCCTGTGTGCCTGTTTTTTATTTCAGTACCAGAATCAATAATTAGAACTTTGTTCATTGCCAGCAAATTAAATTGGTTGAAAATCCTCCCAAATCAGTAAACTGGTTTTGCCCACAAATCAAAACACCTCTATCACTGGATAGAAATTAACTACTTTGTGGATGACTATTTACCCTCAGATGTGGGAAAAGGACAGTTAACAGGTGTCTTCCTTCTGCTCTGATGGGATCTGCTGTTTTGCTTTTGTTCATCAGGCAGCTTGTCACTTCTCATCACCAAGACGTTAACATGTAGGAGAAAGAACTTCAAGAATGATCAAAATGGCTGACCAAGGTTGGAGGGATAACTCAAGGTAAAATACAAAGTGATTTGTGTCTATCCTGGTTGCTTTTGAAAGCAAAGGTTGCATCATCCAGCCTGACCACACACCTCATCAATTACTACTTGTGAAAAGTAGAAGCAACTGCATTTAATATCCTTCCTCCACAACTGTATATGTTAAAGCTAGGAAATACTATGATCTGACGAGTAACCACAGCTGGGTCGTCTGTGTTCTGCAGCAACTCCTAGAGAATCACCTGTGTTTTCTTACACTCATGTGTCTCATATTAAGAGTGGTCCTTCTTTTTTTAACAGCTTTGTTATGTCTACTCTTTTACAAAGAGGATTCAAAATCCTGTTTAGTTATTCTATGCCCATGCCCCTAGGTGCTTCTTGCTCATTACCAGGCTCTCATTAAACATATTGAATTGTGAATGGCATGTTTCCATTTGTGTGGCCTTTGTTGGGCTTTTAAATAGTTGTTGTAGCAAGAAAGTTTTTTGGGCATTTCAGTTGGCTAACAGCTGTGATGTGTCTATATCCTGAATGCCACATGCTTTAGTTTCACTAGGTGATTTCTGTATTACTAGGTACTACTCTCCTTATGTCCACTGGCCCAGTCTAGGCAGGTGTGTATGGATGGTTCATACTTGTTGGTCTGTGCCATCAAGTGATGCACCAACAGTTTCATTCAATGCAGTTTCTAGCTTTTTAGCATATATATCAGTCTTTCAGAGACAGATGTGCATATTCAGCTGCTGGAAGAAAGCAAGCAAGTTCAGTGTTGCTGGGTGAGCCTGCAGATAGCATTCATGAGTGGTATTACTGCAAGCACTCAATTAACACTTTGCCTGCTTCACCCACAAGACTGTCACTCCCATTGCAGTAGACTGTCACTTCAGTGGTTTGTCAGCTTTCTGGAATGTGTGGCTTGTCCCACATTCTGGCTTACACAAAGTGGTTAGCTAGCTTTAAAAAGGGAGTAATGTGCATGCTAGATAGGTTGGTACATAATTAGTGTTCAGTAGTAATCAAAGACCTAGAGAGTATCAACACTAATGTGGCTTTGGTTTGGTTGAGGTCTTCTGTTTAGAGAGAGGTTTATTTAGATAGAAGTACCCAGACCTGTACTTAATCTTTTACCCTCTGTATAGCTGTTAAGTACTACAAGTGCAAGTATACATCCTTGTAGTGAGTGGGCTGTTTTATTCTCTGTCATTAACCACCTCCTTTTGTGTAGTTTGAGGCAAAATTATTTTCTACTAGGGCTGATAGCATCGTATGTGGGCACTTGGAGTGTGGAATATGCCACTGGCCATAGTAGGCATCTGGATATCTGATTTATTGTCATGGTACTGAGCAAACCAGTGACAATGTCTCTTCCCTTTCCCTGAAAAGCCAAATTTCTAGTCTGTCACCCACCTTAGCACAGAGTGAGACTGTGTGGGTGAGGTTTTCCATCCTTACTATGCCCCCATTAGAAATACAGATGACAAGCCTTGGTCCAGCTTTTGTTGTAAACTACACCAGAATGAATGACTGGTTCAGGCATCAGTGGTGCCTCATCCCATTTCCAGTGTGCCACAGCCCTCATGAACTGTAGTGCACTGTGGTAACCTTGTTGTGATTCTGTGAACTGTAGTGCACTGTGGTAACCTTGTTGACCATGTTAGCAAAGATCAAAGGATGACTAGACCTTGCTGCTCATTCTAGAGGGCTACCATTTTTGCCATGAAAAAAAATTAGATGGCCTCTCCCATACTGTGCTTGGTCTACAGAGAAGGTTTCAAGTAGCAGAGCTCATCCCATCCCAGTACTCATCTTTGGGCCTGGAATCAATATCTCACTTCTGCCTCTGGTGTCTGCTGCCAGTCTGTGTGGGATTCTTTAAGGGCAGTTCTCTGCTCTCTGAGGTGTAGAGCACTGAGGCACTAAAAGCACTGCTGGCCTGTATTGCTTCATCTAGGGCAGAGAAAAGCTCTGCACAGAGCACAGCTCAAGTTCAGTCACAGGGCACTGCAGCCCAGTTCAAAAGTCCTCCCAGCCAGCTAGACATACAAACCTGTGCTCAGTGCCGGTGTTGCCACAGAGTTTTCTGGCTGTGCAAGGTGCTGTGGTATAGCGATGCCTTAGTCTCTCTCTGCCTCAGGTGTCTCAGCTTTACAATGAAGTAGAGAACTGGTTACTAGATAAATGGTATAATATAGATGGATAATATGACAATAATAACAATCAACAGGGTATGTTTGGAGGCTAAATTTGTGTCTGGAAAAAGTACTGTGAGACCTAAAGATGCAAAACATTATTGCTGTTATTGACATTGCAGTAACATCTCAGAGGTCTTATTCATTCAATGAATGAATGAAAATATTCTGGGACCTGAGTGCCACTGTGCTAAGCTCTCTGTGTGCACAGAAGACAAAGATAGTCTCTGCCCCAAACACCTTTCAAAAGAACAATATGATAGTTCCCAGCATGTGGCTATTAACCAGAAAATGGGGGAGGGGACAAGGTAAAAGTGAGATGATAAAATCTGGCATAATAATCTGCAGTTGTGACACACCCACTCCCTTGCCATTGCCATGTGTTAAAATCCTGCAGTGGCTCATAATATTACTGAGTAACTAGCTCTCTCTTACAGACCAGATGTTCTTCTCCCTTTCTGCCTTTCCTGAAAGGAAAGAGTTATGCCCAGTATGACACTGGACCTATGCTGAATTCCCAGAAAGATTGGGAGGAGCTCAGACCACTAGTAGTGGTATGCAGGGCTGATTGATCAAGGAGCATCTATTCAGGCAGGCTTCAGACCCCAGTACCTCCCAGTTAATCCATTTAGCATTGTGTTTGTGTGTTTGCTGAGGTATTCAAAGGGGCTTTATGAAAAGGAGGATTTCTCCATAATGAACAGAAACAAACAAGATAAAAATGCAGAGATAAGAGAACAGACAGGATTTCAATCCTAACCTGCGTTTAAACTGAGTGGCTGTCAATACTAATAACATAAAAGCAGCAGTGAAGTGTGGCTGACACATGCCAGGTAGAGAATGCTCAGAGACATAGGAAAATCTCATCAGAAATTGGAACAGCAAACGTAATCAGCATATCTGGAATTGTCTTAATTCATTCGTTTCATATTGTCGTGGGAAGCTGCCAAGGATCCTCTGCACATAGCTTGTGCAGGCACAGTTTTGTCATTTTCCAGTCCTCTTACCCCTTGTTGGTACTCTGTAAATGCAGGTAGAGGGTGATGCTAACACAAGGTGTTCCTTCCCATGACTCTAAGTGGCACTTTCTAAGTGTATTCAGGATTCAGGACTTGTTGAAAGCACAGCCCCTACATGACAGTCCTGCATGCTAGAAGCATTCAATCTTGATCTGATTAAATATGATGTGATGCAGGTCAGGGGACAGAGGCACTATCAGAGCAGTGTGGAGGTCTGTGGTTAGGCCAGCTGGCAGCAGTGTAGACTTGGAGGGCAAAGCTGTATGGGGAGACACAGCAGAGAGGCAAGTGATGCTGTTATTCAGAACTGAGGGTGGCTGAAGTGACACTGGGTTAGCAGTGCCTTTCTAGGATCATGTTCAAATGCAGATACAGCACAGTGAGGAGTGGAAAACCAAAAGGCAGGGGGACAGACCTAAGAAATCAGGAGCCCAAACTTCAGTTTAGTATATTCTCATGTGCACATTTAGCAGGGGGTGGTTGATGACAACATAGGGATTTGGAAGCTCCACAGTAAATTTCCATAGCCATTTGCACAGTAGATTAGTGCGTGACCCAGGAAATCAACAGCCAAATAGTGTGATTTATGCTGAAGCTGGCAAACGTGCAAAATAACAGAAAATGAATACAGAACGACTACACTCTTCTGTTTGTGTAAATACATCAGGTGGAATTGTGGGAGGGCTGCAGTGAACTCAGCTACATTTTTCTAGAAGGGACTTTGGCGATGGAGGGGAAGTCTCTGCTGGAGTATTTGACTGGATTTGAAGTAGTGGTGATGGGAGTACGTTGTGAGCTCAGGGTGCAGTGCAGGTTGCTTCCAGCGCCAGTCAGGGTGCTGGCCCTATACAGGGAAGGTCAGTGCCACAAAATAGCAGCTGTTAGGAGACATAATTTGATTTAATGAACTAATCCATGCAACTAAAGGGCCAACATGATTCCTAAAATACAAACACTAGAGGGAAATGTATTAACAGTGACTAAAATAAAAGCTGAGCTGGGAGTGAATCACAGACCTAGCTGTCACAGAGCAGTGGTTCCTGGCTGCTATGCCATGAGGACAGTACAGAGTACTCAAATGAATGGGCATTGCCAATCCGCAGACTCCTGACTAGTTCTGGAGAACATCTGCTATTTCCAGTCAGATTTACTGGCTCAGTGTTAGTGTTGGCACTGCTGACACCACCTCCAGAGCATATCCAGAACAGCACTGCAACACCAAGCCAGGTAGAGAAGCAGGGATGGGTGAATAACACAGGTTGGAAGGGAAGGGAGAAAACAGCTGTGACAACAGCTGAAGTAGTGTAAAAGGGCTGAGAAGGTCAACCAAACAGAAGATGCAGAGCATTACTTGATTTCTAAATGAAGCTCAGCTGCAGGAATGCTGTTCTTAAGCAAAGAGGGGCTGCTGCTGTAACCTCGATTCACAGGTAAGGAGGACTGGTTATAGTAGCGAGAAAAAATGATTTGCTATGAAATACCTATGTGGAACTGAAGACAAGCCTGGAGTGAGAAAGGCTAGAATGAAAGAAGGTAGAATAAGGAAAAGAAATTAAAGTAGAAGGCTGGCAAGAGAGTACAGACCATCTTTCTAGGTAATTTCTAGGCTTACATTATCCATGGCTACACTGGCATTGCAGTATCAAGTGAACTGCTGAACTTGCTTCCCTGGGGAATGGCCAGAGCTGGAATAGCTCAGCAGCCCTATGCTGGTGGGTTTGTTTTCACTTCAAACAACAATGATAATATTTTCCTCCTCCTGCTGCCCTTTATTCTCGAGTGTTTAGAGTTAGTGTTTCTGCTATAACTAGGTCAGGGAACCTAAGTAGGTCGTGGTGGCTCTCTAAACATGGCAGATATAGAAGCAAAGCTGGGAAGGGAAGACCTGACTGTGTGGAAACAAAAGGTAGCAAGCTGGACCTGGTGGGAGGGACGATCTCAGAGCTAAGTGAGGAGAGCCTTAGAAACACCCACATGGTAACTGAGGAAGGAAAGTGAGGTGTGGGGCACAAATCAGGGGCTAAGGGAGCAAGAGGGTTGGGGAATGGAGCACAGTTGAAGGGAAGAGGAGGGCAGAGAATGGGGTTACAGCTGTAAGTTTAAGGAGAGCAGAGAAAGGTGTTAGGTTTAAATGGTTAGAAAGAGGCTGAGGAGGGGGAGAACAAAGATAAGCGTAGGTGGGTGCAACTGAGAAGGGTTGGAAATGGGCTTGCATGGAGGGTGGAAGGTGGCAAAAGGTGGAGAAAAGGCTGAGATGGTGAAGTGCATTTGAGAGTCAAAGAGTTTGATGGTGAGAGCAGGGATGATGTTTAACCAGAGGTTGAAAAGCAGGAGATCAGGAAGAGAGGAAGGTGATATCGTATCGTGTGAAGCTGCCAGTCCCAGCAAGGCCATGGTGAGGCTGTGATTGTGCGTGTTCCCTCCTCTCTGGGAAGGCTAAATATGCTGAAAGTAAAATTACAAAACAAAAGGGGGCTATGAGTGTGCTTGTGCTTCTCAAAGATACCCACTTTTGTAGGGGCATTACTCACTTTAGTTGCAAAGCTTCAACTCCCTTCCAAAGTTTGTTGTTCTTCTACTGGAGTCATCAAAATCTGTTTCCCACAAAAGCAGAGTAATGAAGCTGCAGCAACAGGAATAGCTGTTTACACCAAAGGGAGAAACTCTCAGAATTTGGAAGTTAATAATTTTTATGTGCCTAATTTTGGGACTTTGTCACCCAGTGCCTTGCACATTTGGGGTTGGCAGGTTGAAAATGGTGCATGCTCCCCATGCTACCCTGTGGGGTGCCTCAAACTAATGTTCCATGGAAATGTGGAGACTTTGTTTCTCCATCTGCAGCATCTCTCTCCTTTTATCACAGTGCAAGTCTGTTCATGGGTGCAAAATTCGTGCATCCATGCAGGCTGCATGGGGATATTCTGGATCTGTTTCAAATGCTTGGGAACACTTCTTGCTGAACTGAGCAGGACACTGCATTGTGCTGTATCTGATGGTCTCTCAGGCAGTGTATGCCTGCATTCAGCCTAGATCCCACAGCTTCTCTTTGATGATGGTTATGCTGTCCCATTATGGTATGCATACTGTTGCTCAGAGGGCAGTTAGAGTAGCAGCCTTCAGGGAGGGATATTGTTTTATATTATTATTATTGTCAGGTATGGCTACAGGATGCACTGGGTAATGTCTGCAGTGGGGCAACCAGAGCTGTCATTTGTGGCTTGTGCACAGAGATCTGCTGTGCTTGAGTCCTTACCAACAGTCCTTACTCCCATAGTTGCCCTAACAATATTGAAAGTATTTTTGTTCTCTTCTTCCATGGAGGATATTTATCCTGAACTAACTGCTGATCAAGTCTTAACTGGGTTTAAACTTTTTGTATTTGTTTTGTATAGCTGTTACATGGAGTCTTGTCGAAATTTGCCTCTTAGATCTCAGAGCACTGAATTTGGAGCAGAAGGAAGAAAGACAAAAAAAAAAATTGTTAACAGGGGGCTTGCTTTCTAGTGATACCAGCCTGGTGAGCCTGCCTTCCTTCTCTTGTTAGCAGAGATGTTGCTGTGAAGGGAACATGCTTTGATTCCAGCAGCAAAATCCACTGATTGCTTTTGGGTCATTGGCAGTTCCTGTCTGTAAGATCTATAAAGTTATCTGTGTATAGGCACTGCAAACAGATGTAATCAGTTGGAGTCAGTGCACAGTAGTTACATAGAATTGATAGAGATACAGTTGATATGCTGCTTAGATTATCCTCATGTACCAGCATATACATCCTCCAAGAACAGGACAAAGAGAAGCTTTAGGGACTTTGACTTTGTGTACTCTTCACTGGCAGTAAAGCAGAGTTTTGTCTATGGACACTCTGCAATATTCACATAAGAACCTGATTTCACCCTCTATTCTTACACAGAACAGTTGGATGGCTCATCTGGGGATGGTCTTTAGAATGAGTTAAGACTTTGGGATAATCCTAACTTGATTGTATTTCCAAAGCTGTAATTTGATGACACCTTGTTGTGACCAGGTTAAGAGTATTATTAAGCAACAGTTTAAAAAAGGTCCAGGAACATAAAAACTTTTTTCAATCATTTCAGAGCAATAAGGTTGAAAATTTTCTTTGATACTTTAATAGGAAAATTGAGCTACAGTTGTTAAAATCCCCTTTGGGCTATAATGTATAACAATCTGATCTGTTTCTTTACTCCAGATACTTCTGACCGTGAATGTTTATATTGCTTTAAAAAAAACAAACAAAATACCCACTTATTTTGATGGTGGAGTGTGTCTGGAACAAAAAAATTGTAGTTAGAATTTTTCCCAAATATTTGGTGTGATGAAATACACGAAATTAGGTAGAATGTGGAATGCAGTATGAGAATCCTAGCTGTCCAGGTGAAGCTGAGAATTAATGCTGTAACTGTGGTTTGAAGGATTTTTTTTTTTTAATATAAACACAAATTTTGTGAAATTTGCCAGAACTTTGATGACAGCATCTAATTTATTATTATTACCCTAACTAGTATTACTGTCAGAATTAAGCTTTACCCATCTGCTTTTTTCTGTGCACACATTAAGAACAAGGACCACTCTGGGACTTCACAGCAGAGTGTGGGCAGCAGCAAAGCAGTGTAGCTACATGCGTTAGACATGAGGAAGAATCACTGCTGAAACAACGGAGACAGCTGAGATCAGTGACGGGCAGGGCCACTAAAATCCATCATAGTGCTGATACCTCTCAAAAAGCAGCACCAACAATCAAGGAACTACAGAATACTGGTTGCTCTGAAATCAGAGATGAGGCTGGGGCTCTGCTGGTGCAGGCCTCCACCTGGATGAGTTTCTTCCTTCCTCTTCCATCTCTCCACAGTTGCTTTTACTGCCTTCAAAAGCACTGCTGCTGTCCCTACTTTTATAGCAGCTCAGCACTGTGCTGCTGCCCAGCCATCTTCCCAATGCTGTTACTTTCTTAAGAAGACTTTATGGGTTACAGTGCTCCTACATTTTCTCTCCAGTTCGGTAGAGACAGTGGGAATATGTGTTGTGTCACTCCTAGCTTCAAAAAGCACAAGGAGGATGACATCCCACATAACTACCAGCTGAGATGATCATTTCCTTTTGAAAGCCTTAGGGTAGAAAACTTTTTAGGGAGAGATATGAAGGAAATGGAAGTTTAAAAGAGGGGGCTTGACAGGAGTTTCCATAACAAGCAAGAAGACGAGAAGGTACAGATACACAGTTTAGTAGTTATATACTTTAATAACTATGTAACCCTGACACAATCTTAAGCATTACTGCATTGTAAACATGATGTTGATGTCAGATCTTTCCTTGGTCTAGTACTATGTCCAATAGAAGAAGCTTGCAAAGTCATCTTTACAAGATGTTGAAAAGGCATTTCATAGCACTTCAGGTAGATTCTGTGTTGCTTTTCTGTTTCCTTGACCTCTGATATTTAGATGATTCTTTGAATTTATCCAGTTATTCCTACAGATAAACTGCACACAAGAAGTTCAGTTCATCTCATGTAACACACACATTCCTACAGAGTGCCTTATGAAGTGCCAGGAGTCTGATCCTCCACCATGCCAGCAGGGCAGAAAGATTTTGTGTTCTAGGCCTTGACCTGCAGCTCTGGAGATCTGCATTTAATTTTCGTCTCTGCCACATGCTTCCCAAGTGACCTTGTGCAAGTCATTTATTCTCTCAGCATTTAATTATCACCCTTTTGCAGATGAGAAGTTGACACTTCTCTGCCTTCCAGAGAGTAATGTGAGGATAAATTCATCAATGTTCATGTTCTACTGTGAACAATGGGAGTTCACTGAGGCAAAACAAAGTCCAGCAGAGGAGATGAGGCAACATAGAGGAAACAAAGCAAGGATGAAGCCTGGTTTAGCTAGTTAGAGAGCTATCCTATATGAATAGATTGGATGATGCCTTGCAGGATTTTACCTCAATCCTCTGAGCATGACTCTATTATCCTATCCTTCCACATAGTATAGTGACAAAACTGGGACATGGGGGGGGATCGCAAGGTTCATCGCTCTTAGTAAGCAGTCACCAGATGGCTCATTCTCTTATGTCACTTCTTCATGTAGCTCCTGCCTTTTTATTACTGTAGCTAGTCTGAGTCAAGCATGGGAAATGGTCATTTACCAAGCTTAGGGAATGTGGGTTGTATTGCAAATAGGAAAATATGTACAAAACAAAAAAATGCTCTCTAGGAGAAAGAATGTTCCATGTCAGTCTGCTGTCATCTTGCTTTATTGTCCGAGAACAGCTGAGCATTTCTAGTTTCACTGCCAAAGGACTTCAGCTGTGTGGGACATCTCTAGCTTTTTCTATGGACATGGCTTTCATTTCTACAGGTGACAGCGGTGGGTCTGCATCACATGAGTAGGCATCCTGGCCTGGAGGTGAAGTTTTTAAAAACTAGGTGCAATTCAGAGGAGTAGGACTTACTACTGAGGTGTTGGAGTCAGCTGCCTTCGCTTGCATCTCCTGAATCATTGTGGTTAGTCTCTAGAAGCATCCATCTTCCAATCACTAAGTGTATACCATAGACACTTAACAGTCTAGATAGTGCTTCCTTGGCTGTTTTCAGCTGGATGTTTCCAAGAGGCACAGAAGACTAGCCACCCCTTCTACATTTGTAGCTGTTCTGCAAGTATGAAATTCAAACATATTGATTAGGCTTTGACAGCTGCTGCTCTGCCTGTGTTCAGAAAGGTGGATTTCCAGTGGCTTTTTCACCTTGCTCTTTCAAGAGCAGGTGAGCATCCTTATGTGTAGATAGTGTATGAGCTCAAGCTTGAAGTCATTTGGGATGCCAAGCTGCATATGGCAGTTGGCTTCTTGCCCCCACCATAGTAAAATGCTATCAGACATCTCTGGTCTACTTTTGGTTTTGTTGCCCACAGCTTTTATTAAAGCCAAATGGGGCTGCAGGTTTGGAATGTCCCATTACAAGACAGACCTCTCTTCTCTAAATGGAACTTGCTGACTATGTGGATGGAAAACATTTATAAGAAATAGACTTTATTATTTCAGGTAGTGAAAAACTACCTTTCCCACTTGCTGCTTAATATTATAGAATCATAGAACGACCCGAGTTGGAAGGGACCCACAAGGATCATCAAGTCCAAATCCCATTAGGCATAGGACAAAACCCCAAGTTCACACGAGGTGACCAAGGGCATTGTCCAAGCGTCTCTTAAACTCTACATGATTTGGAGCCATGACCACCTCCTTGAGGAGCCTGTTCCAATGCTCCACCACCCTCTGGGTGAAAAGCTTTTTCCTAACATCCAGCCTGAATTTCCCCCAGGACAGCTTCATACCACTCCCCTGTGTCCTGTCACTGCCCACCAAAGAGAATAGCCTAGCCCCCACTCCTCTCTCTCTGGTGAGGAGGTTATAAACTGCATTGAGACCCCATCTCAGCCTTCTCTTCTCCAGACTGAACAGGCCAGGTGAATTCAGCCTTTTTCATATGACTTCCCCTCCAAGCCCCTAACCATCTTTGTTGCCCTCCTCTGGATGCTCTCCAGCAACTTCATGTTCTTCTTGTATTGTGGAGCCCAGAACTGCACACAATACTCCAGGGTGAGGCTGCACCAGTGCTGAGTAAAGTGGGACTATCGCTTCTCTTGCTTGGCTAGTGATGGAGTGCTGATGCACCCCAGGATTTGGTTGGCTCTCTTGGCTGCTGAGGCACACTGCTGACTCATGTTCATTTTACTATCTATTATTACTCCCAGATCCCTCTCAGCTGTGCTGCATTCTAGTCTAACATTCCCCAGAAAGTAGGTGTTTTTTGGGTTACCCCTCCCCAAGTATAAAACCCGGCACTTACTCTTGTTAAATTTCATTTGATTTGTGACTGCCCAGACCTCTAAACTATCTAGATCTCTCTGCAGAGCCTCACATCCTCCAATGGAGTCCACAGCACCCTCCAACTTAGTATCATTTGCAAACTTAATTAGATTAGGGGAAAAAAAACCACCATGATTTAACTTCAGAATGAAGTTTTCTTGCCTTGCAGCTTCCAGGAAATACAGGTAGTCTGTTTGTATGGATTTTGGGATCTTTTGGAAGTCTTCTGTCTGTCAGTCTCAGAAGATATTTTATCTTGGGATTCAGGATGTCAAGTGAAAATGGGAATAGAGACTTTGGGGCCCAGAATTTTGCACGCTGAAGTGGTTTAACTATAAGCTATTTCAGTTTGAATAAGGTCCCTGTATATCATTAAAATTTGAGATCTAGTTGGGGAAGAATGTGGGTGTGTGTGGGGTGTGGTGGTTTTTCGTTTGTTCGTTTTCTTCTTTCTTCCTGTCCCAGTGGCACTTTAAAATCTCATGGGTTAAGGATTGTCTGTTCCTGGACTCCTGATCTGAGCAGACCCTAATCACCAATTGCCTTCTCAGCATTTCTAAGGTTAAGATGAATTCCAGGAAAATCAAGGAGCCTGTGAGAAACAGATGCTGTCTTTGCCTTGCCTTCATCCTGGCTTCTCTGGACTAATATGGAAAGAGTATAAAATGTGTTTCCCATTAGGAGAAAATGTGCTTTATAGTAACAAGACTAAGTAAATACACAATAAATAGATGTAAAAACTTGTCTGTGAGAGACAATTTATGGCTTTGTTAGTATCACAAGGAGATTTTTGTCATGGGTTTCCATAGGCCCTTGCTGTAGTTCAGGCAATGACTGTGATGCTGAAGTCTACCTTTAAACCTCATGATGAACAGAAACAACCAGCAGATTCTCAGCATATTCAGCATTTCTGTTAAATAAGGGAGTATAAAGAGGTGGGTTGTGAGTATTAGAGGTTTGGTACACTCATGATGTCACTGTCACTGCAAAAGGGTATTTATAAAATGTGCTATCGAACAAATAGGTTATTGCTACTAATAACAAAACAGCCCTAGCAAAATGCCTTTAGAACTCATGTGAGGTTTGAAAATGCAACAAGACCTTTTTAACCAAAGATTTCAGTGTGAGATGAATAAAACCTTCCTCTCCTTGATGGGTGGGTACAGCTGATACTTAGGCACATGTAACAAAACTTGGCAACAGGAAGTGAAGTCACATGCTTAGCAGAAACTTCAAGGGCACACTCAGGAGACAGAATGTAATTACTCAATTTGGATTTTAGCCACGACACTGAGTTAACCCTCAAAGCAAGTATGATTTTATTTATCTCTCTTCCCCATCCTGAGAGCTCCTAAGATTAGAGGTTGTATTTAATTTTCTTGATAAGTTTTTTCTATGGCTTGCATTCTTGTAATGTCTGAGCTTTACAAACATGAATGAATTTGTAGATTCATAGAATGGCCAGGTTGGAAGGGACCTTAAAGATCATCTAGTTCCAACCCCCCCACCATGGGCAGGGATGCCAATCACTAGACCAGGTTGCTCAGGGCCATATCCAGCCTGGCCTTGAACACTGCCAGGGATGGGGCATCCACAACCTCTCTAGGCAACCTGTTCTAGTGCCTAACCACCCTCTGGGTAAAGAACTTCCTTCTAATCTCCAATCTAAATTTCCCCTCCTTTAGTTTATAGCCATCCGCCCTTGTCCTATTACAATTAGACCACCTAAAGAGTTTCTCCCCTTCTATCTTATAATCCCCCTTTAGGTACTGGAAAACTGCTATAAGATCCCCTCAAAGCCTTCTCTTCTCCAGGCTGAATAACCCCAACTCTCTCAGCCTGTCTTTGTAGGGAAGGTTCTCTAATCCTTTAATCATCTTTGTGGCCCTCCTCTGGACTTGCTCCAACAGGTCCACATCTTTTTTATGCTGAGGACCCCAGAACTGGATGCAGTACTCCAGGTGGGGCCTCACGACGGCAGAGTAGAGAGGCAGAATCACCTCCCTAGACTTGCTCATGCCTCTCCTGATGCAGCCCAGGATGCAGTTGGCTCTCTGAGCTGCGAGTGCACATTGCTGGCTCATATCCAGCTTTTCATCTATCATGACCCCCATATCCTTCTCTGCAGGTCTGCTTTCACTGAGTTCCTCACCCAGTCTGTACTTGTACCTAGGATTACTCCTACCCAGATGCAGAACCTTACACTTGGACTTAGTAAACTCCATTTTATTCGCATTCAGTTTAATATCACTTCTGTGAGGCTGGTAAGTACTTTCCCAGCTGTGTTTTCATGGCTAGAAGTGGTCCCTAAGAGAAGTACAAGATTGTAGAGGTTTGGTTTGTTCCTTGGACTTGGGATTACAGTTCCGTAGTTGCTGTCCTTTTCCACAAGGAAAGGGCATAAATAACCAGGTTAGGAAATGGTTGGTAATTTAATGATCCTCAAAAGACTTGGTGGGTAA
Source organism: Bucco capensis (assembly GCA_013396975.1). NCBI lineage: Eukaryota > Metazoa > Chordata > Aves > Piciformes > Bucconidae > Bucco > Bucco capensis. The sequence goes on from VWZO01005950.1 coordinate 1,650,511, forward strand.
CAAGGCATTTTCCCTTACTGCTGTCCTTATGGTGAGTGCAGAGATCAGGCAGAACAAGGGACCAATTGCTGTATATTTCATGAAGAAAATATCAAGTTTGTTCTTATATACAGTATTGTATGTTAGGCAGCTGGTCTGTGCCATCTTCCTCCTGGCTGACAGTAGGATTCTCTGATCAGGTAGATTTTCCTGTAATGTGAGCCCTACCTGTGGAGTGCACATGGGAAACCTGTGCTTCCTCTCACCCAAATATTGTTTTTTGATAGAAGTGATCAGATGCATTCTCTCCCTCTCCCCATCTTTCAGGTTACTTCCTGCAGAACAGCTGCACAGCTTCTCTGAAGCCTGCTGCTAGCCCAGCCCCTGTGATCATAGAAATAACTAGATAGGTTGTGACCCAGAACAAAAAGAAAAGGCAGCTGAGCTAGGGACACAGAGATACCTCTTACCTGTCATAGGAATTGACAATAAGTAAGGTTTTAAGTAAGGCCACACTGCAGGGTGCATAAAGCCATGTTCAGGGTGTTCCACAGCAGACTTCTGTATCCAGAAAAGTTTAGGCCTATGCAAACACGAAACTCTGTGACTTAAGTGGAAGGAAGGATGTTCATACCGTGAAGTCTGTCGAGATCACGGGTCAATTACGACCTTAGCCACTTCTCTCACCAGGGCAGTGAGTGAGGGTAGGCTGGGATATGCTGTCAAGCAACAGACTTTAGACCCGTAGCCCAGGTTTGCCTTTTGAAATAATCGAAGGACACACTGAAGGGTTATTCACGGTATCCCTGCGATGCAACATAGCTAGCATAAAACGTGGAGTAGGTTCGAGTTACAGAAGACACTGACGAGAGCCTGGCCGTGGAGAACGGCAACGGGAAGTGACCTGCGGAACTGTGCGGGATGCCGCGAGAGCCCATTGGGGTCCAGCACCACGGAGAGCGACACTGCCCGCCCCGCGGGGCTGGCAGGGCGCCTCGCCCACCTGACAGGCCAAGGAGGAAGAACGTGAGGGCTGATTTAAGCCACTTGATGTTTTTATAAACTCTTTGTAAGCCACGTGCTTGCCAAGCACCTACCTGTTTGAAGAATATTGGGGGCGGGGGAAGTTCTTTGTAGGAGTTCTCAGCAAAATGTCAAGTTTAACTGTCAGTACTTGGGCAGCATTTTTGATGCAGGTGTCTCCCAGCACTTTAGGAATAGTAATGAAGCCAGCTACAAACCCAATTAACCCTTTATAATCTAGGTAGGTTTAATTATCCTTTTCTAGTTGGGGAAACTGAGGCAGATAAGGATAATGTGTTCAGTCAGCTAGTATCAGACATGGGAAATGAAGACTCTGACCTTTATACTCTCACTAATTGCAAAGCCATACAGGTCCTAATAGCTCTGCCCATTTTGTTTTTAAGAGATGTACTTCATTCTCTAAACTACCATTCACTTAGCTGATCTAGGCTAGCAAGCTTATGGCAAAGGATTCTATGGTTCTATGATTTCCAACTAGCCTAATTATAGCAATTCTCACCTACTGCCCTTCTCTATCTTAGGACTGAAGCTATTTTCAAAAAAATAAGAGAGTCAGTAGCCATTTTTCAAATGCACATCAGTACATGTGTGGTGCTAGGTTTGTTATTTTTAAAAATGTTAATTTGCAGCAACATCTTGCCCCCTTAATGCTTAGAAATATATAAATGTATGCTGTTTTGCACTCAATTGTCAGGCATGTCCCATGCTGTTTAGTTGTTCTCCCGGACAGGTGGAGACAGAGCAGTTAGGCACTGACGGCTTCTGTCTAGTGAGCTGGCTCTTGATTGACTGATTAGCTTCTTTGTATGGCAGGCGCTCTTCTCAGCTCCATCATTAAAGATGTATCATAACCCCTTACAAAAGCTCTTTTTTTTTTCCTGAGATAGAGAGAAGGAATAATTTTGAATGCTTTACAGTAGCAAAACTTTTTTTAATATGGGAGATTTTCAGATATGGTTTTTGGCTCCAAAACTGACAAAGAGCCCACAGCATGTAAAACAAGTGCATGTATCTGTAAGTAACTTTGAAAAAGAAAATTTAAAAAAATGACAAGACACTGCAGTTGAGCTATGACCGATACTTTCCTAGCTGTGTCCTGCTTGTAACAGTCCCCTCTACTTAACCCCTGGGGCCTCTTGCTGAGACAGTGACAGGCTAGGCAGAACCTGTTAAAATCCTTTCCTTTTATTAGGGTGATAATAGGAAACATAGCAACTGAAGATCCAGTAGATCTTCTGCAGAGCTCTCCACTGAGAGCTAGACATAGCATAGATCCATCCTGGGATGCAGTGTGATGTCTGGTTTAGTAGATGCATGGAGAGCTGAAAGAAAGCAATAATTCAGTGGAGCTTAATGTTGGCTCCTTTTTAGTTATAAGCCATGTTGATTGGCTTTTAAGAATCTTTTATTAAATCATCTTCAGTCAGGGGAATATTAATGGCAATGGACTGTTATGGACCTGTACTTGTGGTAGTACAAGAGGTGCACTGTGGGAGGACTGTGAACTATTTTGGGCTACTCTATTTTGGGGATATAAAACTGCAGTGCAAGGAGGAATGGATGGCACCTTGCTGTGAAATAATATAAATCATATGCATTTCTTTATGGTATTGCCATTTGAATGGGCAGTGACATAGGAGCCTTGTCTAAAGGTAGCTGCCCAACCTTTGCTCATCCGTGTTCAATCTGGAGTTTCAGCTCTGTTAGGAATCGTTTGCATGCAGCAGATCTTATTCTCTCCGAGTTGCATTGGTGCAGTGCCAGTCAGCTTGGGGAGGAAAGGCAAACCTGCTAACTGGAGCTTTTGCTTGTTTACTGTGTATTTTTATCTCCTCTTCAATCTTTTCTCCTTTTTTTTAAAAAAAAAAATTAAATATTTGGTGTCAGTTCATTTGTTTTTTATGACTAATGATTTTTTTCATTCCAAAACCAGAAAGCAATAGAGATGCCAACATCACAGGGTCATCTGTTCTCTACTTTTAGTTAGCTCTTTTCCCCCACTCAATTTCAGCTCATATAAAGATATGCATGACTTTTTTTGTTTGTTTTTTTTTTTTGGTTTTTTTTTGTTGTTGTTGTTTGTTTTTTGTTTTTTTTTTTAAAAACTACTTGTCATCCATTACAATGTATCTATCTGTGTATTTTGCCAGAGACAGATCATCTATGAGGTCTTAAGCACTGCTAAAGGATAAATAAAAGCCTTTACATCATGCAGTTGATCCCCAAAGGTCAAAGTCTGTGTTCAGTGAGGTGACCCCTCAGGGAAGATTGTTGCTTTTTCCTTAGAATGCCAGATACCACCATGCAGATTAATCATGAACTTCAGTTGCTATATTATACCTCCAACCCCTTGATTTCTGTAATGAAATGCTATGTCCCCTCCCTCTATGCTTTTTTTTGTAGTAAGATGGCCTGATGTTGTGCCACCTTTCACCCTCAATGCCTTCACACAGGGCCATGTCTCGAGACTTCAGAGTACTCAAAGGAGTATTCAGTGCAGTCCAGGATTGACTGAGTCATTTATTTGTTCTGCATGTGATGGATTGTGTCTATCCTAGTTGTCTTTATGCTTATTGCTATAAGTTCAGGGCTGACTTGGTTGATAGAATGAAGGAATCCACTGGGACCTGTAGCCAGTAGTCAGAGTCAGTTTTTGATAGAAGCCTTACACTGATTTCAAGGAAAGGAAGAATGGCAAACCTACAACAGGAAAAGCAAGCATGAAAGTTGGACCATTAAACTGTAGGAGGTTATCATGAGTTTAATATGACCAAGGAACTATATAGATGTAATGACCCTCAATTTATGCCAATGGTGAAATGTATGAGGCTCTGAAAGGGCATCAGATGGGGGAGGTAGTGGGTCTTGTATTGCATGGCAGAGTTTAAGTGAGGCAGCAATGGCACCAACAAATTGATCATGGGAAATAATCGTGTTCTGATTGTGAGGGGAATGGACGAACTATCACCTTAGCTGATCTTTCTCACCTGTAACTCTCATGTGGATATGACATTTTGAAGTGCTGAGAATATCCATGACTATCCATTGAAGTCTGTGAAAATTAAAGGCATGAACCATTCTGAAGTTAGTGGTATTGCTTCTGTGGGTTTCAAATATCCCTCCATGTTCTCTGCCTTAGACACAGCTCACTTTTCTGCAGGTTTCAGCACTCCACATGTTTTGCCTGCCTCACTCTCTGCTTCAAAGCCGCTGCAGTAAATCCATCCATGGACACTTAAAAGATGCTATGGAAATGTATTGCTTGCCTTGAGCAATAGCGGTGGTTGGCCAGTTGCATTGCTCCCCTAGCCCATCAGCCCCAGCACTGTGGTGCTTGTGTTTGCTGGACTGTTCCTTCTGAGTGTACAGAGGTGAACACATGTTCCGTATTAATCTTCATTTCAATGAAGTTGTTTTAGTTCATGCTTTATTGCAGCGCTTTGTAATAATGCATCTGTAATGGCAGCCCTTGGGGCAGCAGTCGCATGTGGCAGGCTGAGTGCCTGAACTGCTCCTGAGAATGACTCCAATCATACAGAATGAGGCACTCCCTGGTGCACCATCTGAATTTATAATACCAATTTATATGGTGCCCTAAAGCAAGCTTTGTATTTGCTCTGGGACACAGGGGCCACGTTATAGAAGGAGAACTGCTCTCCATTTTTCTGCTGTCCTGTTTTCAAACGCACACATTTGTCTAGCTTTCCAACTTGCCTGTCTTAAAGCCTGGACTGAGCCTGGGAAACACAAGAATATACTTTCGTACACAGTGATGGGTGCAGAATCTGTAACTGGGCAAAGCAGTCCTGCTGCCAGTCTCACCACATCAGCCAGAGCCTTTCACTAGCCTACACTAGACATGTAGGAGGACACAGTCCTGCAAGCAGTGTGGGGCAGAGTCCTGGCTGCTAGTACATTGTGGTCATGTTTTTGTGATTGGCAGTCAGTATTGGCTTAACCTCCTTTGAGAAAACAGGTGATGAGACCCAAGTCATTATGAGCTGATTTTTCAAAACTCAGTTAGGGTTGGATTTTCCAAGGCAGGTACCCAATAAGATTTTCAGTAACAGCTTAAATAGCATGGATATCTAATGCCTATTAACTTTGAAAAAGGAGCATATAGTGCTTTAAAGGTCAAAAGTGATGCTTTAAGCTTGTCCTGGAGATACGCCACACCTATCCTGTATTATTAAACACCGTCTAAAAGGCTTTTGTTGAAAATAGTGTCCACTAAGCGGAAAGAAGGTATGTTTTGCGCTTTTGGGCTCTCTGAAGGATTTTGCTAATGCTGGAAAATTCACACACACNCTGGAAAATTCCCCCCCCCCCCCCCCCCCCATCATTTTGTAGCAGCAGGAAGAGAATTTCCCCCACTCACTCCAGTTTTATTGGAGTCCTGTTTGGGGTTCCTCATCTCACCTTAAATCTTCATGCAAAACAAATATATTTATTGTCACTTGACTGAGAAGTGACAATGAATGAGAAGTACTTCATCCCATGGACAGAACAATTTTTGGTAGCACTTATTTCTGGCATGTGAGTAGAGAAAATAAAAGATAGTTTCATTTTATCCTGTTTACCCAAAATGGTGCATAAGATTTCAAAATGATATAGCCCAGCCTCTAGAAGGGTACTGGCTGCAGCAGTTGTTCCTTATCCTGACGGCTTCCCAACTCAGATTAGGAATAGTTAGTTATAAAACAGTTAGCTATAAAAAGGTACCTGCAAGTATCTTTCAAGAGCTTATGGGATAAAAGAAATTCTGCTAAGGAAACCTACATTTCAGTGACTGTGGAGTGTATCTGAGCTTAATCATGAGATGGGTGCTGTAGTGGATGTGAAAGGGATGCTTTTGAGAGAGAGGGCAGCTTGTATTGTCCTGCACTGATGCCATTGTTTTGCACTGATATCTTTATTCCACCTGCTCCTGTTGACTGCAGAGGGTTTCTATCTTGTGTGGATAAGTGGCCAGCTACAGGTTTGACATGAGATTGCTAGGGGTTGATCCTGAAGAACAAACACAAGACTAGATGCAAACCCACAAACTGTCTGTGTTCCTTGCATTGGTGTAAGTGTTATCTAATGGTTACAGTAGAAAATGTCCCTATCTTGTACCATGATCTTGAGCAATCAAGATGTCTGTACTTCAGGGTCACCAAAGGAGTCAAGGGCAAAGTGGAAATAATATTAAGTCTTACTTGAGGCATCACTGGAGCTCTTCAAGGAGTATTTTAGAATCATAGAATCATAGAATGGTTAGGGTTGGAAGGGACCTCTGGAGGTCATCTAGTCCAACCCCCCTGCAGTGGGCAGGGACATCCCCAACTAGATCAGGTTGCCCAGAGCCCTGTCAAGCCTCGCCTTGAATGCCTCCAGGGATGGGGCCTCAACCACCTCCCTGGGCAACCTGTTCCAGTGTTCCACCACCCTTGTGGTGAGGAACTTCTTCCTAATGTCCAATTTAAATCTCCTCCTCTCCAGTTTAAAACCATTGCCCCTTGTCCTTTCATTCCAGGCCTTTACAAACAGGCCCTCTCCAGCCTTCTTGTAAGTTCCCTTTAAGTACTGGAAAGTCACTAGTAGGTCCCCCCGAAGTCTTCTCTTCTCCAGGCTGAACAATCCCAGCTCCTTCAGCCTGTCCACATAGCAGAGGTGTTCCAGCCCCCTGATCATTTTTGTGGCCCTCCTCTGGACCTGCTCCATCAGATCCATGTCCTTTCTGTATTGAGGGCTCCAGAACTGGACACAGTATTCCAGATGAGGTCTCACCAGAGCAGAGTAAAGTGGCAAAATCACCTCTCTGGATCTGCTGGCCACGCTTCTTTTGATGCAGCCCAGGATGCGATTAGCCTTCTGGGCTGCCAGTGTGCACTGTTTGCTCATGTCCAGCTTCTTGTCCACCAGCACTCCCAAGTCCTTTTCTGCAGGGCTGCTCTCCATCATCTCATCCCCTAGCCTGTATTGATAGTGGGGATTGTTCCGACCCAGGTGTAGGACCCTGCACTTGGTCTTGTTGAAGCTCATGAGGTTCACCTGGGCCCACCTCTCCAGCTTGTCTAGGTCCTTCTGGATGACATCTTGCCCCTCCAACTTATCAACAGCACCCCATAGCTTGGTGTCATCTGCAAACTTGCTGATGGTGCACTCAATGCTGCTGTCGATATCATTTATAAAAATATTAAACAGTACAGGCCCCAGTACAGAGCCCTGAGGGACACCACTTGTCACTGATCTCCAGCTGGACTTTGAGCCATTAACCACTACCCTCTGGATGCGGTCAGCCAGCCAGTTCCTTATCCACTGAACAGTCCACCCATCAAATCCATAGCTCTCTAACTTGGCCAGTAGAATGTTGTGGGGGACTGTGTCAAAGGCCTTGCACAAGTCCAGATAGATCACATCCACAGGTTGTCCCTTGTCCACTGAGGTAGTCACAGTATCGTAGAAAGCCACTAGGTTTGTCAGACAGGATCTACCCTTAGTGAATCCATGCTGACTGTCTCTGATCACCTCCCTCTCCTCCATGTGCCTTAGCAGAACTTCTAGGAGAATCTGCTCCATGATTTTCCCAGGCACAGAGGTAAGGCTAACAGGTTGGTAGTTCCCAGGGTCCTCCTTTACACCCTTTTTGAAAATGGGGGTGACATGCCCCTTCTTCCAGTCTCTAGGGACTTCACCTGACTGCCAGGATTTCTCAAATATTATTGAGAGTGGCTTGGCGACTACATCAGCCAATTCTTTTAGGACTCTGGGGTGCATCTCATCAGGTCCCATAGACTTATGTATGTTCAGGTTCCTCAGGAGATCATGAACCTGACTTTCACATACAGCAGGAGGGACTTCATTACCCTGGTCCATATCTTGTGGTTTTTTAGTTTTTTAGGGTTTTTTTTTGTTAGAGATAAGTTTATTCTTCACTCATATTAAATCCAGCTTTTCTGATTACAGGTCTTTCCATGCTCTTCCTCTTTTAATACTCATCAGTGCTTATTCTTACCCAACCCTGCTGAGGGACAAGCAAGTATGGCATGTTATTCGTTGTCTGGGAAGCACACTGTGATATCATTGGTTCATTTTCACAGCTTCATCTAAGGATGCAGAAACAAGAAAAGGAAGTACAGTTCAAGTGGAGGAGGTAGTAAGCAATAAGGATCTACTAAGTCTTATTGCAGAGGGATGCTGATGACATCTCAGAAACTGAAGTGATCCTATGGAGTTAGACTAAAGAAGCAAGAAATGATGGAGTTTAAAACTGGTGGCAATATTTGTTGGAAGGTTTGTGTGTTAACTCTGGACTATGGCTTTGGTTTTGACCATTTCGCTGGATGTCACCTGTTGCCTGTAGAAGTGGTTCTCTTCATTTTGGGCCAGCACTGAGTCAGGGTCGCAGTGAGATTGCTGATAGTGAGAGATAGTAATGGATGTTTTTCTGTCTTAGAGTGACTTTAAATGAAGTGCTAGTAATGTGTTTAGTATCTGGTAGTGGAAATCATAAAGCTAATGTGACAACCATCATATTTCTGGCTGAAAGGATGTACAGGGTTTTTTGCTTTTTTAAGTTTTTTTCCCCTTCTTCCCTTACACAGTCAAGTATGCACACACATCTGTCGCATTTGTTGTTATGCTTATGTATTCCTAATTATAAATACACATGTATGAGTCACCCTCACACAATGACACTTATAAAGATAGCGGAAAACTCTATGAAATTTTGAGAAAGGCTTGCATTATTCTTTTCCCCAAATATGTTAGTTGATGTAATGAAACACACTCCCTTTCCATACATGCCTTGCCTCGAATGTGCTCCTGCAACATTTGCACAGGTAACACTCATACTTAAGGCCTCTTATGTGCTTCTCTTACAAGGAATCCTCTCACCTGAATGGGTTCACGCTTATATGCCTGGGTACACACATCAGGTTTTTGGCACACACTGTCTCATTCATACACTGCCACACACTCAGATGTGCATCTGTATAGTTTCTGTTTCCTGTACATTCAGCTAGACAAAGCAGTGCTCTGAAAATTGCTTCCTTTATACACGGTAGTTTCTCTGTAGCTATTAAATAAAAGCAACAGAACATGCTAGGAGGAAGAAAAGGACTGTGAATTTAGAATAAACAGGTATATCCTGCAAGTGGCCAGAATAACTTTGGAGGTTGAACCTCCTGCTGGAGTGAAAAATGGTGTTTGTAGGAGGACTTAGGACTAATCCTCTGAAATGATGGTAAAGGGAGTTCTGACCAGATGCTGTCATCTCTGTTATTTCTTATTATTGTAATGAGTTTTGCTCTCTCAAGTAGAATAAGGTCACCACTGAGATAAGATCAGCTTCGTTTGGCACAATGAAGATGATGTGATCACAGTTTGGACTGCAGCTTCTAAATTCACCTTGGGTTTTAACTTTTGGGCAAAAAGACACTGAAAGTGCTAGCATGGCAAAAAAAAAAAAAAAAATTAGCCAGAGAGGTAAATTGCCTTCTTCCCTTTTTGCACAAACATCCATGCCTTTCAATGGCAAATTCCCCTTGAGCCTCTTTTCCATTAAATGGTACCATACAAATGCTTGATTTAAAGGATTTGGTGAATGCTATTTGGAGAACCTAGGGAAAAAGCCCAGGAGATTATACTCTAAGGGACCATACTGCAGTGCAGCCTCTCTTCCCATCCCCTGCTGCCATATTCAAGGCATTAATTTAGAGGAAATCTTCTAGTTCTTGTGTTGCAGTACTTGGACATCCTAGAATGATGGATGATGAGTCTTAACTCATGTCTGTTCTGTCTCCAGAGACTTTTCCAGGTTCTGATCACTTTCTCTCCTCACTCCTGCTTAACAGAAAAGGGGGGGACCTGGAACTGATAATGACACATACATTTGTACTGCAGCAGGGAGTTTGTTAGCTCCTGTGAGCCAGCTCACTCCTCTAGCTATGTCTTGTGAGTACTACAGGCACTGCCCTAAATTAGCAAGCCCAGACGTCAGAGCAGAAGTACCTGGAAGACAAACAGTCACACTTAGCAATTTATTGAAAATTGTACCAACTTAATAACCCCAGTTTATTTACAGCATTATGTATTTTAGTTAAAACAAGCACGTGAGCTTGGTAGAAATTTTTGGAAATTAATTCTGGAAAGAGCAAGCAAAATAAAATTAATAGCATGCCTATGCCTGTGTAGTCTTGCATTTGCTGCTTCTTGCTTGTGGTGGGAGCAGAGGAGAGTGCCCATGTTGGGAGGGAGTGACCAGGTGTCCAGGTGTATAAAACTGTGCTACTGCTAATTTATAAGGCCCTTTGGAAAAAGAACTGGCTGTTTTCTTAACGAAAACACTTGAAAAGGCTGATGTATCTACTGATCAACTTAGAGATGGGGAGAAAATACTTTATCTAGAGCATGTCAGACATTTTAAAAAGTTTTACCACAATGCTAGTGGCATATGCTGGAGAGGTAGCAGTATTAGAGGAGGCTGGTTTGAACATCACTGAGGTAGTGATATTTTTTTCCTTCCTCTCCATGCAACTTGTTTGCAAACTGCAGGACTAGAGCTGGAGATGTGAAAGAAAGAATTAGAGGAATTAGTCAGAAAAATCCACTCCCTTATTGAGCAATTAGATTATTACTTGCTGGACAAAGTACTTCTTGTACTGCACTGCTTTCCTCTTGCTTCTGTTTTGATCCACATCACAGTGAAGATGTGCCTTGCAACCTTAAAGAAACTCCTCTGTTCTTCTAGTAGTTTCTCACTACTCTCTACCTATTTATAAAATGATGTCTGCTATTTTTGTGCCTAACTGTAACAATTTTTCAGAAGTAGAGGTCTATGTGTCCAAATTATGCACAATAAGATTTTTTCAAAGTAGTTATCTTCCTTGGTTCATATATAGCACTCTGAGTAGAAGCTCTTCAGTTAGATTGTCCCCTGTCCCTCTTTCTGATTTATAAATATTTCATACATTGAGGTCCTAGCTTTCTCTTTTTTGAGGTGAAAGCGTAGTATGTGAATGTCTTCCCCATATCTCGAGCTCACTTTACCCTTTGTGGTAAAGTTGGCTACAAGCTGCCATTGCTAGTTTGTTTTTCTCTGGTACATGCTGTTTTCTGTCTGCCAAACTGAAGAGATTTAGTTTGAAACTAGAAGTAGCGACTGTGGTGTCAATGATTTTACATGGAAGATACTCCAGTGGTAGGCAGCCAGAAGAAAATAGAATGCAAGTTTATACTTGGTCTTAGAAGACCTTGGAGAGTGAAGGGCCAAAGGTGGTGCAGTTTCAGATGACTACCTCATCAAATCATTACTTTGATAAACTGCAAGCTACAAAATGCTAGATTGGCAGAACTATCAGCAGGAGAAGATAAGTACTGGAAGCCAGATTTTATTGTCAATTGTGCATTTTAAATCTGGAGTTAATTATTGAAGTAAATGAAGTAATACCTGATTTTCTTCACAGTGATTGAGACTGGAATCTAATTCCGTGCCCTGAGGAAGGATTGATAGTTCTTTCTGCTGTTATGATGTTCATATAAAACAGGAAGCTTAAGAACATTCCTTTCCACGTACATCTACCTGAAGGGTTAAATTCTTGCTCTTGTGATACTGATTTTGAGTCAGGAAGATGCCTCTTTGCTGAACCGTTGTCAGCTTGTTGAAATAGGTCTCCATTATCCTTTCTGTGCGTGTATCTGTATTTGTTAGGGGATATGAGGGACTCTGTTTTCCAGAGAAACTTCCCAGAAGAAGGCTCCTAATACTACTTGAAACTATCACAGTATCACAGTACGTGATACTACTATTTAGTGTTTCTCTGTGGCTATTATCCACCTCAGACACAGCTGCATTTTGATAGTGGGCAAAGTGATCAATACATACTGTATAAAATAATTATTATTTATTATTTATTGAGTGCTGTGAGTAGGCTGTCTGCTATGCAAAATGTAGAAAAAGACAAAAACCTTTGAATACATGATCAGAAGAGGAAGGAAAAGCAAATAGCTTTCCAGTCTGTCCCTAGGGCATATATGTGTCTAAGTGTCTGGCATTGCAGTATGAGCATCATACACAAATTTCACAAGATCGTAGGGTCTGGAGAAAGAGGACAGAAGGCTTGATTTCTCACTTTTCGTTTTGTGTGTGCTTCATGTGCATAATGTTCCTGCCTGCTAGTCTTCTTTGAGGTGGACTTTCAGCATGGTAACAGACTGAAAAACTTCACATGGGTGTTCCTTAGCAAAGGCACTCTGAATTATGCTGTTTGCTGTGCTAAGTGCTAACGGTGATTAAAATGATAAATGGTACATAGGATATACACTGTGAATGAAATGCTGACCCAGCACAGTGCATAGTGTCTGTCAGTGCCATTGTCTGTACTCTTACAAGTGAGGAAATTAGTGGATAAAAAGTTTGAGAGATTTGTGCAAGGTAACACAAACTGTTGGCTGGTTTAAATGGAATGGGCAGTATACAAATTGAGTTGAAATATGCCGTAGGTTTGGGTCAAGCTCTGAGCTAGAAGGGAAGAAACTTTATGAACTTCAAGGGTTTCGGGAGGATCACGGAGGTGATAATCTGGGGAAGGCATTACCTCCTGCTCAGATGACAGGTCTCTGCTTGCTTGGGTAGCACTGGCAAACTCTAGAAGGTAAAAATAAGCTGTATCTTCCCTCTCCCCTTTCCCCTTGCTATCCGAGGGGCAGAATACTCCCTTGCCGTGCCGGCGCGGTGAGGCAGCGCTCGAGGANAAGCCTCTTCGGGACCCCCACGAGCCTCCGCGGCTGGGGCCACGCTGGAGCCCCCTGCCCCGCAGCGGAGGCGAGCCGCGAGTTGGCGCGGCGGCCGGCGTCCGCCCGGCTGCGGAGGTGAGAGGGGGCGGCGGGCGGGGGGCAGCACGGCACGGCCCGGCTCAGAACCGCACCGCACAGCACGGATCGGCGGAGGCTACCCGCCCTGCGGGCGCTGGCGGCCACCGCTCCTGAGCTCCGCGGGTGGGTTTCTCCTGACCCCCCTCACGACAACTATTTCGGATCGTTTTATCCCTCTCCCTGTTCCCCGCTGCCCCAGCGGGGCTGGGCGCTGCCCGCCCGGACGGAGTGGGCGCGCTCCGGTCCCGGCTTCTTTTGCCCGACTTTTTGGGAAATCGCGGTTCCCACGGCGGGGCTTTTCGGAGTGGAAAATGGGGGGGCCTGGCCGAAAAGAAGACGACACTACGCTGAGTTACAGCGGGGAGACGCTTAGAGAGAGCCTGCTGTTTGGCTAAAGCTTNATACTCCCTTGCCGTGCCGGCGCGGGGAGGCAGCGCTCGAGGAACGATGAGATGACAGGGCCGGGGCACAGGAGAAGCCTCCAGCCTCTTTCCGGGAGGCGACAGCAGCGACCCCGCTGCAAGCGCGGGAGGAGAAGCCTGGCGAAGCGTTGCTGCCCCTGACCGGGGCCGTGCCAGCTGCCGAGGTCGGGCGGACCGTGCCGGGGGACCGTGGGCGCGGGCCCGCGGTCTCTTTAAAAGCTGGGGCCGGGCCGGGCGGGCNAGCTCCGCGGGTGGGTTTCTCCTGACCCCCCTCACGACAACTATTTCGGATCGTTTTATCCCTCTCCCTGTTCCCCGCTGCCCCAGCGGGGCTGGGCGCTGCCCGCCCGGACGGAGTGGGCGCGCTCCGGTCCCGGCTTCTTTTGCCCGACTTTTTGGGAAATCGCGGTTCCCACGGCGGGGCTTTTCGGAGTGGAAAATGGGGGGGCCTGGCCGAAAAGAAGACGACACTACGCTGAGTTACAGCGGGGAGACGCTTAGAGAGAGCCTGCTGTTTGGCTAAAGCTTAAGGATTTCTTTAAAAAAAAATTAATGAGGAAAGAAGAGAGGCTGAAGATGAAAGTTTTTTCCTTTAATATTTTTCCTCTTCCAAGTCTTTGGATCTATTACAGTAGCGCCTTTCCTCCCCGCCTTCCATTTGTTTGTATTAATGATTTAGTAGCCGTCTTGCCTGAAAACTTCCACCGTGAGCGACTGCTGTGGGTTTTCAGGCAGTCAGTGACCTTAAAGGTTGGTTCAATGCTTTCTTCGTGCAAGATGTATGTGAAATAACCACTGTGGTTGGAGTTTTGGTTTTATTTCTCTTTTTTTTCTTTTTCTTTTTTTTTTTTTCTGGCAAAAAAAATAATCCACCTGCTTTATAATTGAAAAGAAAACATCAGGCAGTCAGGGAGTGATGTAATTCTCCTACCTAAGGGCACTGACTCTGGTGCTTTGCAGGTGACTTGTCTTTTGCTTACTCCTTAAATTTATTTAAATTGCAGTCTTTTGTAGCCAGGAAGTAACATATTTAAGTAGTGCTCTTTGAGGATGCATTTTGCTAAAATTGAAATCATTCTTTTTCAAAAATTTTTTTCCTGATTTCTCCCCGGCCCCCAAGAAAACAATAAAAAAGATTAGGCATGAGATCAGCAGCAGAAAAACCAAAGGATCGGAGAGGCACAACCCAGGTTAAAAACATCCAATCATTTATAAAGAGGACACTTCCAGCCTTTCGCTTTTCTATGCTCTCTTTCCACTTTTTCCGTGGTCATAGTGTTCAGCACTTTGTGGCAAATAGTTTTAAGAAATTATTTCTGTTTTTCCTAAATATTAATTGTTCCTCCTGTATTTTTTACTGCACACAATTGTTCCATGATAAGCACGCAGTCCTCGTAAAAAGGTGACTATTGAAATGACCGCTCACCAATACCTGCTTATTACATATTTTGAGGGGCTATTTTTTGAGGGGGTGAACTTTTAACTAGACTGGTGAAAAGTCTAAGAGAGATATTGAGGAGATGGGGAAAACATGGTCACAAAAGGCTTTGTTGGTCGTGATGATACAGTCAGTTATTAATTGTAACGTGAACCAGAAGGCTGTTACGTCTGTCACTGGTTTAAGTGAAAATGGTCATTGTTGTTAAGTTGGGCAAGTTTATCTAAGGGTTAGTAGTATTTTAGGGGGGAGGAGGTTGCAGAGATCATTATTGCTCTTGGTTTTGGGACTGGACGCACTTTATCAGCTAAACGAACTAGATTATTGTATGGACATAATTTTCCATTTCTCTGTTGGTTTTATTTGGTCTTTGGCAGTTTCATCTCTATCTAACAAAGTATCTGGTTTTCAGGAGTAGGGAGGTGCAGCTGGGGGCATTGGAAGTTGGGGATAATGGGAGCAACAGGACTGTATTTATTTATTTAAAAAAAAAGGAGTTAGAAGAGGATTCTCTTTCTGGAGCATTCGGGCACCTTCTGGTGGGGTATGTCTTTAGGATTTTAATTATTTATTTCACTTTTGTCCTTTGAAAAATGAAGTAGAGCGAAGCCAAAATGAAACGAAATAAAATTAGACTAAGCGATGGAAAATAAATAAATAAAGTGAGCGGCTAAAAGCCCAATACTTGATTTCATCATCCTGGTGGTGATGGCTTCTTGATAGAAGCAATATCTGCCGATACCACCCTTGTTCCATGGCTGTAGCCTGGCCTCGTTTAACGCTGCATTTCCACTGAACATGTTGACGTGCTGCTGCTTATATAAGGGGAAGAACAAATTCAAGCGGATTAGTGCTTGGGATTTTGAGATCGGCTACCCAGATCGTGCTATGGGTTTTTCTCCTTTCCTTGGGGGAGATGATGGGGGATGGCTGGAGAATGATGGGAGGGGGTGAAATCGGGATGTGTGGTTGGGGGAAGATGGGGGTGATGCGGGGAGCAGCTTATTCACATAATGTCTGCGCTGCGTCCCTTTTTCTTTTCTTTTAATAAAACCCATTATCTCTAAAAACACATTATTCTTCAGCTCGGTCTGAAAAAAAATAGTAATGGGAGGGGTTATCATAGGGAGGGGGCTTGATATGGGAGTCATTAGACCCACTGCTGCAAAACCAAGATACAGAAATCCATCTGCACCAACATTTTAGGGGAGGGAGGGCACAGAGATGGGGGGGAAGGGATAGATTGTCTATCTTGGATTAGCAAAGTAGAGCTTTGTATTCTACGTTTCCCTCCCCATTTTCTGCCATTTCCCTCCATCTGCACACCCGCTTTCCTCCTCCCAGCCCCCACCCCCCTAAAGGTTTCTCGTCCCTTGACGAGAAAATTCTGTGTTACATCCTGATGGCTCTGCGGCTTTTTTTTTTTAGTGCATCACAACAGTGGCACGATGACCTTTGCTTCGTGCTGCACAGATTTGGGTTCCCGATAAGACAGTGACCAGAGCTTGGGTGCACATGCACACACTCATACACCCATAGTTATGTACCAAATGCAGGCCGTGATTTAATTCTGGTTTTTGTGTGTGCATCTTTGTGCATACGTGTGTGTGTGGCTGATAAACATTAGCAGAGGGCAGAGAAGGCAGTAAATGCCAAAGGCACGTCCATCCATTTCACCAGCCCATCTTGCCGCTCTCTTTTCCTGGACATTGTGTCACACATCATGAGATTTTGTGTCAGGGAGGGGTGTGCCCTGTGTGGATGACAGGGGCCTGGGGGTTGGAGGGACTGTATGTGTACTGGGGAGGAGAAATTGGGTGGGGGGGAAATAGACCTGACGATGCTAATAACATTATTTTGGTCAAATGAACGTCTGGTGATAATGATTCAGTGTAACCATCCGTGAAATACATGCTTGCGACACACTGGAATAAAGGTTACTCCAGGGAGCTCCAGCAGAGCCAGGCACGCACAGGGGAGTGAGCCATACCCCTGATGGGGGAAACAAAATTCATAAGCACCCCAGGCCCCCTCCTTTTCCAACGCCTCCTTGCATGTCCGAGCTGGAGGGCATTGCAATGGAGAGAGGGGCTGGGCTGTACTAGAGCCAGGACCAAACAAAGCCTTCTTGTAATGTCCTCCTGTGCCATCCTCCCCTACCCTCTTTGAGCTTATCCGTGCTTTTGATCCAGATGATAGAGGAATATCGCCATTTCCATGCGGTCCTTGTCAGAGGCTGGAAGGTGCTGAATTGAGAGGCAGGGAAAATCCTCGTTGTATTTCTGTTGTAGGATGTGCAGGAGAGCCATGGCTTTTTGGGTCTGAGTAGACCAGGAAAAAGGCTGGGATGGGAGGGGGGGCACAAAGGAAAATGAGAGTCTCTTCCTCCATTCTTCCCTCCCTTCTTTCCCCCAGCTAGAACATGGGGAAGGGCCCAGCAAGTCTTAGCAGGTGGCTGGTGTGCAGGAGTGTAGAAGCCAAGGCAGGGAGATATAGGCTTTTGCTGGGTTTCAGGCAGGCCAGGACCCTCTTCAGAGCTTGCAGACCTGCTCAGCACCCTCCTACTCTGGATGCGAAGGACCTCCTTGCTTGGTCATGGGCTGCACACACCCAGGTGGAAGGGAGCTGGGGGAGGAAGGTTCTGCCAGCCGCTATTTCTCATCTGCGTGTGGCTGCGCCTGCTCAGAGGTCCCCATGTTTCTGGATCTTTCCACTTCACGGAGCAATAGCAAAAGCTGAATAAATATATCTGTCCAGGGCTATTGTTGCTTGCCTTTTGCTCTACTCCTTTCTCTCTGACCTTGAGGTACAGTTGCAAGCTACAGCCAGGAAGATAGGGCAGGGGTGTGTCCAGTGCACACCACACTGTTGGTGTGAGTGATGCTTAGAGAGATACAAGTTTCTCCCCCTGCTTTGTGCTGACCAGATCCAATCTTGCTTCAGCTGCCCAGTTTCACTAGTAGTTACTTTTTGATCTCTCCCTGTTTCCCCTTTTACCGCAGTCACTTCAGAAATGGTTATGCTGCAGCTTCTGTGCTTGTAGGCCAGCAAAGATGATGCAGTGGACAGCTAAACAACAGACAGAGGGTGCTGCAGGGCTCATGTGCCTGCTCTCCCGCTGGAGACTGTCTCCATGGTAAGCCTGCAAGGTGCAGGTGGGATCTGGTTTTATGGTTCCCTCATTTCCCCAGTGATTAAGGTACTAGTATGTTCTCGTGGCACGCTGAGCCTCTGTTTATGAAATATTTGTTATAGGAATAGGTAAAGTTGGAAAAAAGCATCACTGCTGGTAAGTTTCAATGATTGCAATGTGAATTTTGTAGCTCAGTAGTTCCTGACTGTGGTGTTTTGCCCTTCCTCAGTCTTGCACAACCAACAGAGCAGAGTGAAGTTCATATAATGCTGAAACCTACTCTTGACCCTGAATGATCTACACCCTTGAAGTGAGAGGGGAAGTCAGTTCCTGCAGAGCATTTGTAGGATGAGAGATGGTGCCAGGGGTAATCTGTGGTAGTGATGGTGGTGGATTTTAAGACAATAAGTGCCTGTGCAATAAGGAAGTAAGTATATTTTCTCTCTCCCATACTTTCTGTGAAGTGGAACAACTTTCCTCTCTTTTAAAGCAAGTTAAAAAGCTATCAGGTGCAGGCAACTCTTTTTGTGTTAGGGTTGGATTTAAACCCTCAACTGAGAAGACACCCTCAAACTGTACAAGATCTTCTGGCTCTTGTCTGGCATATTCCTAGGAAGGGAGAGTTTACTCCATTTCATAGCAGCAGTGGTATTTCAGTGGATCTACTGAACTTTTTGCTTTTTTGTTTTCTGCAGTGTCCTACAGGGCTCTTGAGTTTACCTGTCTTGAGAAGTGGAGTGTGGTTTTTTCTCCCTTGATGTTTTCCTTTGCTCTCTCCTCAGCTCTGTGCATGTGCAGGTGGATGGCTGGATACTGACTGAACTGTGATATGTTGTATGAAGGATAAGGATGCAGTGATCTGGCCAAGAATGAACTGAAGGAGCCAGAAGCTTTGTACTGACCAAAAGCCAGGATAAGAGATGGCCTCTGGTGATGAATCAAGAGACACTGTGTTTAATTTAAAAACAAAATACATCTAACTTTATCTACTCCTGCCCCCACCAGCATCAAGAGGAGCTAGGCTTTATTTTGGGACAATTGCCAATGCAGCTGGAGCCAGAAATTACACAAATTTTGGTTAAGCTTTGGAAAATTTTATCAGCTCTCTTCTCCCCCTCATCTCCCTCTTCTAGTTAATAGCAGAGTCTGTCAATCTAGTGGAGCTGGCTCTTAATTCATACAGCAAGTTGTGATGAAGATATTTTGCATTTCAGAAACCAAGATGTTAGAGGGCTTGGTAGCTTCTTGAAACTAGCACACTACATAATGTTGGATCAGGTCGTTTGTTTTTTCTTTTGTCCTTACATAGGCATAGACAAAGGCAGCTGATGTGTGTAAAGGAGTCTGAGAATCAAAGATGATGTTTTGACCTCTCACCGCCAATCCAAACAGCCACACCAAGACACGTTTGTAGAAAGGCAGCCTGGGAAAATTTTGTTCTGCGTTTCTCTTTGTGGGCAGTGGTTGGCATGTTTAGTGCTCTGCATGTGTACTTTTTTTTTTTTTTGGTGTGGAAGAGTCAAGACTTTGGGTTGAGCTAGCTTGACTGTGGTTTTACTGAGGTCTAGTGGGAGTGAAGTGTGGCATCCCTGTAGTGGTATGCTTTATGAGGTGAGCAATAAGACTCCTAGTGGAAATATGTCAGTGATGGTGGAAGATACTGTGTTCTTCAAAGGAAGGTGGGGATACAATTTTTCTTGTTGCCATTCACAGAAAAAGGTGCTCTCTGTGCACTGTGGACAGATGTTGGGAACTGTACACCACACAGCCAACTTGGCAGAGTCCTCCATCTGGGCTAAAGCCTGCAACCTTTTGGGACTCCAGGCTGCTGGAGGCATTGTTATAAGGCTTTGCAGAGGCTGGTGAAGGTGTGTGCAGTGCCATCAGAAGTTTAACTCTGTCTGAAATATGGCCAGTTGCCACAGAGTGGATTAGCTCTTCATCTCCCTTGTTTCCCCATGTCACGTAGAGCTTTCACCTTGTCTCTCACAGCCCTGTACCTGAATTCTCTCTGAGGCATGCTCCCCTGCCTGTTTCTTGTCTGCTGGCAACAGGAGTGAGCTGGTGTGTTGGGAAAGGGGACATCAGGAATGAGGGGGGCTCAGACAGCATACCTGTTGTTTCTTGGTGGTATGCTCAGCTCCTGTCCTTTCCAAATTCCTTTTCTCTGTCCTTGATAGTGAGGGATGGCTTATTTCAAACACAATCTGCTTGTGTCATTCCTGGCCCTGCTGCTTGTCATCCATCACATCACAGCAACTAATTAACACTAGTAGCTTTGGATCCTGGGAATGACAGTCCTGCCATAGTAGACTCTTTCAAAGATCCTGATGTCTCCCTTTATAATTAGGACAGGCCAGCCCAGGGGTTCATAGACTCTATTGTCTCTTGCCTGCTGCACCAAGCCTGTAGTGAGGGTGCCTGTGTGTTTAGCAGGGAGGGCGCCAAAGGCCTAGGCCTGCCTCATAATGCCCTTGACAGTGCTGCAGCATTCCCTGCATCCAAGTACCTCCCAGCAGCCGGATGAGAGCCAACGAATGGAATGGAATAATAATTGACGAGGATGGGAGGAGGTATGATGTAAACCTTTTGAAGCTGCCGGTAGCTTCTCCATTGCCTTTTGAGTATATATAGCTGCATGTAGTCCCCAAATATGTTTGTGAGTTTGACCCTGGGAGAATCCTCTGTTCATGGCAAAGCACACCATCCTGTTTCCGTTGCGCTGCTGATCCTAGTGCTGTGTGAATGGAGGGTGTTGTCAGGGGAATCAGTGTGTCACTCCTGTAGGGGTGGCAGGATTAAAAGTGAGGCATTGGTCATACTGTGAGACTACCCAGAGAGTACTTGCTCCTTTTCTCCCTCTACTTTCTGTCTTTCCTGCAGTTATGAACCACTTCTAAGGAAGGGGAGAGTCCCATGGGGATGGAAAGGAAGGTAACTAAGCAAAAAGATGATGTTTGCTGGCAGATGAAGGAGGATGAGGAGAGGAAGAACTCTCCAGTGGGGTAACTGCCTGATGGGATGGGTTGCATCTGCAGAGCAGGGAGGTGCAGGCTTCATTTCAGTCTGCTGTTGCAGCCCTTTTTTTTCCTTCCCAATAATGTGTTAATTAAACATTGATTTCAGGGGAAAAAGGAATCTGCTTGAACTGCAGTAACTAAATGGAGTGTGGAGAAATGGGATCTGGTGAGGCATGTGTGGAAGGACCTTCTGTCAGCTGTCTTCATGACCAATCATGGAGGGAAGCAAGGAAGGGCTGGAGAAACACCTGTTGACCTCAAATTTATAGTCTTTCACTTGTCTAAAGGGGGAATCTTGTTCCTTCTGTAACTGCACAGTTTTCAACTGATGTGTGCTAAGGAATTACCAGGTAGCCAACTGTATTTTCTAAAAAATGAAGTATTTTGTTACTTAAATTTTGTATTATAAAGCAAAAGGGAAGATACATTTTTCAGGACATGTTAGTGTTCAAGAGGCTTTCTGTTCAATTTGGTGCTCTTCTGATTTTCTACGTTTGTAGTTACTGTTGTATCTATAAATTAATTAAACTGTGGTGCAAGTTAAGACACCAGTGATAAAGGCATAGTTGCTCTTGTTACTTGCAGATATCTAGTACCTCAACTAACTTTCATAACTACATGTTAGTAAGCCAGTCACTGAACATGGGTATAAGATTGTGATGTTCATATTTAACATTTTCTCTTGTGGTCCTCGGAGCAATGGAAGTTGAGACAAATTATGGTATCTCCCTCCCTTGCATGGTTGAACGTCCTTCTGTTCATTAAACTGGAAAAGCCAGTGGGAGGTTATGCTGTCTTCTTGTAGTGCTTCCAGATGTTAGAGATGCATAGGGAAGATAAGAGCCCTTGCTTTAGTCTGAGATCTTATCTGAAATAAACCTCTCTGCTGATGTAAGCGATATATTCTTATGGCATTAAACAGTTTGATTTGAATTATTTTGACCCCTGTGCTTTCTGTCTTCACTAGTTCTGGGAAATAATGGAAAGGAAAGTATAACCTGTCTGGCCTTTCTGAGCCTTGCATAAGTCTGAATTAAAGTTATCTTGAAAAGACTACAGTCAGTTCATGCAGTAAGCAAAATGGCAGCATTGTCCTCAGAAGGAACCCTCCTGACTGCTGAATTACTTTCTGCACCATCTGCAGTATCACACTACAGAAGGATCTGCTGTAGGACACATTTGAAGAGGAACAGATTAAGCCAAGGAGCAACTATTTTATAGGAAGATTTTTGACCTGTTGATGACTGGTGAAACTTGCAGAATGGTTGAGGTTGGAAGGGACCTCTAGAAGTCATCTGATCCACCCCCCTGCTCAAAAAGGGCCAACTGGAAAAGGTAACCATGTCCAGAGAGCTTCTGAATGTCTTCAAGGAGGCAGACTCCACAACTTGTCTGGGCAGCCTGTGACAGGACTCAGACAATCTCACAATAAAAAAAGTGTTTCCTGATGCTCAGACAGAGCCTCTTGTGTTTCAGTTTGTGCTTTTTTCCAGTGGTCCTGCCACTGGGCACCACTGAAAAGAGCCTGGCTCTGTCATCTTTACACCCTCCACTGAGGTATTTATATACATTGGTAAGATCTCCTCTGAGTCTTTTCTTCTCCAGGCTGAACATTCCCAGCTCTCTCAGCTTTTCCTCATATGAGAGATGCTCTTAATTCTCTCTGTGGCCCATTGGTGGACTCTCTCCACTATGTCCATCTTCTTGTACTGGAGGGCCTAGAACTGCACACAGTACTCCAGATTTGGCTTCACCAGTGCCGAGTAGAGGGGAAGGATCCTCTTCTTCAACCTTCTGGCAACACTCCAAATGCAGCCTGAGATAGCAGTAGCCATCTTTTGTGCAAGGGCACATTGCTGGCTGATGTTCAACTTGTCATCCACGAGGACTCCCAGGTCCTTTTCTGCAAAGGTGCTTTTCAGCCAGATGGTCTTCAGCATGTACTGATGCATGACCCACGAACATCGCTACAGTGGTATGGAGTGTCAGCAGAACAGGCAGGATGGTTCTTAAGTATTAACTTAAGAAGCAGAAGTCTTGAGTTCTTTTTCAGAATGTGCAAAACCAGTTTTTCATACTAGTCATCACTTTCTCCATTCATTGAAAATTTGAAATT
The DNA here is from genome assembly GCA_013396975.1 of Bucco capensis. Lineage (NCBI taxonomy): Eukaryota > Metazoa > Chordata > Aves > Piciformes > Bucconidae > Bucco > Bucco capensis. The sequence continues at coordinate 1,673,519 of VWZO01005950.1, forward strand.
ATAATTTGTAAATCATTATGAGTTCCTTGAAGGGAAGGCTTTTTTTTTTTTTCTGAGAATAGAACCATTCCACTTGGAAGGTACCCGCAGTGACCATCTAGTCCTACTGCCTGACCACTTGAGGGCAGATGAAAAGTTAAAGGGTATTTAAAGGCATTGTGCAAATGCCTCTGACAGACATAGGGCATCGATGACCTTTCTAGGAAGCCTCTTCCAGTGTTTGGTCACCCTTTCTGTAAAGAAGTGTTCCCTAATATCTGGTCTGAACCTCCCTGTGCATCTTCGAACCATTCCCACATGCTCTGTCCCTGAATATCAGGGACAAGAGATCAACAACTCCTTCTCCAGATCCCCTCCTCAGGAAACTGTAAAGACCAAGGAGATTGTCTCTCAGCCTCCTTTTCTCCAAACTAGATAACCCCAAAGTCCTTAGCCACTCCCAATAGGACATGCCTTCCTGCCCTTTCACCAGCTTTTTTTGCCCTTCTCTGGATGCATTCAAGTACATTAACATCCTCCTTAACACACTACAATCTTTTTGTAGACCGTGAAGGAAAGAAATTGTTTTGACTTTTCTGGGAGGCAGAGATGGGGAATGCAGGAATCCTGTGATGGGACTAAGGCAAACCTTCTCAAGGAACTCTGTATGCCTGATACTGCATTAAAGTCCTGTAGTCAAAATCTGCTGACTTGTCTGATCAGCTCATGCAACACTTTGGAAGAGAGTATAATAAAAAATAATTTCAGATATATACATTTAAAATACTTGCTATATATCTAGGAATCAAATGTTAAGGGCTTTATGGGGAAAAAAAACAAGGAAACAAGTTGATCCTTTATGTGATTTCTTATAAGTTATTAATCGAATACATATTGAAGATGTATCTAACAACAGTGGGCAAAAAGGCATAATTTTGTTGAACTAGGTCTTAAGGATTTAGCTCCGTATAATTTGATTTTTAAATGTGTCCCTTCTCTTCCTTGTTAAGTGATAGGACCTAGTTAATCAGTTACTAGCAGCTCTGGATTGTATTGACATGGTGCCTGGGATGTTGCAGTACTTTTTTGGCAGTGTGTTGTAATTTTATTGAAAAAAACATGTTTTATGAGGATAGAGTGACCTGCTGTTTCTTTACCAGACCACAGTGTATCAGGTAGAAATGCAGAGTGAAAAGAGAGTAACGAATTGATAGGCTTTTGATAAGACAGTAACTCTTTTAAGAAGTTTGCCTGAACACAGCAGTTCTTACTCCATACTCTCTTTGTTGCTGATGCGTAACACAAGGCAGGAAGTTGTTCTGCTTTCTTGGCACAACATGGGTTATATATCTATTAAACTGGAAAATGGGCTGAATTTGATAAGAGGTTTATTAAAGACAAATGAAAAGTACTGTACTTGGGAAGGTGAAATCAAATGCCTATGTGTTAAATGGGGAATAACAAGCCAGGCAACAGAACTGTAGAAAAGGATCTAGGAGGCACTACAGTGAGTCAGAGACTGAATGTGAGTCAACAGCATGGTGACGTTGCAAAAAAAGCAAATCTCATTTTAGGGTGTATTTAACAGGAATGTCACGGGTGGCACAGAGGCAGTACTTTTTCTACTCTAGCAGCCACTGCTGAAGCCACAGCAGAGCACTGTGTCCAGTGTAAGCAGAAAATCCAGAAATGGTGGAAGGAGATGAGGAGAGGGCAGCCAAAGCAGCAAGTTCCGCCTGCAAGGAGAGGCTCCAAGAACCAGGTTGGTTTAGTCTAGAGATAAGATTGACAAGGAACATAGGAAGTCTTCCAATACTTAAAAGCTTGTATTAAGAAGACAGTTATTAATTTTTCTCTGTGTCCACTGGGGATAGGACAAGAAGTAATCAGCTTAATTTGTAGGAAGATGTGGAGATGGGTGCTAGGAAAAGCTTTAGGAGTATTTGGATAGTTAAGCATGAAAACAGCTTCCGAGAGAGAGAGGTTATAGTGCCCTTGTCACAGAAAGTCTTTAGAGTATATAAGAGAGACACAGCAAGTTTTATCTGGGTTGTTTTATTACATTTTGACCAGCTGAGAAGGGGAATGGGCTGCCTGAACTCCCAATGTCTGGTCCCAACACCTCTTGCACTTCCTGAAAGTCAGGCTTTTGTCCTTACTGACTGTTGTGATGGGAGCACGAGGAGGCAGGGCCAGGGCAAAACAATGCGTGTGCAAATGCCACTGCAGCACCTTCACGTCCCTAGCACTATCCAGTTTCACAAGGCCTGTACCAAAAAGGCCCGAGGGAGCTTGTGCATTCAGCAGTGTCACATTAGCATGCAGAACTGCAAACCTTTCTATTCCTTGAGAAAACAAGCAGAGGGGTGGCCCAGTTTCTGCATCCTTCTATCTAGGAAATGGAAGTTGTTTGAGACTCTTATCCTGGCTACTGATTAATTTACACAGGGAAGAATTGAAGAAATTATTTGGAGATGGAAAAGAAGGCTTACACTTCTGCTTTCACTTGTTAAAGTCCACTGCAGGTTTGTATGGTGTCACAGCTACTACAAGATTATTTTTCTATGCTCTTCCATCCAATGTAGTGGATAAGGTCAAAGGATTTTCCTCTTTGCAACATCTTTTCTTCAAGTTGGCTAAAGCAAACTAGTGTGGATTAGACTTTATGAGGAGGTGTGTTAGCACACAGTGGATTTGAGAAGAGGGAGCCTAATGCCTGATTAAATGAAGATGTATACTTCAGTACTTGTGAAGGGAACTTACAGAGAGGAGGATGTTACTTGAGGAATGGGACTTTTCTTCCCTGAGGGTTCAGCAAAACTTCTCAATGGCTACTAGAAAGTAATCTGAGACACACTGTATGGTGTCTTTGATTTAAATGAACAACCTGTCTGCAGTTAGTTGGGCCTAGGAGTGAATTTCTGAGCATCTCCAGTGCAGAGACCTGGTTCCCCTAACAAACCTTTTCAAAGAAAGAAGTTTCCCCCTTTTCATTTAACAGAACATCCAGCAGTATATGCTTGTTGAACTTAGTATTGGGCTTGGCCACTATGTGTGTGCACAGTTTGATATAAGCCTTCTTACATAAACTTGTAACTGCAGGCTCTTGCCATTCTTCAGAGTGAGTGGAGGATAGAGATATTATCCTCTGCTTCTTGGCACTAGAAGTGAGTCAGGGTTGACACACAAAAGTAGGAGGCAACAGTTTGTGTGTAGGAAGCTGCTTCTGTCCAAGGAAAATCTGAGGGCTATATGCAGGGTGTTAATCCTGCTGCACTGCAAGGCTGGTGTCTTCTGAAGCTGAGTCCACGTACACTCACCATTTGGAGCATATGGAGAGCTCAGCAGCTTCGGGCCTCAAGGGATGACTGGCAAAATGGTTGAAGGTAGGTTGGGATGTAATTATTTGTTTATGAGGCCCCATATTGCACCAAGTAATAATTGTTTATGAACACTGCTGTGAAGTCAGGAGGGGAAACATTCCAACCTCAGGAGATAGTAAGATATAACCTAATTATTCTTGTTATTATTATCCTTGCCTATTGTAGTAGCACCTACACAATCGTGGTTTTAATGCAGGGCAGAAAATGTTCCCTGCCCCAAAGAGCCAGCAAGCTATGGATGAGACAGGAGACAACAGATGGACACAGATAACTGGGGGAGTACAGAAAAACAAAGATTGGTCAGCAGGATGGGTGGTATGATAGCATGTTGACAGCTTAGCTGTTGTCAAGCTTTCTGTAGGCATGTGGCACAGGATTGCAACAATAATTCAAGCTGCGGCCTTTGCTTTGGTGTTTTTGTGTGTGCATCTTCCATCTGTTTTATTTAAACAGCTTAATTCCCACTTGATGAAGTTAACAGCCTAATTCTGACTTGATGAAGTTTTTCTGTTCCCCGAACTTCCCGTCATTCCTCTGATTGTAGGTAGGGAGATACACTGGCCCAGCAATGAAGTGCCCACTAAAATTTTTAAGGGAAAAGTAGGTTTTATTAATGAAAGAGAATGAGACAGTAAGCACAGGATTTTGATGCTGTGTGTTTAAAAGGATACTGGGAAAAGTCTGATGGATCTCAGCAGGATGAGTATCCAAAGTAAATGGCAAAATGCAAGAGATTTGGCTGAAGTAACGTCTTACTGAGGTGATGCAAAAACTATCTAGTGCCATTTATCAGCAACAATTTTGTGAATATAGGTTTTGTCCTTGGTGCTCTATATTGTTGAGTGCAAGAGCACATAAAAGTGTGGAGAGCTCTGAGTCAGATGTGTGGGGAGCAGTCATTCCAGATGTGTGGCTCTACCATGCTCCTACCATGCTGCTGGGTAGCTTGGGCATGCTTGGCCTTAGGGACTCTGCCTATGCTAGTGGCTGCATTCACATCTCTGTCTTGTTTTGGGTTTTACCTTGAGAGGGCACCAAAATGCAGTATAGACATTGGGTATTTTTAGGATGTCATTTCTGAATTTGAGTTATATCAAGTAACTTTGTGGTGCTGTCATTATTTTTTTCTATTTTACTGTGAGATCTGTTATCACATAGCATGCCAAGATCAAGTATGTTATAAATGTGCTTATTAACTCTTACATTGCCAACACCCATCTCCCTCTTTAACCTGCCATGCCATTTATTGTTCAGCAACACAGGAACGATTATGGGACGTTAGATGCAGCTGCATGTATTATAGCATGTGTGTAATGGTGAGTAGTTAAGAAGGTCTGAAACTTAAAGCCTGAACTGTCTAATCAAGTATTATTTAAGTTATTCTGGGTGAAGTGGTTGCCAGGAATCCTTCAGCACAGACAAACCACAGAATTACGGGGCCATTAGTGCTAGAACACAGTTTTGGGGCAAGTGTTTTTTGAAAAGAAAGTTCCCTATTTGGGGTTTTATTTCTGGCTCTGATACAGAATTCTGTCTATCTTTAGAAACAAGTAATTAAAAGCACTGTGTTTTTTGGCTCGTAATGTCTCCATGCTTCAGTTTTTTCTTTATGCTCACTTTATAGATGGTGAGGTTTTATAGCTGCTTGTAGGGTTTTTAGGTTTGGAGCTGAAGAGTATGGAGAATGAGGACCAAATATTCAGCTTTTTTTGAGCTGAATGTACTCAGCTCTCCTAGCTTCTTCGCATATCATACTCTAATCCCTAACTACCAGGATGATTCTTGCAGTGGTGAAAGCTAATCATCACTGAACTGTGTTGGCAAAGGCATAGACAGCAGGTCAAAGGATGTGGTTGTTTCCCCATACTCATCACTTGTGGGGTCACATCTTCTACTGTACCCAGTTCAAGAAAGTCAAGCAAAGAAGTGACAAATCAAGCAAAGAACCCCTGAAGAACACTGTTAGTAACTGGCTACCATTGGGTTGTTGTCGCACTGACCATTAGCCTTTGAGTGCAGTGCTCAAGTCAGTTTGTCATATGCTTTGCAGTACACCCATCTGGTTCTAGCTGCCTAAAGCATGAAATCATAGAATATCTGGAGTTGGAAGGGACCCATGAGGATCATCAAGTCCAACTCCCTGCTACTCTTAGGACTACCTGAAACTTAACAATGTGGCTAAGAGTGTCATCCAGGTGTTCCTTGAACTCTTAATGGGCTTAATGCTCATGCTACTTCCTTGGGGAGCCTGTTCCCATGGCTGACTGCTCTCTCAGTGAAGAGCCTTTTCCTAATGCCCAATCTGAACTTCCCCTGACACAGCTACATATCCTTGTTTACATTTGTACTGCTGGAGACTCCTCCAAAAGCTGTGCTCTCCTTTTCTTCACTGGGTTTGTCTTCTCGTCAAAGAAAGCAATCTGACTGCTTCCCCCCTTCCCCCCGCTTGGTAAATCCATGCTGGCTGTTCCAAATCACCTTCTGGTCATTCATGTGCCTAGAAATGGGTTTCAGGAGGATTTACTGCATAACCTTCCTTGGGATTGGTGTCAGGCTGACCAGTTTATAGTTCCCTGAATCTTTCTTCATGCTCTTTTTGAAGACAGGTGCAACATTTACCTGTTTCCAGTCATCAGGAGCCTCCTCCAATCACCATGACCTTTCCAATGTGACCAAGAGTGGCCTCAGAGTGACATTAGCCATTGTTGCTTACCTTGGTGCTATTGGGGCATTTTGTCTGGTCTGAGGGACTCCAGTATGCCTAGTTTGCTTAAATGGTTCCTAACTCAGTCTTCCTGTGCTGTGCGTAGCTTCTCAGTCACTGGGCACATGAAACAGGAAGGCTGAGAACAGTCCTTGCTGGTGAAGACTGAGGCAAAATAGACATTGAGGAGTTAAGTGTTTTCCTTTTACTGCTAGTCCTTTGTCCCGTACAGTTTTGGGCCCATAGTTTCCTTAGTTAGCCTCCCATGTGCATTTAGAAGCATTTCTTGCTGCCTTTCACATTTTGTGATGTTTCATGCAATTTCAAGCTTTTCTAATTTTTATCCTGACATGCCAAGGCAGAGTTTCAGTATTCCTTCTGGGGAAGCACAGCCTTACTTTCACCATGCATTTGCTTCCTTTTGTGTTTGAGCTCTATCTGGAGTTTCCTGTTCAGCTGTGTCCTCCTTTCCATACCTGCTTGGCTTCCCACACATTGAGTTGGACTATTGTGCTTTGAGGAGTTTGTTCTTTTAAGATCAACCAGGTCTCCTGGACTCCTTTGCTAGATTATCCCATGTAAGTGCTGAGTGAAAGGTTTCTTAAAGCGCTTCAGTGATTCTTCTGTCATCATAATTGTGCTAGAAGATGGTTCTGTTTGTAAACTGATTTATGTGTCATTTCAAATTTGGTTGTTCTTCATGTAAATTTTGTCTCTCTCTATGATAAATACATTATACCTCTTCTCTATTTCCATGGAAATCTTTTCTGTCTGCTTTATATCATCTTCTTGCTGGACTCTATGCGGATGTTTTTATGCACTTTGTATGATGGGTTTTTTTTATTTGTTTGTTGTGATGGTTTTTTTCATTTTTTTTCCTGATACCTCTCTTCTTTATTCTGTCAAAGGTAAGTAATCAGATGGAAAGAGCAGCCGGTACAAACTTTTTTTTTCATTCTGTAATTGAGTTATTTCATGACAAAAGCAAATGGTTATCTCTACTTCTTATCTCTAAAATGGGCCTCAAATTCAATAGAAGGAGTTAAATTCTTTTTGTTGAAGATCATAGACAACAGAGCAATTTATTTAATGACCTTTAGTACACTCTTCATCTTAGGACTTGGTTTGAGATTCTAGCCGAAACTGTTCTTTCAGTTAATGCTTGTCAAACTTACCAGCAGATGTTGCCAACCTTCAAAATTCTGTGGTGTGCTGAGACTTTTGATAACATTGCTGTTGAAAATCCACCTGAAATGCTAAAGTGGATCACCACATATTTAGAAACTGAACTAATCAAGTTACATGTTCCATATAACAGTGTTAACAGTCCTTCTTGGTGATTCTGTGCCATTGCCCCAAAGAGTAAAGACAGAAGTTCTTTGTTTCAACATCTTCCCCCCAATCCTCCCATGATAAAATGAATGGGCATCTATCAATACTCTAGTCCTTAAGACTCTGTGGGGGGAAAAAATCTGTTAATCTATTTTAATTATATTACTATATTTCGCAGTCACACACAAGAATTTTGTGTGTGGTGCTGTCCAAGTGTAGAACAAAAGGTTTTCTTTCTAAGTAATTTGTGTCTCTAAAGCATGCTCCTCTGTGGCCTCTAATAAAGATATCTTTCTGTAGTTGATGTAGCCTCAAATACTGCACCCAGACAGAATGTTCTGGAAGACTATAACCTGCAGGAAGAAGTGAGTGAGATGAGTATTTGTTGGTATACTAGCAGCACACTGTATGCTTCCTGTGTGCCTTCCCAGTTCTGGTAGGTGTTGCAAGAGGCGAGAACTTAGTTTAGAGAAGTTTCTAGATCAGAAAATTACTTGTTCTTTTAGACGACTCTCTTCTGGAATGAATAAGGTTGAAGAGGGGTAAGCTGAATGCTATGAAAAGGTGTTAGGACAAGGAATTTAAAGATGGTATCTAGGCATACATGCAATAGTAAAAAAATTGTTTAAAGCCCTTAGTTCATCTTATCTCTATACCGGGCTTTCCCTAGTACTACTTTTCCTGTGCTAGATGGTTGTGGTGAACAGTGGCAGTACATGGTGTGCAACTGTATGTCTGTCTGTAAGATCTGGTTTTGTAGTAGCCTTGCAGAGAGGAAAGAAAAGACAGGTGAGGCAGCCTTTGCTTTACATCTCTGCTGAAGTCAACCACACAGTACTTATTTGAATGCCATTGATGTTGTGTCTAATCTCAAACGTGAGCAGACACAGGGCTTAGTAAATTGATGACCTCACTGCCTTTCCATCTTTCTCTCCTGATAACTAGATGGCTAAGAGGCTCAGGCAGTGGTAAAGCTGGAAAACTTAAGCTCACCTAAATAAAGCTTGCATTTTGCATGGCTTAGTATGATTAATTTCTTCCTGAAGTCCTGACTTCAAATCCTAGTGAGAACATAAGTGAAAAAGACATGTGAAGGTCTTCAGTTATTCACTGCTTGATGCTTCTCTCTATGAGAGAGGCAGCCCAGGAAATTTGGGATATGGCAGGCCAAGGAGAATCAAGAGGATTGTGAGGAAGGGTTGTGGGAGAAGATGGGTCATAGGCTATCTGACACACAGCTCTCGCCATACTTTCCCAAAAGCCAAGCAGGCATATGATTACACACTTATAAAGTTTGCACATTTGCACACTCTGGTTGTGCACCCTCTCTGAACTCTCTGCCCCTGTGCCAAGATGGTACTTGCCGGTTCCTGCTGTGATAATATCTGCTGGCTTCTGCCTGTATCCAGGACAAGTGAAGCCCTTTGTGGAGCTGAGGCTCCTGCTGGCTATGACAGTGTTTTCATAAGGCTCAAACTTTCATTCTCCACCTCATTCCTTTGAACTCTGCCCACCGCTCCATGAATACTAACACCAGCCTATAAATTATCCAGCAGTCTCTGTTTTCAGTGGCGTGCATGCATAATCTATCTGAGAGACTGACTCTGCTTTTAACTCGGGCTGTTGCAGAGACCTTAGACTTTCAGAGTTTTCAATCACAGCTGCCTGTATGTTCATTCACTTCTCAGCCTGCTTTCTTCTCTGTTACAACCCCTACACCTTTGAATCTAGCTGGGTAGCATGTCTTGTCACAGCACAACCTGTCATAAGTCTGGGGGCGATGCTATAGGCAACCTTCCTATGAGTTGCAGGAGCAACAGGTCACTGCAAGCAACTTTCATGTTGACTGTCATGCATTAGACTTTGAAAGGCTCCATCCTGACTCACTATTTGGGGGGCATTGCGGGTGCATGTGTCTTTGTCCCGTGGTGTGCCTTATTGGTCTGCCTACTGAGCAGATGCTATTCTCCTTTTCTTCTCTCACTTTCCAGGTGAAATTCTTAGCTTCTTAATTTCTGCTCCTATGACTCATTGCTCTTAGCTTCTTTAAGTAGCTGGAAAGTTACTTTACACAGTTGCCTACTGACTGCATATGGAGTTTGAACTCTGAAGAGGTAAATGGCTGCTCTGGTATTTGGCTGCTGGGGACTCCTCTTCCCTTGTAACTTCTCAGTGTCCTTTCATAGTTCTGTCCAGAGCCAAAATGTCTCAGCTGAATCTTTTATCTCTTATGTTTCTAAGGATAAGCTGCCCCAGAACAGTCAGCCCAAACCTTTGTCTGAACTTCAAATGGAGTCGACCTTGATTATCAAGGCTTCTCTTATATGTTCCAATCAGTTCTTAGTAAGCCACGCTCCTAACACTGACACATCATTGTGCACCCTGCAAAAAGGTTAGGTAATTGCTTCCTATATAAGCAGTGAAAGATTGTGCTATCTGAGAGGAGTAGACAGAGTTTGGGTTTGTGTTCGTATGATTGGGAACTAGACTCAAAGGGGCAAATGGGGAAAGTTGAAAGAGTCTAATAAATAGCTTAACTCTAGAGGTACTGGAGACATGATTAGGGTTAACATCATAGATGATAGGCTGGTAGCAAAGGTAAACAAAGGAAGTGAGTGGAGAATAGATATGGAAAAAGGAGTTTGAAGAGCCAGAGAGAAAAGCATGAAGAAAATTATCCAGCTTTCAGTGAAGCAAAGGAATATAGGGAAGTAGGAGAGGCTAGGAGGGAAAAGGACTAAAGACAAAGTTTTTGAGTGAAGAGTGAATAAAGAAAGCCAAAGGCAGATTTCTGATTTGTGAAGTGTGCATATAAAAGAGCTTCATGTGTGTGCTGACCCCATTGACATCTGCACAAACTGCACAAGAGCCTGGCTGACTTGGCTCAGAAAAAGAGAGAGTCAGGAGGCAGTACTAGAGTGGGTGTCTGGAAGGAGCAAGGTGGGAAATGAGACAGTCTCTGGGAAAGGAAAGATCACTAGGCAGTGGGTTGGGTGTGGGGAAGTGTGGGGAAATGTGGAAGGGAAAAATTAAGTGACGAGACTCCTTTTTAGGAGGAGTAAAATCCCAAAAGAAATGCAATCTTTTAATATTTTTATTCTCTGATGTAAAAACAACCCCTAAAACATTCAACATGCCTTCCCCTTAGGTGTGTGATTGGAGAGGTAGGTTGCAGAATGAATCATAGATATCTCATGTTTCTAGGGTAGGATGTGTGAAAAAGCAGATCCCATGCTTTACTGAAATAACAAAAAAGAGACTGTAGCCAGTATTGACACTGTCTGTTGAATGTTGAATATCTTTTTGTTCCTGATAGGAAATATGTGTTTATTTGAGGCAGAGGATTTTTGGTGCATGTGTGTTATTTAAGGAGTGCCCAGCAGCTTCATTTTACTTAGCTTAAAAAGATGTGCTCTCCCTGGCCTCACTTGCTAATATTTGAGGTTTTTGCAGGTAAATTTCCATATGTATTTTTCCTTCCCTATTTGTATGGGTCTAATCCAGCTCAACTAACAGGGAATCTGAGCGCTTACAAGACAAACAGTAAAACTGACTTGACACAAAATGCTCTCAAATGCATGGAGTAAGCATTTAGGTAAAAGCATTTTCCCTTTTAATCCTTTAGTTCTATTAATCTTAGGTGTTGCTTGTAACAGTAAAGACATACTCAAATAGAATAATGATTTTTAATTGGTAGTATCCTTTAATGGAATATAATTTGCCAGTGGCAACTTATTTTAGAATCTGAGACAAATAGCAAGAAAGCATTGTACGTTTTTATTTTTAATTTTAAATGTTCTTAAAATGAGTGTAAGTTCTGTTAAACAACTGCAAGCTTCTACATTGTAAAGCCTACCAGGGAAGAAGATGCCAATTTTTTCTTCAATTGTTATCAACTGCCTTCATTCCACTGAGGTTTTTAAAATTGCTTTTTGCTATCAAAACCTGTGTCCATGGTGAAAAGATTTGAGGAATTGTATAGTTTTTGACCACTTAAATTATTGAGCAGGCTAAAAAATCATAGTGAGGAGAAACACATGATTCAGCTACATTGAGGAGTATAGGAAATGAAGAACATGGGAAGGAGTTGTAAAGAAATGAGGATGCAGGCTTATATGGGATAATGTTTCTTCTTTCATTTCGTCTACTCTTCAAATATTAGTCTGCCCAAGATCCTAGGAAGGACTCAACATTCATCTTGCAACTGGAAGGAAAAAGCATGGATGTATGGACCGGGGAGGGAGGATAGTGGGCACAGCCCCAGGAATGTACTTCAGATGGTGTTATTATGATGTTACTCCTTCATTTCCCAATGTGGGTCTCTGTAGCTCTCATGTAGGTTGTCTGTTGCAGCCAGTCTTATCCCTCCTTCCTGGGGCTGGCTGCATTTGCACTTGGTTCATTTCCCTCTCGGGGGAACCTGTGGAGTTGGCAAGAAGACTCATGCGCCCCCTTGCCGCTTTTCTTCTGGATGCCACTGCTTTTCAAAGACCCTAATTAAATTTTATGTGGTTAAAACTAGGCATGAAAAACACACCTTCCATCAAATGAGCTCATCTGATGGCTGAGGTTAGAATCTGTAATTGTATATTCTCATCCTTGCCTGGCTTCTCTGGTTGGCGAGGAAGGGGCTTGTGCTTACCCTTGGAAGAGCTCAGCTTTCTCTGCTTGGTGTGATAGTGGAAGGTCTACTGGGGAGGTGACGTTGGCTGATAATGCCTGGTGGCTGTGACGAGGAGGTAGAGGCTTGCGTTTTGGGAGTTGATATGCGAGTGAGAAAGGAGTGAGGCTCAGCAACTCTGCTGAGGATAAAAGGGAAGCACAAAGTTGGAATGACTTGGAAATAGTGTATATGATCCAATTTCTTAGCTCTGCAACATTTCTGTTCATTTAAAATGTAAGATCCACCTGCAATTCCTCCCATTTCTGATGAGAGAGGAGTGGAAGTTGAGCATGCAAAAGAACACTGTTCATGCAGATTGAGATCTTGAAGACACCAACGAGCATGTAAGTGTGTTGAAATAAACGAGACCTGCAAGAGCAAAAAATGTGTTCTTGAAGCAAGACTATGGGAAGGCAGATGACACCAAGCTGAGTGGTACAGTTGACATACCTGAGGGGTGGGATGCCATCCAAAGGGACTTAGACATGCTTGAGAAGTGGGCCTTGGTGAACTTCATGAGGTTCGACAAGGCCAAGTGCAAGGTCCTGTGCTTGGGTCAGGGCAATCCCCAGTATTGATACAGGTTGAGGAATGATGTGGTTGAGAGCAGCGCTGCAGAGAAGGACTTGGAGGTGTTGGTGGATTGAAAAGCTGGACATAAGCCGGCAATGTATGCTCGCAGCCCAGAAGGCCAACTTGTATCCTGAGCCACATCAAAAGACGTGTGGCCAGCAGGTTGAAGAAGATGATTCTGCCTCTTTGCTCTGCTCTGGTGAAACCCCAGCTGGTGTGCTGTGTCTGGCTCTCGAGTCCACAGCAAAAGAAAGGATCTCAGCCTGTTGGAGTGGGTCTATAGGAGGGCCACAAAAATAATCAGAGGGCTGGAACACCCTTCCAATGAGGAAAGGCTGAGAGAGTTGGGGTTTTTCAGCCTGGAGAGGAGAAGGCTCTGGAGTGACCTTATTGCAGCTTTTCAGTACTTAAAGAGAGCTTGTACAAAAGATGGGGATGGTCTCTTTAGCAGGGCCTGTTGTGACAAGGGCTAATGGCTTAAAATGAAGGGAGTTTAGATTTATAGGTGTCCCTGCAAGGGAGCTGGCCTGGATGACCTTTAAAGGTCCAGCCCAAAACATTCTGTGATTCACTGTATTCTTATAGGGAGGCCTCATGTAGATTTATCAGCTGACACATCAAGCTGGTAGCTTAAAGAATTAACCTCCCAGAGGAGAAGGACCACAGTATGCGTTTTTACCAGTAGTGCAGCTTCTTTTGCCTTAGTAGTGGCTAGATGGGGTGGACTTCAGCTAAGCATGTCTCCTGTTTCTTTGAGAGAGAAGGGAGACACTTTGGATTTATCTAATGTCTCCTTGGGTGTCAGTTGTTAAAATACATGGTGGGGAATTCTATATGTACAGGATGAGTGAAGTTGAACTAGATACATCTTGTCATACTATTCTCTGGTTTCCATGTTTCTTTCTTTAGCCAAATGTTTCATTTTGCTGAGGGCTGTGCTGCCTGAAGTATGTTCTTCTCACCTGAGGCTCAAATGACACTTGGTTTCTTGGCACTGCACCAAGACAAAGACATTTTTCTTCACTGGGGACTATGGTGCAATATTTACTGTGAGTAATGAAGTTAGTCTGTGTGAGAAGACAACATATGATTCTCCCTTTGGTTCCTGTGAGATATATCATCTAAAAAAGTATATGGAGAAGCCAGCAGAGCCTTCATAGTAAAAGACATGCTGGAGTGTGCCACCCTCAAAAGCAGAAAGAAGTTGCTTCCTTGCCATCTGCTGGGGTTTTTCATTTTCCAGTGTCAAGCAGTGTCATGCTTGTAGTCTTTCTTCCATTCAAGGTTTTAAAAAAAAAATTTCTGCCTTGTCTTTCTCCTGTGTACAGTGCCAAAAGGCGCACCTGATAAGTGTAGAGGGTCACACCAGGAGACCTTTATAAAGACTGAACCCACGTCCTAGGCACATAATGTTTGATGAGCTGTGCTTATCCCTAAGGGGCTTTTTTTGCCCCATCTCCAAAAATTATTCTTTCAGATTGGTGTAACTGATGATGTCCACTCAGGAGAAGCAAATGACTTGAAGTCAAACGGGTTGGTATGGATAGAAGCAAGTGTTTTGGGAGGGAGCCAAACAATGAAATAGAAAGGCTTCAGGTTGTGTCTGCCATCATTTTAAGGGCCTGGGAGCTGTGGGTCAGCACAGCTTTGCTTTGAATTGTAGACCTGGATTTTTTTTCATTGTGGTGCTGTGGCTAAATTATGTTGTAATGACCATGTTGTGTGTCACCTTGTCCCATCTGCCTTCACTGAGTATGTCTCATTTCCCAGTCCTTTTAATCACATTGAGAGCTACCCTCTTTCTTAGACTCATCTGCCAGTATTTGTGTACAACAGGCAGAGGAGGGTGGAGTAGTGATGGTGAAATTGGGCAGCATGAGACAATCCTCTATGTAGAGCAGTAGAGTATGCTTCCTTAGGCTTAGCTTCCGTTCTGCCTTTTTTACTACTGCCCCCTCCTTCCTTGACAGTCCTCTGTGGTGTCATCTCCTTTAATCCTCGTGCAGTAAAGGTTAATGTTAATGCTGTGTGTGAGGGAAGGAGTCCCTGCTGGCACAGGAAAAGAATCATTTAATAAAAAAGTAATCATTGATCAGTGACTCCAATCTGTCAAAGGTCACTTTATTGATCCATCTCTCATTGTGAGTCAGGCCCTCTGTTTTAATGACCTAATTCCCAGGTAAGTTTCTCTGTTATTTGGCAGAAGTAGTGCTGGGAAATCCTGCCTTTTATAGGAATGTCACTCTTGGCATGTCTTGCAAGGGAGGAAAAAAAAAAAAAAAAGAAAAATAGCCTTACAGAAATCTCAGCTATCCTTGCTTTAAAGTGGTTCTTCTGAGCATTTGCTATCTCAAGGAACCCAAAAGTTGCAAGGATCATGGAGGTTAAATGTTCTTTTGCTGCTGGGGAAGTCTCTTCAGGCCAGAACTGAAGTTCAGTTACGGGAGTAATACAGAGGAAGGTAAGAGACTTGTGAAGTTCTAATTGCTCCTTGTGCCCTAGTTTAGTTTGAAAGAAATAAGAACAAAAATGAGTAAAGGCTCCAAATGTCATAAAATTTTGTTAAAAATGTCTGGCAAACATTCCTCTTCCTTCTGGCCTTCTAATATGAGCTGTAGGAGAGCACACAAGGAGATGTAAAGATGTCACATTTTTGAGTGGTTACAGAGAAATTGAAGAGCATTAGGTAATCCATTCACTGCAAGAGAGAGCATTTACCAGCACTTCTAATCTGATAACCCATTGGAAATGTCCAGAGATGTAAAAATCCTATGGGCTTGTTGTGGTTTAATAATGAAAATAAAACATAATAATAACAATAATAAAATATAAGAGCCATGAAAAGTAATACAACAGAAAAAAAGAGGCAGAAATAAAACCCAGGAGAAGACAAATGATGCACAATGCAATTGCTCACCACCCGCTGACTGATGCCAAAGCAGCGATCGGCACCTCCTGGCCAATTCACTCCAGTTTATATACTGAACATGACGTCCTATGGCCTGGAATATCCCTTCGGCTAGCTCAGGTCAGGTGTCCTGGCCATGCTGCCTCCCAGCTTCTTGTGCTCCTGAACACTGACAGAGCACGGGAAGCGAAAAATCCTTAACTTAGGATAAACACTACTTAGCAATAACTAAAACATCCATCAGCCTATTATCAACATTGTTCTTACACTAAATCCAAAACACAACACTGTACCAGCTGCTAGGGTGAAAATGAACTCTATCTTGGCTGAAACCAGGACAGGGCTCAACTAGCTGTGATGCTTGTAGGGTGATAAATTTTACAGTATTCTCTGCAAATCCCATCCAGATGCTGGTTGCCAAAGGCTGCTGCACGTGGATGGGAGCATTCCTGCTTGCCATGTCTCTCACTTGTGCCCTGCTCCCATACAGCACAAAAATACATAATCCAGTCTTCTGTATAGAGTCTTTTTATAGGAATACTAAAAGTGATTTTAAAAATCTAGGACTTAATATATCCTTTGCTGTCACTACTGCAGTGTGCAATATTCATATTGTTCTAGAGTGCATGTGCACAGGTAAGGTGGGTAGCTCAAAAAGGCTGCAGCCTACAGTGCACGTCTGAATGGAAAGAACAAAAGGAAATGGGGCCAGAAGGGCTGTGGCATAAATTGACAGCAGTGGAAACTGAGATGACATTTCATGACATGATGTTGTAAAGTTAATAGAGTTAACCAGATTTTATGTCTTTATCTACAATCACAATTTCTGAAGCAGGACACAGAGGGTTGATCTGAACCAGAACAGGAGATTGGAGATGAAAAGTGTGAGTTTCTGTGGCATTTTACATCCGCTGTGACATAGGCATCCTTGAGGCTTTGTCCTGTGCTCCAAATCTCAACAGAACACAGAGGAACTTCACATCTTTTGGAAATGCCCAGGTTAAAGCTCAGAAAAAAAGAGCAGCTCAGAATTCTTTCTTCAGGGCTTGTTGGTGTCTTTGATTATAAAATATCTCCTGCCTCAAGTATCTAATTAAAAATTTAGGATAAAAAAATACTTTCTAGCCTTACTGAGGGTAATGAAAATTGCTTCTGACTTCAGTAGAGCTGAGTATTACTTTATTTCCCCTAATTCTTTGGATAACATTAATCACCTTCTTCCTCCAGCAAAATGTAGACTCTACACTAGAACTGTGTGCATCTGAGAAGAACAACAGTAATTGAGGGAGGATCTATCATGTGCTGCAACCATGACTTCTGGCCTTTCTCATTGTCTTGATGGAGTAATGAACATCTCTGCTTTGCTTCTTTGCACTCTCTTGGCTGCTTTGTTCTCAAAGGCTGATATTTAGCTCCTGAAGCATTTCTCCTTGAATATTATATACCTCACTGGAATTTCCCAAGACATGCTGTGCAATAAATATATCTATACCTTCTGTGGGCAGGTATGGTTTGTACAGCTGTATTTCACCACATGCCATGAGTAAGTGGAGGCCACTGGTTTTCTACTTATCTCTTGTGGGAGCAGGTATGTGTGGTACCTCTTTCACATTCCACAAGGACCAAGCTTCTCATGTATCTGGTAGTGTGTGACAAGTGCCTCTATGTCTGTGTTTGTGAGTCTGTTTGGGGTCTCTTCAAGCAGACGTCTAGAGTTAAAGAAAGGCTATAAAATTTCTCCAGGGATTTCATTGCAAGCTGCTGGAGCGATTAATGAATAGCAGCAGGGTGCTATGTGGGTGTTTTCTCCAAGGCTGTCTCTGATTATACAGGACAGGGACTCACACTTTTTCACACAGAAGAAAAATGGAACAGTAGTATTTTTCTTGGGGAATTTTTCTTTCTCTTTTAGAGTGGGTATGCTGCCTTACAGAGGAGTGTTGCTCCTCACTGGTGTGTGGGTGTCAGCTGAAGCCTGTACTACTGAGCTATTCAGTGCTGTGGTTAACTGCAGACTACATAAGTAAAGAAAGATTTTGGAGAAGGAGGTTCTGCTCTGGCCCCTATCAGAGTACATTATTTTCTGTTGTTATTGATGGTCTTGTAACCCTCAAGTGGCAGAGCAGAGTGGAGTCCTTAAATGAGTTATGAAAGGCCATCAATAACTGTTGGAAATAATGTACCAAGAGCTGGTCCATCTTAAACCCAGTGAAAAGCAAAACTTGCTTTTAGTCTTTGAATTGACAGAGTTTGTGGTTTGGTTAGGTTTTCACTTAAGGTCCTGCTGTGGCCATGATGGCTGGCTATGCCATTGAAAACAACTGCTTTGGAAGATAGGAGAGGGGCAGGCCTGTGAGTGGAAAAGGAAATTCTTGTTATTCTGACAAGTGAGGGGAGGAGGAAACCATGGCCTACAGCACAGAGAACATAGAAATTGTGGGTATAATGTCGTTTGTGGGATGTGTGACATGAGGGAACACTTGCTGTATTTCCTCATGGGCTTTTAACTGCTGGTACACAGCTCTAGGGATCAGGGTCTCCTCCAGTGGTGGAGGATAATGTTCACTCTCACAACATCTGATACAGGCCAAGTAGTAATACTCATGGAGTTGCCTTAGCAGTACTGTCAGGTATCAACACAATAATACATGGTTCTGCAATGATAACCTGGCACAGGACAAGGAAAGAGGAAACAACTGCAACTTTTTCTTTTTTTAATTGAAAGATGTGGCAGATAGTTTGTGGCTACACAATACAAACATTGGCAAAGCAAGTGAGGAATAGGATCTGCTGCTTCAGCTTTGGACTGCTTTTGATTGCTGATTGCTCTATTACCTGTAAAGAGCTTATGACACACAGTTGAGCATCGTCAAATTAGAATTAAGTGGTGGCACCACACACACACTGTTCAGTTTATTTTGAGAGATAGCTGTTGCTATTAGGCTAAGTAGGACATCCCACTGACAACATACAGTTTATAATTTTGTCACATTTTAAAAAACTTTTTATATGCATTAAAAAAAAGCCCCCAACTCATCACAGGACATCTTTAAAAAATCCTGGCCTGTATCGTGGCTTATGATCCAGTCCCCTTCTGTGAAACAGAACTAGTGTTGGTTTAGCCCCTTTCTCAATGTTAAGGTAGGCACAGTCTGAAAATCACTTGGGGTCTTCTGTGGCCCCTGGTGCGATAACTGTGCCGATAGCAGAGGGAGCATTAAACTCATTGCCCACGGTAAAGTGTGGGAAGTGATACCCATGTTCCTATAATCCTTGTATGGGTAGGATGTGCTCGTTAGCCTTCTGGCAGTCATCCTAGGAGAAGGACAACTCTGATTCCAAACCCGGGCAGATGGAGGTCGTTTGGCCCTGTGGGGCCTTCCATCTAAGAGAAGGACACTCTAATAAAACCTATGTCCTAAGGACTTCGCTGCCAGCATCCAAGCTTGCTAGGCCCTGGCAGATGAACCTTAGGACTAAAGGGTGGGTCCAGCTCTGTGCATGCTGTGTCTCACCTAAAAAAAAAAATCCATTGCGCAGGCTTGAGGGTGCTATCCGCTATCCTCTTTTTATCAGCACTCCTGTAAAAGGCGCTGATGAGGAGTGTGGATGGAGCCCTCCCTGGGATCTTCGTTCGCGAAGCCTAGCCATACAATGTTAAGGAGTTAAATTTTGTGATGCACAGTCAATTGCTTTGTTCTCAGAGACTGATATTTAGCATATTAACATATGATCAACATGGTGATGGTCCACCACCCTTGTGGATGCTATTTGGTTATGATAAATACAAGATAACTGGATTTGGCTTAAACCTTTCTTGTTATAAGCTGAATTGGATTGTTGTCCAAGAACATAGAACTGTAAACCCCTTAGTTGATGGGTGCTATCTCAGTAAGCCACAGTGCCTTAACAGTGTATCTATGCCTCTAATATTTCACCCAGACCTTATACTTCTCCATCCAGCACTGTTTTTCTCCAGTATTTTTCCTAGCTTATCGTAAGAGATTTTTGCATTAGAGACTTAGAACAAACAAGCTGTGATTGACCTTTTAAACCAAACAAGCTTGCATGTTTCCAGTATGAAGAGACAGCAGACAAGCCTCTGGCTTGAGGCAGAAGATGGAGAAGAAAGGGAGAGATAAATATCAGAGGAGTAGGAATAAAGAACACGGCCTTGCTATGTGGAGCAGAGAAAAAAAACTAAACTTCTGCTTGCTTTGTCAATATGTCTGACATGTTGCAAGACACTTTGTAGTGGGAGTCTCTGCTCTATGGAGAGAGGAGGAGGAATGTGTCTGTGTGTATTTATAGCCCATAAATATTTGTTTTGTGTAGGTTTTAGATACTCTCTCATCTGAAGATCTCCACAGTTCTCAGACTTGGCATCTCTTCAGCTACATAGAGGACTTACACATGAACTTGTCTGCATGTAGAGTGTACTGTAGCAGTCAGCTCTCCCTTGGGGTAAATGCACTCTCTTTGCTTCTAGGAAAGGAAGGTTTGAATTTCATCTGGGAATTAAAAAAGAAAGATACACTGAATTAGCATCATATGTGTGCTTTCCCCCTTGCCTATCCTGATGGTTTTGCTTCGTCCACATGAGAGACAGCACTTCTTTGAGGGTATTTTCTAGGGGGAGCTCAGTGATCACTGTACTCTTTATTTATTTATTTATTAAAGAGATTAAAAATATTTTGTCCCTGGAGTTGTTCAGCTGGGCTCACTGCTTGAAGAGTGTGCCAGCTGAATCTGCAGAGGGCAGTTGGTAAAATGGAACATAGTTGCAGGAGTTGAAATTAAGGTGAGGCAGGGATTGTCTTGCCTGTTCCTATGGAAGGGCTTCTGAAAATCATAGTTATGATTTTGCTTTGAAAATTGCCTGAAATACTGCCAGCACACACTTCATGCTTTCTTAGGATAAGTGCTTTCTGCCTCTTACCCTCATGTTAAACTATGCTCTACTGTATTTACTTTGCACCTTTGACTTCTAGTGATATATTCTTTTATGTAGGAGCTGACGTTTCTCCAGATCATGTTAACTGATGGCAAAGAATGCAAAAAAATGAGTGCTGTGAAGCTGTCCATGGGCTCTTATCAAATATAGATCAGATGTTTTGGAGCTTACATTTCACCTTTGCATGAGCCCTAGGTCAGGCTCTGTTTCCTGGCTGGGAAAATGTTTGCTGGGAAAATGTTTGAGATCTGAATCAGTTGTCAGACTCTAAACATTGAGTGAATGGGGGTAGATTTGCAGGTTTTCTATTGATGCTTGTATCATTTTTACTTTGCCTTGTGATCCATGGATTTTAAGGACAGAAGTGGCTGCTCTAATGATCTACTCCAATTGCCTGTGTAATGGGGGAAGCTATATGACCTACAGCATGTGCTTATATACAGTGAAGCTATTTTGGAGACTTAAAACATTCTTGGGAACAGAATACTGGGGACAGTTTCTCTCCCCTGCCATCCTTCAGCTTTATCTAAATCCTTTATAATATTTATTGGCCCTTTGGGGCTCAGATTGTGCCTTCTTATGTGCTTTTTGCAATATTTATCTTGATCAGAATAGGAACACAGGACTGCAGAGGACCTCTTGAGTCCTGTAACATACAGCTGTATATTGTCTAAATAAAATAAATCTCATTAGTTTTGTGATGTCTGCTTCTTTTCTGGATGGATGGCTATTTCAGAACTTCAGTCTGATGATTGTCAGCAATGCTATTTTAATTCCAAGTATACACTTATAGCCGGTTTATACACCTTTGTTCTGGTGCCAGCATTGCTCCTCAGCTTAAATCTGTGTTCTTCCCTGTTCCCAAAGCGTTTATAGACAGTAGTAATCTCTCTTGGCCTTCATCTTGTTAAGCTAAAAGTACCATGTTTTCTTAGTCTCTTTTTGTGAAATAGGCTCTAGGTTGTCTAGTTCATCCTCGGAGGCTTTCTCAAAACTTGCTTAGTCTGTCTGCCACCTTCATGAGCACAGGTGATCAGAACATCCTGTGCTGTTTCAGAGCAGGTCTAACCAGTGTCTGGCATGATGGCTGGAGGCAAGCCTCAGACATGTTAGGGCCTCTGGGTACTGCTGTAAGACAACTTATTGCCAAGTTTGTGTGCAGATCCACATGGCAGGACTCAGCATAGAACCCTTGAGTTTTAAATCCACCCACAAACTGTTTTAGCTTATGTGGTGTTTACAAAGCAGAAGGATCTGATTTTCATGACATGGATGGCAGGTATTGGTCCTTGTGGCAACATAGACTCAACTCCTGCTCCAGAGGCATTGGTGGGGTTTCCTCAGCCCCATATGCTGGGAATAAGTTGTAATGGGGCAAGTCATTCTGATTTAATTCAGAAACCTGCATACTGCTGCTTCTTATTAGTGCATCTGTTGTGTTGAGCATCTACCTAATGTAATTGCATGACCAAATTGGTTTATGAGGTCAAATAATCAGATAGACAATATACTTAGTACAAAATATGTCCTCCTTCAGCGTAATTGAGGGTGACACTTTTTTTTGATAGTATGTGGATCTGAACACACCAGCTTTTTGAGAACTTTGTATAGTTGTATGTGATACTTCACATATGAGCTTGCCTTTAGTAAGGATAATGTGAAATGGTTACATTTAAATACACTTCTAGTGTGAGATTATATATACATATAAAACTATTTGAATCTTAAGTTGATAATGAAGAATTAATATCATGAGAATGAAGCCCCTGTAAACCAAGGGAAAATGTTTACAACCTGCTACACCACTTAAACATACACAGGTCTCTGGATCTGGATGGGATGCACCCAAGTGTATGGAAGAAGTTGATGGAATTGCTCACCAAGCCATTTTCAATCATTTACCAACAGTCCTGGCTAACTGGGGAGGTCCCAGTTGGCTGGAGGTTAGCAAATGTGGCATCCATCTACAAGAAGGGCTGAAGGAGGATCCAGGGAACTACAAATCTGTAAGCCTGACCTCAGTGCCAGGGACAGTTATGGAGCAGATCATTTTGAGTGTGATCAAAGGCCACGTGCAGGACAACCAGGACATCAGGCCCAACCAGCATGGGTTTGTGAAAGGCAGGTCCTGCTTGACTAACCTAATCTCCTTCCATGATCAAGTGACCCACCTAGTGGATGAGAGAAAGGCTGTGGATATAGTCTACCTAGACTTTAGTAAAAGTGACACTGTCTCCCATAGCATTCTCCTGGAGAAACTGGCAGCTCATGACTTAGGCAGGTGTACTCTTCGGGTAAGAAACTGGCTGGATGGCTGAGCCCAGAGAGTTGTGATGAATGGATATAAATCCAATTGGTGACTGGTCACAAGTGATGTTCCCCAGATCTCAGTTTTGGGGCTAGTCCTGTTTAATATCTTTGTTGATGACCTGGACGTGGAGGTTGAATGCACCCTCACTAAGTTTGCTTATGACACCAAGTTGGACAGGAGTGTTGATCTGCTTGAGAGTAGGGAGGCTCTGCAGAGGGATCTGGAGAGGCTGGATTGATGGGCTGAGGCTAATGGGATGTGGTTCAACCAGGCCAAGCGCTGGATCCTGCACTTGGGTCACAACAACCCTATGCAATGCTAAAGGCTTGGGGCAGAGGGGCAGGAAAGCTGCTCAGCAGAAAAGGATCTGGGGGTGCTGGTTAACAGTTAGCTACACAAGAGGCAGCAGTGTGCCCAGGTGGCCAAGAAGGCCAACAGTGTCCTGTCTTGTATCCGAAATAGTGTGGCCAGCAGGACTAGGGAAGTGATCATCCCCCTGTGCTCAGCACTGATGGGGCCACACCTTGAATAGTCTGTTCATTTTTGGGCCTCTCATTTCAAGTAAGACATTGAGGTGCTGAAGCATGTCCAAAGAAGGGCAATAAAGCTAGTGAAGGGTCTAGAGCACAAGTCTTCTGAGGAGTGGCTGAGGAAACTGAGGTTGTTTAGGCTGGAGAAGGCTGAGAGTAGACCTTATCTCTCTCTACAACTACCTGAAAGGAGGTTATAGCGAGGTGGGGTCAGTCTCTTTTCCCAGGTAACAAGTGATATGATGAGAGCAAATGGCTTCAGGTTGTACTAGGGGAGGTTTAGATTGGATATTAGGAAAAATTTCTTCACTGAAAAGATTGTTAAGCCCTGGAACAGGCTGCCCAGGGAAGTGGTGGTAGTCACCATCTCTGGTGGTATCTAAAAGATGTGTAGATGTGACACCTAGGGACATGGTTTAGTGGTGGACTTAACAGTGTTGGGTTAATGGTTGGACTTTATGACCTTACATGTCTCTTCTAATCTAAATAATTCTATGAATCTAGGATTCAGTAATCCTACTGTGTGTGCATACCACCGTTATAGTGTGATAATACAACAGGGAATTTAAGTATATGGTAGGTATGGCTAGGCTTCGCGAACGA
>VWZO01005951.1:0-10411 GCA_013396975.1 Bucco capensis
GGAAACTTGCTGAGGGTGCACTCAATACCCAGGTCTAGATCATTACTGAAGATTTTGAAGAGCACCGGTCCCAAGACAGAGCCCTGAGGGACACCACTGGTCACTGATCTCCACCCGGACAAAGAACCATTGACCACAACTCTCTGGTTGCATCCTTCCAGCCAATTTCTTATCCACTGAACAGTCCACCCATCAAATCCATACCTCTCCAATTTNCCCATCAAATCCATACCTCTCCAATTTCGAGGTAAGGATGTCATGAGGAACTGTATCAAAGGCCTTACAAAAGTCCAAGTAGACGACATCAGTTGGTCTTCCCTCATGAAGTGCTGCAATCACTCCATCACAGAAGGCCGCCAGATAGGTCAGACACGATTTACCCTTAGTGAATCCATGTTGACTTCTTAGAATCACCTCTTTATCTTGCATGTGCCTTAACATTACTTCCATGACTCCCTGTCATTGGCTCATAGCGCTGGGTGCTCCAGATCCCATCTTCTGTGTTAAAGACAAAGGTAAAAAAAGCATTAATTGTCTCTGCTTTGTCAATGTTTCTGCTTGTGAGGTGACTATCCTCACTTACTAACGGGCCAATGTCTTTGCTGCTCTTCCTCTTAGTATTAACATATTAAACATTTTCTTTTTACTGTATCCTACAGTACTGGCCAGCCTTATCTGCACAGATTTTCTCTCTATAGTGGCAAACAGCCTCTCTGTATAACTCCCACATTACCAGACTCTGCATCCACTGGCCGTATACATACTTTTTTCACCTAATCTCCAGAAGAAGCTCCCTACTTAGCCAAGCTGGCCTTCTGCCTTGCCTGCTTGACCTGTGACACTTAGGGATCACCTGTTCCTGTGCTCTCAGGAAATGTACTTAAAAACTGACCAGCTCTGATGGACCCCAGCACCTTCCAAAGTTTTTTCCCAGGGGACCACACTAAGTAATTCCCTGAGCTACCTGAAGTCAGCTCACCTCAGATCCAGAGTAGTAGTTTTGCTAGCAGTTTTCCTCCTGTCTCCAGAGATTTTAAACTCGATCACTTCATGGTCACGGTGGCCAAGATGGCCTCCTATGACCACGTCACTCATGAGACCCTGTCTGTTGACAAGTAAAAGATCAAGAAGGGCAGCTTTCCTTGTCAGTTCTCTTAGTACCTGTACCAGGAAGCAATCATCTAGGTGTTTTAGAAATCTTCTGGACCTATTCATGCCAGCACTGTGGTATTCCCAGTTAAGATCTGGCAGGTTGAAGTCCCCCGTAAGGACAAGAGCAGATGATCTACAAGCATTCCTTTGCTCCTCAAAGAATAATTCATTGGTGTCTTCACCCTGACTGGGTGACCTATAGTAGACTCCCACAACCACATTGGCTTTATTTGTTTGTCCCTTAATCCTTAACCAGAGACTCTCAACCTCGTCACTACCAGCAGCAAGTTGGGTGCATTGCAGTCCCTCTATTACATACAATGCCACACTCCCGCCTCTTCTGCCCTGCCTGTCTTTCCTGAAGAACTTATAACCATCCATCATGGCACACCAGTCACAGGACTCATTCCACCGTGTTTCACTTAGACCAATAACATCATAACTCTGAGACCAGGCCAGCACCTCAAGCTCCTCTTGCTTCTTCCTCAAGCTGCGTGCGTTGCTATAAAAACATTTCAAGAGTGGCTATACTAACTATCCCTTGAGTCAGGCAAAAGTAGCTTGACAACACTCCACCCCTCAGCCTGTGGAAAACCAGCCCAACCCTCATCTCTGTCATGTCTCATTCTGTCCCCTTCCCCCTTCCAACCTAGTTTAAAGTCCTGTCTATCAACCCTGCCAGCCCATGAGACATGACCCCTCTACCCCTGTGAGAAAGTTGTGTCCTATTATATGCCAACAGACCAGGGGATGAATAAACCCTCCCATGATTGAAGAATCCTAAATTCCGACAGTGACACCAGTTTTGCAGCTATATATTGACAGATTGGATCCTCCTATTCCTGTCAATATTTTCCTCAGCAACCGTGGGAAGTGAGGAAAATATTACCTGTGCTCCTGAGTGTTCTATTAAGCGACTCAAGGCCCTGAACTCTTTTTTAATGGCCCTTGGATTAACTCACCTCCACCTCATCAGAGCCAGCTTGGATAACTAAAAGAGGATAATAATCTGAGCTCTGCGCCAGACTGGGAAGTTTACTAGTAATATCCCCTACCTTGGACCCAGGGAGGCAGCAGACTTTCCTGTGGGCTGAATCTGGTCGGCATATTGGACCCTCTGTACAGCTCAGAGTGGAGTCATCAATGACTATGACTTGTCTTTTCTTCTTAACAGAGGTGGTACTAAAGTGAGAGGCAGGCTCTCTCAACCTGGGCAACCCTTCCAACCTAGAAGAACTTATGTCATCTAGTTCTAGGGCCTCATATCTATTGTATATAGGCACCTGTGAAGGTGAGGCAGGCTGCGAGAGGGCTCACCTGCCATGCCGAGCAGTGACCTGTTTCCATTCTCCACTGTCATTTAATCCTCCTCCTCCTTCCGCCTGTTGGTGAGAGGGTAAGGGGTTTGTCCTTTCACAAGGAGAGACCTCCTGCTGAGGACATCGTGGAAGTGTCAGAGAGTGACTCCATCAGTCTATCTCACACTCCCTGATAGTTCTTAATCTCTCCACTTCCTCCTTCAGCTCTTGCTACTAGGCTGAGCAGATCATCTAGTTGCTCACACTTCACACAGCAACCCTCTGTAATCATTGACAGGCCCTGGCACTTCCTACAGCCAGACACCTGATAGGCTTCTTGTTCCTGCTGGAGCTCTGCTGGCTCGCCACTTCCCAAGAAGCTGTGGCTTTCTTCCTAGTATTAACCATTGCTAGATATTTCGTAGGCAAGCAATGACTGCTTTCATAGCTCACCTCTGAAATCTGAAGGGGGACAGCACCCCCCTGTATGACCTCCCTTCACAAACTGCTTCACAAACTGCCCCACACCTGTTTGCCTGCTCCTGTTCACCATGCTCGGTCGCCACTCTCCCTGGGCTTGGCTAATATATGAGAGGGTGTATCAACCTTCTGTGCTAGTCCCGCCCAGCTGACTTCGCCCCAGTTGGGTGTCATGGACTTCCGGGTCCAGACAGGGTCCAGGCACGGCACGGGGCTGCTCAGGGATGCTTCTTGTGGCCAGAAAGGAATAACTTGTATCCTTTCATATCTCTAGTCAAAACATTTAAGCAAATGTCTGTACTGAACACAGATTTTGTGGGGTGATTATTTTCTTCTGTTAGAGTCAAGTGACAAACATTTGTTTATACTGGTTAAAACTAAATTGGTATTTTTTTCATGAGACTTCAGAAAGTCTGAGTAGTGTATACTGGTCTGTAAACCATATTTCTACACTAAGAGTAATTGAACTTGGTCTTAGTTAATAGAGCACTCTTTGAAACCAGTGAAGAACTCTAATTTTCAGTAAACTCATTGTTTCTACTCTGTTGGCAAATAAGTTAGTTATGTCAAATACTTTGTGGATAGCATTTCAGAAGAATAGAAGAGCTTTTCAGGTCTCACATCTTCCTTACATGTGAAGTTGCTTCAGATTTCTTACTTAGTAACTTGATAAATTAATGGATCCTTCTCTCCTCTCCTTAAATTTTTCTCATACTCCTGCACCTATAATTAATCCATTAGCTTTCAGACATTTAAGAGTTATTATGTAACATTTATTTCTGGAAATTGGTTTGCTTATATAGGATATTGTATTCCTTAAAAGGAGTCCCTTAAAAATAAGAAATATACTTCTTAAAATTGGTTTTACTTCAGTGAAATTTGTTGTGAAAACAGTATTCTATATTTCAGCTTCTGTATGTTTTTCTGTTTCCAAGATGTCACTCCAACAGATCGAAAACAACACCATCCAGATACAGGCAACTTGTACGTCAATTTGACATTTCACCTGGATTTTGTTGAGAAGTTTTGCTCTCTTGTTTCTCCTCAACACTGAATGTCTGATGGGACACTGCCATTGTTTTAGTAAAACTGCATCCTGACCTTTCTGTTGTGAATGCTACTGTTTAGTTCCTCTTGTTAGTGGTAATATATTGTGCCACTCTAAGCAGATTTTCATGCTCATATCTGAGGCACTTAAACATGGACTTTTAATTATTTTCTGTGACTACCTGTCCCTCTTTTACCATTGTCTAGAATAGACACTGCAAGCGAAAGTTGAAGGCATAGTACCAGGCTGAAACCTCTTTCAGTTTCCATTTCTTTCCTGTCAAAAGAATTTACTTGAAAATTCTCATCCTCCCTGACAGACTGAAAT
This sequence comes from Bucco capensis, assembly GCA_013396975.1. Taxonomy (NCBI): domain Eukaryota; kingdom Metazoa; phylum Chordata; class Aves; order Piciformes; family Bucconidae; genus Bucco; species Bucco capensis. The sequence continues at coordinate 4,306 of VWZO01005951.1, forward strand.
GTTCTTCTTGTATCAAGATTGTGTAAGAAAGTGGGAAGGGGTACAAAGGTAATGGTAGGATTTTCCCCATAGCAGTAGCTTATACTACAAGTTCTTTGGGGCAGTTATTGTTTTTCCTTTACAATTTGCATGCAGCTGTGCTTGACTTTGTGCAACAAGCAGTGAGAATAGTCTTTGCATGTAAACTTTATTGACATATAAAAATCTGTGTTTCCTTAATTTTGGTAAGTGATAATTTGCTTGCATGGTCCGGAGATATTTCTGAGTAGTCAAGGTCTGCAGTAGCTTCTTTACTATAAGATTCTCAGGATACTTTCTTCCTGCTCATACCAACAAATACATTGATTTTAATTTTTCAATGTTATTTTTGAAATTCTTACACTTCATATTAATTTTCATAGCAACAACAGCCCACCTGCTGTGGTTTCCAGTAGCAGCACTTTCCCTTCAGTGTCTGTCAATTTCAATGATCCCTTTTCAGTTTTGTTTTTTTTTTTGTAGGAAGTCATGTCATTACCTCTTGCAGAGAATCCAGCCTTTTATTTAGGGCTTCATTCCCTTGGGCTATCCTCTGAGACCTACAGGGTAAAGTAATTGTTATTGAAGCGAAGGGGATAGAGTTAGGCTTTGTGTGTGGCACTGAGTCAACTTTTGTCGGAAAAAAAAAAAAGTTGTAACAGAACTGACCTGCTTTTTGGCACATTTCAATTGTGCGTGCCGCACCTGAATGGAACCCAACAGAAAGTTTAGTGTCGAAATGAGATACAAGGAGAACAGATCATTAAAGAAGTGCCAAACCACTGCAAGAGTGCAATTTTGCTGGACGCTGTTTCACTTGAGGTTTTTTTTCTGATGCCTGAGAAGCTGCTGTATTTACATCCTCCACTGATGCCACTAGACATTTTGGACTATGGGTCAAGGCAGCCAGAAGGGGTTTTCAAATGCTAAAATGTATGGGGGGAAATGAATTTCAATCCTTTCTTCCCCAAATAGAGCTCTCTTAAATCTATTATAAGTATCCTGAAATCTTACTTCTGAAAACAAAGTGTAATGGATTAAATTTGTTTTCTGGACTCACTTTAACTAATCTTATTTATATCAGGTTTAAAGCAAGGCGGTAATGACAGGCATTCTATAGGTTATCTCTTAAGCATGCATACATCTTCACTCTGTGAAGTTTTGTTTTCACACCAGTTGCTTTTACCTGAGCTACACTTCAGCCAAATTCTGTACTATATAATGAAAGTCTCAGTCTTTTCTTTCTTCCATACTAGAGTTAATCTTTAATTCTTCTGAAGACCATTCATTATTCCTCCTCTTATTCTTTTTCATCTTTTTGTTTATGTTGCCCGTTGGTAAGTTTAGTACCTGCTAACATTCCTTTTAGTTGAATTATTTCCTGAAGGGACAACCTAACAGTCAAATGTTTTGACTTTCTTTGGTCATGTCGAATGTAGATTAAAAAAATGTAAAAGCAGGATCAGAGCTGACAGTGGCAGATTTACAGAGCTATGTGCATATACTTTGATACTTGATTGATTTCAGCTACGTTAACTTATATTCTTCCCGGATCTTTGTTTGCGAAGCCTAGCCATGATGAACTTATATTCTGAAAAGCAGCAGTGTTTTTGAGAAAAAAGAAAAACAGTAAAAAAATTGTAAATGTCTGTTCGTGGTAGTTTATTTTTCCTGTACTACAGAGTTATATTCAGAAGCTCAATATCATATTATCTGTGCTATGTGCTTGCTGCAGAAACTTGCTACAGCTCATTTCAGAAGGGAAAAAATAACTTACAAAATGTGATTAACCAGTGTGAAGAAGACCAAAAATTTCAACAGTGTTACACTAAGGGTAGATGTAAAGTTACCAGTGCTTCCAAATCATTTGTACTCTCTTGTGCTCCTGACTTTATTATCAGTTTGATCAATACTACATGGTTGAGACACTCACCCACAATATATAAGAAAACATATTTTCCCAGCTATATTGTAATCAGATTATTTACTTTCAGAAGTCCGTAGGTTTACTGTTTTTGTTTCTGCCATTTTTTTTAATTTAAACGTTTTTTAAACAAAAATACAATTTTTTAACTTAAGTCATTTTGGAAGTATGGATCTTGCACTGAATCTTATATTTAAATACAATGAAAAATGTTACCAGCTGCTCAGTGACATACTTCATGTTTGAAAACAGCTCATTAAATCACCTTCTAATGCTATTAATAGTTAAGATTTTAGAAGGATTACAAAATCCCATGTTAGACCTCTTTAATGTGTAAGTCCTGAGACTGAAATTTTGCCGGGCTTCCAAACTTTGTTTAACTTCTGTGATTAATAAAGTTAGTCTTCTATAATGAATTTGTTTATATGCTTTTTGGCATCTAAGTATAGCCTGCTTGGTACTGATGATTTCTTTTACTTTTTAAAGGCCATAATTAAAAGTTTTGTGGAGATCTACCAGCTTGCATGTTCCAGAATTGACATGTTAGTGAGAGAAATAAGCATCTTATCAGCTTTGTGCTGCAGCTGTAAAGTCCAAGTCCTGAACAGCTTGTCTTCATGAAAGTGAGAGCTAACAATTGGTAAGTCATTTGGATGCTGTTTCCTAGCTAGCCTCACCCTTCATGCTGTATAGTTTCTGTAGGGAAATGCAATAATATTTCATTACAAACATAATAGAGCAATAAAAGTAGTGTCAACATAAACCTCTGGGACATTTTCAGAAAAGAAAGAGGGTGGTAAAATTTAACACAAGGATTAATTTTACTGTTGTATCTTCTACAAGGATGTGTTCAACCTGCTGTTGTCACTGGAAAAGTATACATTGTGATTTCTTTGTTTTTGGCTGTGTAGTAAGTGGTTGAATTCTGGACATGGAGATAATAAAAATATAGCACCATGTTAAAGCAGAATGTTTTTAACTCTGCATGGAAACAAAATGTTTATCAGGAGACATGATTTTATTTCTTTTTTTTAAGACAGTTGTGGTTCTGAATAATACCTCTGACAGAAGTTACAAAGTTAAAATTCAGTTGCAGAAACAATCTCTAAAATGTTGAGGCCCACAAAGACACTTGGATTTTTAAGGCTAATAAGGTAAATTTTCAGATTTGAGATCTCTCTCTAGGGGGATTGATGAATGCAGAGGTGTTTGTGTCACACAGGTGGAAGGTCAGACACATAAACTGTCGTAAGTATGTATCCAAGTTTGTCTAGAATGTGAGTCTGTAAGCTGTGCAACTTGCATAGACTTGATGTTTTCTTCTCCATCTTTCTTTACTTTTGTGCATAGGATTAAGGAGAAAACCTTGGAGTTTTGGTCCTACTCTACTTCTTCCTCTCTGTTTTTTTGTGCTTGTGAAGCAGAGGACTGTAAAGAAGATTGCTTGTCTTTTGTCTTGAAAAAGAAGATCTTTAAGAAGAGAGCTGTCACTAATGCAAGTACACAAACACATTGGTAAATGTATATTCAAAGGCTGTGGGTGTGGCTTTGGTTGTTTCCAACTGAATTACATTAATTTCTAATCCTGCTTCTTAATTGGAACTGCACAATGGAATATTAGTGCAAATATAAAACATATTGCTTAGTGCTGAATTTCAGTTTTAAGATCTTGAGATGATAGCTCTTGAATGAAAGCTTTGTTTTATTTGTGACTCACAACTTTTCTAAGAAACTAAAAACTGCTTCACTGAAATTGCTTTTTCCCTCCAACTAGGCTTTCATTATGTTCTCTACTAGGTTTACATGTATCCTGCTGAGCCTGTGCCCAGTGTAATTGGGTTGCTCCTTTGCCTGTTGTGATTGGTTTTGTTGTTTAAATCAAATTGACCACTTACGTACTAGAGAATTGGGAATTCTGCCAAACTTGCTGCAGCGAGGTTTACTTCCATTTGGATTGAGAAAGCTTTTAGCAGAGATTATGCTAGTCCTGTCTATGAAGAGCTATCCTATGGCTTGATATGTTACAGTGAAAACAAACACCTTGCCCCTCTGCAACTGCCTGATGTCTGTGATTACATGCATTGCTTATTAAGTACTTTCTGTCTGCCTGTTATATGAATGTAAAGATGACACTTACTTCATTTTAGTAAGATCCATTGACCCTTCTCTACAACCCTCTTGGGGGAAGAACAGTTTTTCCTTTAGATACAGTTTAGTTTGAACCTAAGCATAAGCATTAATAGAAAGTATTAAAATTTGAAAGTAAAGGCAAAAAAGTTCAGAATTAGAGATTCTCAGGCTTCTATGAAAACGGTGTGTTTATGGTATATTTTGTAGTACTTAAGTTTTCTGTAAAGCTTCTCCCTCTTATTTGCAGAAGTTGCATCAAGCATGACTTCTAATAACTTTAAGCATGACAAATTTCCAGTGACTTAATTTCAAAGTTTCAGCTGATACTGTTCCGTACTGATTATGAGCAAGAAGTTCTGCAGTGAATTTTTGTATTAGAAAAATAGAACAGATATTTTTGCTTGATAATTTTAAAGGAAAGGGAGTAATGACTTTTTGTGAGCATCTGTTTTGTTACAGAACTGTACACACTTTGTTGGTTTGAATCCACTATGTTCAAATATCCAGTTGAAGTAACATAGCAAGCAAAACTTTTCATGTAGGAGACAAACACAGCACCTGGACTGCATTAATTTCAGGACCTTATATGATGTATGCTTGTGTTGCTAGAACAGTAACCTATTGCTCAGTGCTGAAATGTCTGTTTGAAAATTCAGCTGTATACCATGTGTGGACTCTTACCTTCTTATAAGATTGGGTTTTGTCTCACTGTATTTTGGCTGTCTCTTATATCGTGTGTGATAGTTGCATAAGGTTCTTGCCCTCCCAACTATTCATTGCATCCCAGTTTAGGCCATTCATCAGTATTGATCTTTTCCAACTTTAGAAGATATTGCTTTCTTAGTTGACCTTTTAATACTGAAATTTACTAACTACCTCACCTTTCTTTCTGTTCATGCCACTTTATTCTCTTCTGTTGCTTTGGGATTTTTTGATAATTCTAAAACCCAAACCGATGCCATAAGGCAACATCAATGTTTCTGGCTCAACATCTTTTATCTGAGATTCTGAATTGACATCTCCATCCTCCAGTCTGCTTATAGTACACTCACTTTCCTTTTGGTCAATAGTGTTTAGATTCTGAGATCGCTATGTATGCTCATGCTAATGCCAATAGAGAGGAACAGGAAGGGATATGATTATGATGCACAGAGGTGAGATGAACACTGGAAACATTGCTTACAGAGAAGAATTATTGTGTAGGGTGAAGGAGAGTCAATAATGGAATGTCTCTGTACTCTTCATTAGTGTCCAGCTATTTGTCTGTTGTCATCATCTCTGATGATTATTCCTTTGCGCAGAGAAAGGCCCTGTGCATTTTTCATTCTTGCACCTTTTTAAAATTCATTGTGGCTGAAATACAGATTTCTGGTTTTCTACCTAAACCTCTTTTTTTCTATTGTTCTTTATTCCTGCATTTTTAAATTTATTTTGTTTTTTTTTTTTCTTTACTGAATGCTTCTGAAATTTCCCTTACATTTCTAAAATGTCTTTTTCTTTTGTTTCTGTTATCAACCATTAACCTTTTGTACTAGTCTTTGCAATTGTAACAGTTTCACTTTTGTGCATTTCCTTGTTCTTTAAAAGTTACTTTGTCTGAAATGCAAGTACCAAAGTCACAGGTCTGTTCTTCATAACTTCCTGCATCCTCACATTAAGGGTCATATCTGTAATTGGTGGAGCTAATAAAGAGTTCAGCTAAGAAGATGTCATGGATATGGCCATATGTGGTCTGGACTGTAAGGGTATATGTTGCCAGAGGCGGAACAGAGAAGTTAGCAGTCAACCTCTAGCATGAAATAAGATGAAGAACTATTTCACTGAGCGGGCTGAACTCAGGACTGGACTGGCACTTCCATTTTCTCCATGGAATTTAAGAAATTATTGTTTCTCTTTAAAAGTCTTTGCATTTGTGGTGCCTTATAATTTCACTTAGGAAAGCTTAATGTGCTTAGTAGGTGAGTTTAGTGGAAGTACTTCGGTGGTCAGATTTGAATCGGCGACGATTCCACACACTCAGCCAGCGAGCCAGCG
>VWZO01005954.1:0-14229 GCA_013396975.1 Bucco capensis
GATAGAGACTGAACTAGTCCTGCCCTAGGAATCCTGGCTATACTTGAGAGAGTCATTGTTTAAGGAAAGGGACTGTTTAATAAGGATTTGGTCTTTAACAAAGATTTGATCATAAGCTGATTGAAGCCTTCTCTTTACAAGTTCACACAGAATTCAAAATGTCATGTTGATTATATACCTCCTCAGCTGAGTGAGATTACAGAGCAAGTCAATCACCTTGCTTTTCAGATGTATTTCCCCTTTTACATCTTGAAAATTCTACTCACTCACTCATAGATCATGCAAAGAAAGAGGAAGCAGCATGACTCAGCTCCACACTACAATGGCTGGAGCAGATCCAGACCTCACAATCCTTTGGGCTTTCCTCACCAAAATACAAGTCTGCAGCTTGGATAATGTAAAGCATCCAGTGTTTGTGTAAGAAATGTTAGATGGGCAATGTGCCAGCTGCAGTCCTTAGGCAATATGCTAGTTCCTTACACTGATGGAAAATGATCTCCTGAAAAGTTAGGAAGGGAACAAAAAAAATTCAAAGGGCTCTGATCTTAAATAGTGCCTACAGAAGAAAAAACGGCTAAAGAGGAACAGCCTTCTGAACTGTATTATGTAGACATGAATTTACATGGAAATCTAGTGGTAGATAACGTATTAATTTAGCAAGATTCACGCCATACCATACTGGCAAACAGCTTTGTATAATCTGTAGATTACAGAAGTCACAACAGAGGCATAGGAAAGGTATTGACCTTAAGAAATTCAGGAACTCTGAGGATGTTTCAAGAACTCCAAGTCCCAGTGCTTGGTGTAAACCACTGGAAAAGAGTAACCTAAAAATTAGCTACTCTAAAAATTCAGTGTTACCTAGACCTTATTTCTGATCCTCTACTATTTTGCAAACACCTGACTCACAGATGTTTTTCATAAAGAGCATCCACATGGTGAGTTATTGCAGAGTAAATAATGCACTGTCAACACAACTAACTTCCCTGCTTAAACAAGCTCTGAGCAAAATTCAGCCAGAACTTCACCTCAGCTCACTCCCTGAATGTACAACAAAGTTAGATGATTTGATGGGTTATCTTACAGCAATCTAACCTCAGAGATAAGGACCTCAAATTTAAACCTGTTTCTTAGAAGAATGTTGTAGATCCTAGTCCATGCCCAGAAGCTCTGGGTAATTGGGATGGATCTGTCTTTTCAGGCACTGTTTTCACTGGAAGAAATCACATATCAGTCATTACTTACATGGATATGTGTAACACTAGTAATGAAAGTAATAATGAGGTGTTACCCAAGCTATTTCTCTGAAATGATTCTCACCTTCCTACAAGGCAAACCAAAATATTACTTGCAAAAAGCAGTCCTTGGTTTGTGTACATGGGAAGATAACTGATCACTACTGGGAAACTTGCATCACACACTACCAAACCTCACACTGTGTTAGAGAATGAAAGGCTAGTATGCTTCAGGGCTCTGTGTTTAGTTCAAAAGATGGTTCACTGAGCAGACCTTATGCTTAGTAAAGTTAGCAGCTTTTTCTCTTATTCCTCCTCAAAATATTTTGGGCATTGTCATATGATTGTACTACAAAACTTGAAGTAATCCAAAACCAGTTCATGAGAAGTGAATGGAAACATCTCTTTCCATGCCAAAGGAAAAACAACTCCTATGCTGTTTTCATAAGTGAATTGAAAACTTGGAAAGACACCTGAAGCTAAAAAAAGCAAAGAACTCAAGATTCATATTCTGGACTGTGGTTTATGTTTCCTTAGCTCAAGGGAAAGTATCTTCATGGGAAAAGGGCCTGCCTGGAGCCAGATTTTTTTTTCAACTCTGACTTTTCTAGTTGGCCTGGCTTTATATCAGTATGTTGCTATTAAAGTTATTTCTTCATAAACAAAGAATATTCTTCATNCCAGCACCAGACCACAACAAGTATGGTTAGTATTAGTCTCAATGCTGTACCAACAAAGCTTATCCTAGGAATTACCATCCCCATTAGACACCTCAATTGTCTTTGGCAATAATTAGACTTCTGTTAAGAGCAAACAAAAAATCTTTAATATGGTCTTTTTGAGAGTCCTCAAGCCCTTTTAGAATTCTATAACAAGTTTTCACTGAATTTTAGAGTGAATTCCATCCTCTGTTTAAAACTGCAATGAAATTATGCTGTAAATAAAAAGCAGGTACCTGTGATCAATGACTGTTACATCAGAAGCAGGAATCCCCAGCAGAGAACAACTCTGTTCTAGTTCTTTCTTACGAATCTCTCCTTGATTGTAATAGTTTCCTGAAAACAGCAAACACAGCAATACCATCTAACTCAATTTAGGTTAGCTTGAAGAGAATTCCTCTTTTCTTTCTCAGCATCACACATTAAACAAAAAGGCATCAGCTGAGGAACAAATATACTGCAGGGAATAAACTCCATAGTTTTCACCTGAGCAACACTAGCTAACAACTGAGCAACACCTGGCTTAGGGCAGCATAAAACAGAATCGTTGAGGTAACACATGGATATCCTGTCCCATGATGTATTCTTTAAGGGATTAAAGGTTATAGTATAGTCTGGGCCACTTGCAATGAGCAGTAGTTGTCATTTAACACTAGGACACTGCAAGAGAATACCGTGATGGAGTGAAAAGCATTTGAAGAAATGAGCAATTCCATCATGACAATCTCTGTTTAAAGACAAATATTTTTCCAAAGTCTGTAGCACTCATAGAGAAAATTCAGGCAGAAACTAATATGGCAAGACTGTAAAGAACTTCCAGAATCAAAAGAAGATAAGAAACCTAATTTAGATAAGGCATTTAGGAAAAGCTGTAACAGAGACCAAAACCAAGCAGGGAAATGGGATTCTTTATTGTAAAAAACTGCCTCCTTCTTCACTGAGTTATTTTCTTCTCATCTTTCCCTGACATTCCCTTATTTTTCCTTGGCATTAGCCATGCAAAGTCCATGCCAGAGCTGTGAGGGCCCTTGCCAGAAAGTTGTACTGTGCAGGGGCAGTACTTGCAATCCAATTCTAACTTTGAAGCAATAAAATGAAAAAAATACAGTTATTATATGATTCCAGTCTGTAGTCAGCTGTCTTGAATTACACTAGAGCTTATTGTTGTGGGTGTGTGTCATCTAAATCTAGTGTTTCTCTCCAGCAGTGTCACAGTCTGAGCCATCACGAGCAAGCTTTGTAAAATTTTCAAAGAGGTAAAGACTAACTAGAAAAAAACCTCCTCTTCTTGGAGACTGAGTGAATGGTTTTGGGAGACTAGGGCAATGATCATCTGTGGGTTTGCTGAGGAACATGTCACTTCAGTAGTTTGCATCTTAGATTGCACGTTCCAGCTTCAGCAACATTAATTTAAGTGCACATCTTCACTTGATGGATGACATGAGTACAGCAGGACTTATTTCAGATGGATTTTTTGCAAGGCCATTACTGCCACTAGTATTTTAAGATAACATATCTTTTGCTGCAATGCAGTGTAATTGCTGACTGCAGGTGATGTTTTATCCCAACAGCACCACTGTTCTCAAAATATCCAACTTCTACTGAACTCAAAGGACTAGATCCATGTTCCATAGCTTCAGAAATGTGTCAGGACGTCAGGAATATATAAATGCTAACATGAAAAAAAGGGAAGCTATTGAGAACAAAACCAGCTGAATAGCTGATGCTGCTGGACATCATCCATGGAGCACTCAGTACAGTCAGCTACTACAGGGAGCAAAGCACATTCATACTGAGTTAGTATCTCAATCCAAGATTATTCAGTCTGTAAAAGACTTTTTTTCCCCCTAGTGCTGTAATTCTAATTCATCTCTAAGTCATTGTGATTGACATCTGAAAACTGCAAATACGATGGTTTCTAAGTAATGATTTTGTCTCAGTGTTGCAATGTGCAGAGTCTTTGATCAACTCACTTGTCATCATCAATCATACAAACAATGACAGAATGAACCATCCGAATCGCCCAAAAGACTAATAAGAGGCACAGAAAAACCTATTAGCTCAGGGAATGTACTCTCCTACACAGGCTGTGCCAGTTATGCTATGAAGACATGCAAGAGAGTACATAGAAGGCAGTGTCAAACTTACTGTGTCACATCACTGAATCAGGAGTAAAGAAAAAAGAAAGTTTAACAGAAGAAACAGAAACACACTCTTTTTGGAAAGTTCTCCAATAGTAGGAGTGTATTATTCCCTAAAACTGAAATGGCAGAGTTGCACTTCAGTAATCTCTTCATAGCTGTGGAAAAGCCAGAGCTTTGTCCCTCAGCAAAGACAACTAAAAGCTCGGCACTAAATCTTGAATGGTACAGAGTGATCAGTAAAGCCATCACACCACTGGACTTCAACAATAGCTTAATCCCACTCTTCTCACCTAGATGGTCTGGCATGACAGAAAGCTTTGTAAACAAAGAACAGAAAAGTTGGCAGTGAACTAGCTGGAGCTTTCAAAACTACAGAGGGCCCTTTTCCCAAATGTAAGTAGCTATCAGTGCAAGATGTAAATGTTTGTAGCCTCAGATGCTCCTCTCAACAAATGCAAAAAGCAGTACCTTTAGTTTTTGCAGCAGACTCATGAATACTGGTATACCATGGTCTGAAAGACCTAACAAAATGAGGTTGTTTCTTATGCATGAAAAAATGAACAATGATTAACAATCAGTTCTGCAGGAAAAAACAAAACAAACCAACCAAACTCTGGTGCTTTAGTGTATCATGAGAAGAACACAAGCTAAAAGTGTCATGTTGCTGTGAAAAATTCTTGTCCTGAGCAAACAGTGGAGCCTGTGACAATCTTTCCATTCTATTCAGCCCCAGAAAGGTCTCAGTGGGAATACTGCTTTCAGTTTTTGATCACTTCAAAAAAGATGTGAACCAATTAGAAGAGTCCAAAGGAGAGTGACGAGAATGATCAGAGGTTTAGAAAACATAATCAATGAGGAAAGCCTGCAAGAAATAGGGTTGTTTAGTCTGGAGAAGATCAGGCANAAAAAGGGAAGCTATTGAGAACAAAACCAGCTGAATAGCTGATGCTGCTGGACATCATCCATGGAGCACTCAGTACAGTCAGCTACTACAGGGAGCAAAGCACATTCATACTGAGTTAGTATCTCAATCCAAGATTATTCAGTCTGTAAAAGACTTTTTTTCCCCCTAGTGCTGTAATTCTAATTCATCTCTAAGTCATTGTGATTGACATCTGAAAACTGCAAATACGATGGTTTCTAAGTAATGATTTTGTCTCAGTGTTGCAATGTGCAGAGTCTTTGATCAACTCACTTGTCATCATCAATCATACAAACAATGACAGAATGAACCATCCGAATCGCCCAAAAGACTAATAAGAGGCACAGAAAAACCTATTAGCTCAGGGAATGTACTCTCCTACACAGGCTGTGCCAGTTATGCTATGAAGACATGCAAGAGAGTACATAGAAGGCAGTGTCAAACTTACTGTGTCACATCACTGAATCAGGAGTAAAGAAAAAAGAAAGTTTAACAGAAGAAACAGAAACACACTCTTTTTGGAAAGTTCTCCAATAGTAGGAGTGTATTATTCCCTAAAACTGAAATGGCAGAGTTGCACTTCAGTAATCTCTTCATAGCTGTGGAAAAGCCAGAGCTTTGTCCCTCAGCAAAGACAACTAAAAGCTCGGCACTAAATCTTGAATGGTACAGAGTGATCAGTAAAGCCATCACACCACTGGACTTCAACAATAGCTTAATCCCACTCTTCTCACCTAGATGGTCTGGCATGACAGAAAGCTTTGTAAACAAAGAACAGAAAAGTTGGCAGTGAACTAGCTGGAGCTTTCAAAACTACAGAGGGCCCTTTTCCCAAATGTAAGTAGCTATCAGTGCAAGATGTAAATGTTTGTAGCCTCAGATGCTCCTCTCAACAAATGCAAAAAGCAGTACCTTTAGTTTTTGCAGCAGACTCATGAATACTGGTATACCATGGTCTGAAAGACCTAACAAAATGAGGTTGTTTCTTATGCATGAAAAAATGAACAATGATTAACAATCAGTTCTGCAGGAAAAAACAAAACAAACCAACCAAACTCTGGTGCTTTAGTGTATCATGAGAAGAACACAAGCTAAAAGTGTCATGTTGCTGTGAAAAATTCTTGTCCTGGGCAAACAGTGGAGCCTGTGACAATCTTTCCATTCTATTCAGCCCCAGAAAGGTCTCAGTGGGAATACTGCTTTCAGTTTTTGATCACTTCAAAAAAGATGTGAACCAATTAGAAGAGTCCAAAGGAGAGTGACGAGAATGATCAGAGGTTTAGAAAACATAATCAATGAGGAAAGCCTGCAAGAAATAGGGTTGTTTAGTCTGGAGAAGATCAGGCAGAAGAGGCGGATAACAGTCTTGAAATATGTAAGTGGTTGCTAAAAAGGGCTACTTTGATTTCCATGTTCATGGTGGATAGGAAAAATAAACAAGCTTGAATTACACCAGTGATTCAGAAAAAAGTGATTTGCAGAGAAACTAATGCAGCACTGACACAGACCTCACAGGGTGAGGAACCTCCCTGCAGGTTCTGAAGAACAAAGTCGATGTCTGTCTGCAGCAAATGAAGACACTGTTGATGCTGCCTTTGGGTAAAGTGATGGAAAAATCTACCTTGGGTTCCCTTCAGGCCTATTTTTCCATGATTGGATTGTTACACAACCGTTATTTTTAAATGTTACAGCAAATGTGTCATTATGACACTAAAACTGGATCATCCGAGTAAGTTCTCTACAAGATGACAGAATAACAAGGCAATGCCAAAAGGCTGTGCTCAACAGTGCCTTGTTACAACTGACTGACACCTCCATGTAGCTGAGAGCACCTCAGCTCTGCACCAGGAGATTGCATTGTGAAACCTCTGCACTAGGGTCAGGTGTAAAGGCAGATTTTGCCACACTATCATGGCAGCACAGACCTAAGAGGCCTTGAGGTTCAAGCTAATTTAATGGCTGAACTCAATCACAGAGGAGAATTATAGAATAGTTTAGGTTGGAAAGGACCTTTAAAGGTCATCTAATGCAATCCTGCCTGCAATGAACAGCTGACATCTTCACCTAGATCAAGTCCCTCAAAGCCCTGTCCAACCTGACCTAGTATGTTTCCGGGAATGGAGCACCTATTATCTCTCTGGGCAACCTGGGGCAGTGTCTCATCACACTCACCATAAAAAATTTTTTCCTTATATCTAGTCTAAATCTTCCCTCTTCAAGTTTAAAACGATTTCCCCTTCTACTGCTACAGGCCCTACTAAATAGTCTGTCCCCATCTTTCTTACAGGCCCCTTTAAGTACTAGAAGGCCATACTATGGCTTCCATGGAGTCTTTTCTTCTCCAGACTGAACATACCAAACCCTCTCAACCTGTCCTCACAGCAGAGGGGTTCCAGCCCTCAGATCATTTTTATGCCCTCCTCTGGACCTGCTCCAACAGGACATCTAGTTGAAGATGTCCCTACTCACTGCAGGATGTTTGAACTAGACGGCCTTTAAAGGTCCCTTCCTACCCAAAACATTCCATGATTCCACAGTTCCATGACCTTAAAAGGTCTTTTCCAACCTAAACAAGAACTATGATTCCACACAGCAATGGCATCATATGTGGCATTATGGTGACATCACACACAACATCACAGCTGCGTGGGTTGATCCTATAGTCCAGCTACTGCTTGCTGCTCCGAGGCACTGGAACATCACCACAGCACGGACTTCACGTCACAGCATTAGGTCACACGTAGGAAGCCATCATGGCAGCCTTCCCATGACGTCACGGGCAGGAAGCACAGCCTCCAGGGACGGCCGAGGCGGCACATCGGGAGTGACTGTCTCGCCGTTTTCCCGGCTCGTCCCCCCTCCTCGCTCACCTGCGGAGCAGCACAGCACGGCGGTGCGGGCGCCGGCCCTGAGCAAACTGAGCACCGTGGGAGCGAAGAACATCGCTTCGTCATCAGGGTGCGCCGTCACGAGCAACGCGCGGACGTCATCCGCCCTCGCTGCCGCCGCCGCTGCCGTCCCCCTCAGGGAAGCGCGAGCCCCGTCAGCCGCGTACCGGCGCCGCAAGCGACGTGCGCCACCGAGCAGCAGCAGCAGCAACACCACCAACACCGCTGGCCCCCAGACCCACGGCCCCGCTGCCATAGCCACCGGCACCGCCCCACTCCGGCAGGAAACGGGAGAGGCGGCAGGCAGGTTCCGGGGCACGAAAGGGTGTCGTCGTCCCCACACCCACCACTCCTCCCCTCTCTTCCCCGCCTCGGGGCGGGGCCGCTCGGCCGCTGTCGCGGAAACGTGCCCCGGTTCTGCTGCTGCAGGGCTGCCTGAGAGGAGGGGCAGACCGGGAGGTCTCCCGCTGCGCTGCCCCTCGCCAGGCGCAGGGTCCTAGGCGGGGAGCGAGGCCCCGAGGGCGGGTTTTAAAAGGAGGCCGTTCCCTTGGGGAGAGCCTGTGGTTGGCCGGGCCCTGCAGTGCACCAGCCGACCCTGCTGCTATGTTAAGGAATAATAATAGTAACAAAAGTTGAGTTTTTCAGCGTGTAGTACCTTTTATCCCTGCGCTGTGCTACTGTGGAAGAGATGCGGGGTAAGGGAAAGCTCACAAGCAGGGCGAGAGAAGCTTGTCTTGAGAGGCATTCTGCTCTCTGCAGGTCTGCTGGCTATCCCAAGGGTGACTGCAAGGGGAAAAAAAGTTTGGATACGTCTTAGAACAGAACCAACCACTGGAGAAGGTTACAGAGCAAAAAAAGGCAGGAAGTAGTAAAATAAACATGAAAAAGGCAATTGGATACATGATGGCTGGAAACTTGGCTTTCAAGACAAACAGGCAATATGGAAGACTAAAAGGGAATGGTGCGGTATGTTAGCTGCATAGGTATAAAGAATAAAATGGTGAAAACAATTTAGAGGAATTCAGTATGGGAAAAGCAGCTAAGCCCTCACAAGATGCATGCCTGACTTGTCTTCACAGACTTTTATTTGGACACTTGTTCCAAGTGAACAGAGGCTTCTGTTGGCATGTGCTGGGATTAAAGACTGCGAACACTTCAGCGGGGAGATGTATCTTGTCTCACCTTAACGCAGCACTTCATCCGAGTGGGACTTCAGCTACTGTAATGACTACAGACTTAGCACAACACACATTCTATAAGGAATCCTCTTTGCCACAGGGTGAGCTCCTGCTTCGTTAGTCCAAGTAAATAATTGTGTGGGCACACATCCCAAAAATGTGGGATAGAGCTTCTTGTACTTAATGGAAATTTTAACAACAACGAGGTAATTTAATCTTGCCTAATGGTATTCCATTTTTCCCCCATAGTAATACATATGCAGGTAAAACACCATGCGGATTTGAAATCTCTTACTGACAAAGCAGGGGGCAGAAATAGAGGACATAAGAGATTGGAAGTAGCTGATCTTTAAGGTCCCTTCCAACCCAAACCATTCTATGATGTTAAACTTCTCTCACATTTTTCGGAAGTCATTCGCCGCCAGAGGCAGAGCCACGACGTCAGTGACAGCGCGGGAATCTGTCGGGGCCCGGTGGAGGTGCCGCGGCCTGGCGGGGCGGGAAGGGCACGGCGGGGCCAGGCACCCTTCGGGCGATGCTCCGAGCCCGGGACGGGTTCCCGCGTCCCCGGCTCCAAGCCACCGCATTCATTGGCACGGCCAAGGCCTGCCGCCTTCGCCAGTGCCCCCCGCGCCCCTCTGGCCCCTGATCCGGGCCTGTTATCGGTTGTTATTAATATATATCGATTCGCCCGTAACGCGGCGAAGGAGAGTGAGATACTGCGGCTCTCCCATTCCTCTCCGCTCAGCAGCATCACCAGGAGAGCCATCGGGGCGCGACCAGCGGCTCCCGGCGGTGACGGAACCTGCTGTCCTCAGAGCCGCCGCGCCCCTCATTCGCCTCATGGCGGCCACCTCGCCCCCCTCCCGCGAGCCCCCTCAGCGGGGAGGGGGCGGGAATCGCCCCCCTCAGGACGGGCCGGCGGGTCCTGGAAGGAGCATAAATCCCCTGCTTTCACCGTCGGGGTCGCTCGCGGCTGCTGACGGGGTGACTCTTGGCTGGGCAGTTTACACACCGGTATGGCAGGCGGAAGGGGAGAATCCCCCGCGGCTGTTAGAAACAAGGGAGCCGCGGAAATAGGGTTGTGGAGTAGCTGCCAGGACCTGGCGCGAGGGGGCGTGGCCCGCCGAGCCGGGGGAGGGGAGGCAAGATGGCGGTGGCGGTGGCGCTGAGGTTGAGGTGAGACGCCGCAGCCGTCCAGCGCCACCAGAACCTGCCGTCCGGCCCGTCCCAGCGCCGCGCCGTCGGTAAGGGCAGGGGGCCTGGCAGGGCGGTGCGAGGGAGTGGTGCGGCCCGGTCCGGTGGGACAGCTGGGCCTAGTGCCTCCGCTGTGAGGAGGAGGAGGGAGAAGAGGCGGGGGCCCCGGCCATCCCTTCCTCCTCCCTCCTCACTGGGAAGAGAGCCGCTCTCGTCCCCAGGGGGAGGACGCTGGAGTCGGGAGGGGTCCTTGGGGGAGCCGCCGAGGGTGGAGGGCAGGTGGGCGGCTCAGGTGTGGGCTGAGGCGGGGTGTGCGCGCGAGCTTTTTTTCTCCATTTACGCTGTTTCTGTGAGGGAAGGTCCGGGGGGAGGGGGCGGGAGATGGCCCTTGCGGGGAAGTTTTTGGAGAAATCCCAGAGCATCAGTGCGCTGAGTGTTCATCCCTGCCCTGTAGACAGAAGTGCAAGTTAAAAAAAAAACAATAAATTTAGGACAGAAAAAAAAAAAAAGGGCCGGTTCTTCAAAATCGGACACTTGGAAGTTGAGCCAAGTCTGCTTCCAGAACTGGCGTGTTTGAGGTGCATCGCGGCTGCATGCTCCAGCCCCACGTTGAGGGTGTCAGTGGTGGGGAGTTGTTGCTGATGCTGATGCTGAATTATTCATATAGGACCTGTAAACATCCCCAGCTTCTATCATCTCTGAGCTGCTGGAGGGCACAATGGAAGTGGCCTTTTCTAGAATTATTCTGACTTGAGGGTAAAGAACTTTGTGGTTACTGATTTTTTTGTTATGTATTTTTGGTCCTTAAAAAAAAACTTATGGGTATCGAGTCGGTTGTAGTTAGACAGGATTGTAGGTGGAATTAGGAACTGTTAAGTGTTAGTCAGGCTCAGGTAAGTAAGTAGGTAGTCTGAACAATCTATTGTTGTCTAAAACCAGCTTCTTGTTTCACAGCTATGGTCCGAACAACTGTATTAATTACCTTTTCATAACTGTAAATGTTGGTATAGCCTAATAATAAGTTATTACAATGAGAAGGGGTTGCCTAGTTTTGCAGACTTGGTTTTATGGCAGCAGTTTTATATGATGCACTGTTTTTCGGTACAGCACTATAGTTATGAACTGCTAGAGCTCAGGCAGGGATTTTTATCCTAGGCAGTATGATTTGAGGGGAAAAAAACGGTGCTATTATGAAAAACGGTACTACTGTGATAAGTAGGATGGCCATGGGCACAGCCTGAGTGCCTGAGTAAGTGACCACATAGCCTTGTGTCACTGCACATGAGGACTGTGCAGATCTGTTGCAATTTTGCACTGGAATTTTATTCTGCAGAATGTTGTTATTCCTGATTAACTAAACAACCTTGACATTTGGAAAGGAAGTATGTAATATTTGAAGTGGATTTCTCGTTAGCTGAAACGTAATGTCTTGTGTTGGGGGATGAAAAGCCTTCGTGCTGCTCCCAAGGATTCAAAAGTTCAGAGGAAAGAAGCCAACCACAGTGACACTTTTTTCATTTTTTTTTCTTGACATCTCTTTTCTTTGTGATATAGTAGAGGCTGCTAAGGAAAAAACCTTCTGCTGTACTTTATGTGCAATATAACATGCCTCTTCAAAATAGACTCTTCTGTTTCATCACTAAAATGCCTAAACTTGTTAGTGAAACATGGGAAAGAGCAGCATTTTGGAATCTTCTAAGAGTTACAATGTGCATTGCTTTTTTAACATGTGGATATGATTTTACTAGTGTTTGCTTTCACAAGTGTTACTTCTCTCTAGTTTGTTACTTGATTGTACAAGTCAATTAAAATTATCTCTCCACATTGAAATTACATGTGCAAAATTGGAGTCTAGTCTATGCTGTGCTGATGATGATTTGTTTTAAATACATTTTATCCCCCACAACCACTCATTGTAGTTGCTCTTTCTGGGCATACATGTTTTTCATTGTGATCTAATGGGATCTAGAAGACTGTCACAAACTGTAGTAGACAGACAGACTCTAAAGCTTCCTTTCAATATCCCCCCTCTAGTCCCCTTCAACAGCTCTTGTGATTCTCTGTCTTCTAAGGTATTTCATTTCTCAGTTACAACATGAGTGAGAGATGCTCACAGGGAAGGGAAGCTGACTCTGCTTCAAATACTGTTAAATGCAAAGAAAAAGTCACTGAAAATGTCTTCTGTATGAGGGAAAAACATTTTCTTTTTTTCTCTATTATGTTTTTAATATTGGCATTTAACTTACTCTTTCAAAGCCCTCAGCCAGAGTGTTGGTGAGAAGCTTTAGTCCCCTTCAAATTGCTTGCCCACAAAATGGTTTTAGTGAAGATTTTCTTGCATGATCAAAAATACTATTTGTAGTTCTAGTGTGCATAGCTACTTAAATTTAAGGTTTTAACAAGTGTTTATGCTAGAAGGGATCTATGCCTCATGCAGGTGCACTGGAGCACAGAACAGTCTCGAGAATAGACTAGTAACCAGACAGTGGTTTCATAATGCAAACAAATGTTTCCTGGATGCCAGTCTTGAACTCTTCAAGTCATTTATGTTCTTTAGTCAAATCTGAATCTGTGTTTAAGATACCAAGCTGCCAACTGAACATGTTACCTTGTCTCTACTGTAAATGTTCCAGATAAAAATCCTGACCTATGCAGGACTGCTGCCTGTAAATATTTACATTGTGCTATTTCTAAATTATGCAAATAGCAAGGAACCTGCTGAATACATCTTCCATTTTAGTTTCTCCTTCAGTGATTCTCCATCTAGTAATGATGTTTTGTGATGTTCTGTTCGTCTTCTGTGCTAGTTGAGTGTTTATGCACCATCTGTTAAATGACTACCACAGTCTAGGCCTATTGGGGCTTAAGTTTAGTGAGTTGGTGTGCAGACAGAAAGCTCCATCTTACCTTGGAGCTATGTTTCCTCCCAGTATCCTAAGAGACATTTCTGTGTCCTTGAATAGCTTCACATCTAAACCACTCATGTAATGTTGCCACTCCCAGACTGATTTGATGTGTAGTTTTTTTTCTTCAGGCTTAAGGAGGATGTTGGTCTGTGTGGTTTTGAAGTCAGTGACTTAACCTGCTAATGATTCTAAAGGGCAATGCAAAATGAAAATGCTGTATTGGTACAAAGGTGCTTCAGCCATCTCTGCAAAATCCTGTTGTTCATAACTTAGCAGAAAAAAGACCTAGAAATGAAAAAAGGATGAGTTAAGTATAAAATATGCTTAAACTAGTACAATGTTTCTTTTCATACCTCCTCTTGTGCCATACATTCACTTGTGCCTGATGCTGTGCTGCAGCAAAAGTACATTTGGCTAATTCTCTCTGTAGTCTTCCTGAAGTTGGAGATGCTTGTCCCATCCAGAGCTGCAAACAGCTGCAGGAGCTTTCCCTGGGTGCAGAACACAGACCACACACTCCACATGAAACATCTGCTGGACCATTACTGGTGGTGTTCCTGAGCAGAACCTGGGGCTGCTTTGGAAAGTGGATACTCTCCCAACAGGATTAAAATACATCTCTGCTGTGGCAGGGGGTTGGGCTAGATGATCTTTCTAGGTCCCTTCCAACCCCTAACATTCTGTGATTCTATGGTTCAATGATTCCATGATTCATGTTTCAAGGAAGATGTCTAACAAATGTAAATATAAATCAACTAGGAAACCTACTGATTCCTTCCATGTTTGCCAGTGTTAAAAAGTTAAGCCCATATAAGTTCATGATAAGTTGAAGTACTGTGCAGCAAACTAGATAGGTGTATTATTGCAGTTCAGCTGTACTCTTCACCTCATTAATAGTAGTTTGGGGAAAAAAAGACAATTATTAGTTTAAATTTTAAAAGATTTGTAGATAACTTGCTTATCCACTGTGGAGTTTTGTCTCGGGTTCATATTATTCAATTCTGTTTCTATTTTCGTGCCATCTGATATGCTGTATTGAT
>VWZO01005958.1:0-34050 GCA_013396975.1 Bucco capensis
TTTTGTTTGGTTTTTTTTTTATTTGCTAATGTTTCATGTTTTTGCCACCTAATTCTAAATTTTTGGAAAAGTGAAGGCTTGATAGCTTTTCTGCATTTGTAGGGAAAGCAAGAAGTCAATTAAAATACATGAGGAAATTCAGTGTCTGAAAAATATAATAATAATTTTAGTTTTTCTGGATTCTTACAGAAAAATTAATGAAAGAGCCTGTTCTTTCTAGAAGTACTTCAAGGACTTTTTTAGCATTTAGTAATTCTTAAATTGAGACACCTCTGGAGGGTATCTACCACCTTAAATTGTTTTTGTCGTCAGCCCTGTTAGAGTTACTTATTCAAAATAAAAAGTATGTACTTTTTAGAACACAAGGCATTGTTCTGTTACAGTGCTAATATGTACCTTTTATAAAATGCAAAGTGTGAATTTTTTTTTTTTTTTGGTGCCAGCAGAAATATTTAGACACATCAGTGATGACAGTCCTCTAAAATCATAGCACTAACTACATTTAAAAATAAGGTACAATTGAAGATACGGTGCTATTTCCACTACAATTGAAAATAATGTACCTCTTCCTGTACTGTTCAGAGAAGCAATACTTTTTATACTGTGATATCTGTTGCATCAGAAATTTTTGATTAAAACTTCCTGAGATACTTGCTATCGATTTATCCTTTAAAAAGTAGTAGCTAACCAATTTGAGAGTGTAGAAATAATCGTTCTAAAATTGTAAATTCTTCCATGCTTTTTGGAAAGCATGCTGTTTCGATACTTCATATATTTAGGATTTTACATACACAGAAGCACATGAAAATTCTGGAGATGCTAAGGAATTGTTACAGCTCTCTGCGAGGTTAATGACTTGCATACTAGGACTGGTAGCTCGCCTGCGTTACACTTAATAAGCAACCAAGGATGCAAAGGGAAAACTGAGTATGTTAGGTAAAATTGTTTTGGTTTGTTTGCCCCAAACTAACCTTATAAAAAAATTACACTCTTTGTTCAGTTGTGACCTTTATGTTTGTCAATTGTATACGAATTTACCAGGTTGTGGGGCACAAAGAAGGTCTTGACGTCATGGAGAGAGCTGATCCTTTATTTCTTTTGATTGGACTTCCCACTATCCCAGTCATGCTAATACTGGGTAAGATGATTCGTTGGGAGGACTATGTGCTCAGGCTGTGGCGCAAATACTCTAATAAGCTACAGATTTTGAACAGCATATTTCCAGGTAATGTGATTACATTTAAAGGGAAATATCAAGCTTTAATTTATACCTCTAAGAGATGGGGATAGGCAAGTAGGTTTTGCTATTCTTAAGTAAAGGTGTTTAACACCTTTCCTTTATTTTCCATTCGGTCTATTTAGATTGTGTTTGTATAGTACCTCATGAGAAAGGTGGGGCAAAAGAAGCAGGAGCGTGGTTTCAGTTAAGGCCTTAGTAACAAAAGCTATTGAAAATCATTGGTCTCACTTGAAAGCAAAAATTAATACATTTGTTTAATGCAAACAGAATATTAACTGAGAGAAGGAATAGTTCTCAAAAGTAATTGGGGTAAGGATTTGTAAAGTAATCAGGGGGTGGGCACTAGTGTGTTTTTAATGTTCTGTTTGAGGTAGTGGCTATGTCTGTTGGCTACCTTTTCTTCCTCCACTCTCATCCCTTCAGGCATTGGATGTCCTGTTCCTCGTATTCCAGCAGAGGCCAATCCTTTGGCAGATCATGTCTCTGCTACACGTATTTTATGTGGAGCTCTAGTTTTCCCTACTATTGCCACAATAGTTGGCAAGCTGATGTTCAGCAGCGTTAACTCAAACTTACAAAGGACAATCTTGGTAAGATCCAATATTGTTTATTTTGCACATGATAATAGTATGGTAACATGAAGTGGTGTGTTGTGGGGGGAGGGAGGAAAAGTAAAAAGGGGAATAAAATGATCTAGAACTTAAGAATGGAATTTTGATTAAAAGAAGGGTTTTTTTAAAGGTTGCTTGTCTTGGCAGTCAACAAGTATCACAAGTGTGAGAGACTTTGTCCTTACAACTGAAACGAATCTCAGTGTGGCCCTGGGTGACCTGGTCTAGTGATTGGCATCCCCGCTCAGTGCGGGGAGGTTGGAACTAGATGATCTTTAGGGTCCCTTCCAACCTGGCCATTCTATGATTCTATGATTCAACACAATGCTGAAACTTGTATCTGGTATTGTACTAGGCAGACCTTAGCAGTGATTTAGGGTGATAATCAAGATGAGGAACCAGAATCTTCTAAGAAGAATCTCTGCAGGGAAAGACTGGAGTTTAATTAATCAACTTTTTCATATTAATTTCTGTTTGCTGATCCTTTGAGAGAATCCCTTTGTTACTCTAAGGACAGAAAAACAAACTTTTAATGTAAGTTGAATGGAGGAAGGGATACAGAGAGGAGACATTCTCTTCCTTCATGAATAAACCTCTCTGGCTTGCAGCCTTTTGAGGAAAAGCACACCAAGTTTAGTATGATGGTATGCCCTAGTCATCTGACTGTCACTTCAGCCCCTGTTTTCAGTTTTAGTGTGTTTATACACCCCTCTTCTCCATATGGAAGAAACAGTGTATTACAAATCTTTGTGCAGACTAGAGGTTTCTTAGTGTCTCTTATTTTGAAGACTTGAGATAGACATATTGTAAAACTTTTGGAGGAAAAATGTTTATTTAAAAAAACAAACCCAAAAAACCCCCATACCATTTCACTCCACACTTGCTTTTGGCAAGTGGCCTTTTTCACTGCCTGATCATAGAATGATAATTAGTGTTATTCCTTATGCCATGTATAGCATACTATGTTCAGAGAAGGGAGGGAAGTAGATACGTAACGGGGGGTTGGACTAGATGACCTCCAGAGGTCCCTTCCAACCCAAACCATTCTATGATTCTATGAACTACATTTTTTTTACTTCTTTAAATAGGATGTAGCTTGAGGTTTATTTTTTTTAATATTTGTTAGACTTCCAAGCAAATTAAGTTTCCAAATGATTTTATAGATAATGTATGTAATCCTTCTAAGTAACATTAACTTCTGGAATAGTGCATTGTGACAGAAAACTCTGAGATACTCATTTGGAATTACCCTAAATAGCTAAACTTCAAAAGAAAATACTCTACAATTAGAAAGCAAATCCTCTTTGACCAGAAATTTTAAAAAACATTTGCAATGATATGACCCTGAACTGTGTGAGTTTCTAAAATATGTTTTTATTTCAGGGTGGAATTGCTTTTGTTGCTATAAAAGGAGCTTTTAAGGTTTACTTCAAACAGCAGCAATATTTGCGCCAGGCTCACCGAAAAATTTTAAATTATCCTGAGCAAGAAGGAGCATAAGGCTGTGATCCCCAGATGTCCCACAGTCTCATCTAACAGGTTTCCATGCTGTATTGGTTCCATTGTTATTGCGCAGTAGTGGAGAGTTGCGATAAGTTGCTGCTCCTTTTTTTTTTTTTCTTGTTTCCCTTCTTTAAATATAATAAAGCACTGTATTGTTGCAGGGTAAATCCTTTCAGCAACCACTGAATACAAGAATGTGATATGGCTTTCATTATTTCTGGGTATTTCTCTTGGGCAACAGGTTCCTGAATTCTTTGATTTAAGCCAATATGCTGAATGGAGAAAAAAAAGCATCAACTACAGAACAAGAACACTTTAATTTGTGTAGTTCATGTGAGCTATGTCCAAATGCCTTTTTTATGTGTGTTTTCGTACCCATGCTATCATCCAGTTCAGCATTTCATACAATGAAGGGAATTCTTTTTAGAAAGGAAATGAGTCATTACCAAGGAGAAGTAATTGTGGGGCCCCAGTCAATAAAGATTTCCTTGGTTTTCACTGGTATCAAAACAGGAAGTGTAAGATACTCAAATGAGTGGTCAGAGAAAGCAGAAGACAGACCATTCTCTACAGGACTCATGTCAGCTTTAGCCACCTAAGTACTAGCTGTTAAAATTAGCATGGCTTCCAAGTGACTGTTTTATTATTGGTAATTTTACTGTCCTGTTGTATCTTCTGCCGTGCCTAGTGTTATTTTCTGATGGCTCTCTTACTGTTTTGTAACTGGTGCCAGATAGCATTTTTTTTCCTCCACAGTAAAATAATTACATGGGGGGAAATAAATTTCAGTTGCTTATTTTGTAGTAAAGTATTAGAGCACTTGTTTAATTTTCGAGTTTCTTTTGATTGTGTAAATATCATGCAAGTACAAAGAGCAGAAGTGTGAGGAAACAACATTGGACACTAATGCTACATATAAACTGATGGATTAGGGCAGCCTTCTGAACTTCCAGACCTGAACATAACTTAGCTCTGTACCCAGGACTAGGTTTCCTCTGCCCATACCAGCTCTAGTGAAAGGATTGGCTGGAAGGATGTTACACTACACTTGGATACCTAATCTGAGCGTGGCATGTACCAGCAGGCTAAACATACTGAAAATAAGTTGGATTCATTCTGTAAAGGACTAAGGGATAAACATATAGTAAATTAAGATTGTTTATACAGTAAGCTTTACTGTTAAAGTACATTCAAAGTAGCTAGCTGAGGGAGATATTAACACTTCAGTTACGTGATGTATTTATAAACTTAATTTCAACAGAAATTAACTGGTTTGTGAAGTTAAATTTTGACAAACATCATACAGCCATTTAATGTTCATACCAGACCTAACCTAGCTTTAGTATTTGAAGGGTTTTTTTGTTAACAACAATTTATTTTGTTTTTCTCAAAGTTGCTTGGTTTGTTTTTTCCTTGTTCATATTAGTATGTCAAATGCATGGAGAAGGTTTAAAAAAAAATCTTTTAGTGGAAGTATTCATCAGTAAATGTTTCTTTTCACCAGAAATGAAATGACTGGACTTCATATTTGACTGCAATAATATATGTTAGAAAATTTCAAAATATGATACATTTTCTATAGTATGTTTATCTTAATATATGAGATGTAATATTTTAGAACTGTATAAAAGTGTATATAATGGCCAACTAGTATTCAAAAACTATACAGGCATTGAAAATTATTATTTGATCAATCTCAAATACTTTTGAGGTTCTTGCTGTAACTGAAGAATTATTACAAACTTTTAAGTCTGCTGATTATATTTCTCTAATGGGCTCGCTTTTATAAAAAACTCTAAATATTAGAGTAGCAACCTCTGAAAGTTGCTGCTTTCTGTAAGATAGTCTCGAAACAATATATTACGTATTTCTTACAGAATTCCTCATTTTGAGAAAACAGCTTTTCAGTGGTCTTCACTGTATATATTCCCAAACAATTTATTACTGTTTTTTAGAGTCTTGTGAAGAACTGAATGATGCAGATTACTGGGTTTGAAACTTGTTCCCTGGGAAAGCACATTGTCTCCTCGTAGTTAAAGCTATTGTAAAAATACAATTATAAAATACTGTATCAGTTATAAAATTATTTTACCTGAGTAGCAGAAGGTCATTACTCTGTAAATCTTGTTTTTAAGTATTGCAAATTAAAGTTGCGTTGAATTAGGTTGAATAAATATTTTTTACACTCCTTGGTGTATTTCGTCAGTTGAACAAAAGTCCGTAGCAAAACTTGTGAACAAAAAATGTGTTTTCTTTTACTGCTTAACTAAGGACTTATATAATCAATTTTTAATTGATAGCCTAAAGAAATACCTTGGGGATGAAGGAAAAATTTCTGTAAGACTTGAAACTTATAAACACACACACCCCCTCCCCCCATGTTCAATAAATAATGTAGAGGAATGCATTTCTCAAGCTTTTAAAGCAAAAGAATTGTTGCAACAGGAACAACTTCTGGTAATACTGAACCAGGCTTGGGAGTTACTACAGGTCTGTGGGTTGGCTACTGTGCAGCATTTATTTGGGAAAATTCACTGATTCCTCTTCCTTGAGAAAGTTGATACCAGCTGTAGGAAGTATTGTTTTCCACTAATGGCTAATTTATGTCTGTTATTTTCAGAACAAGATGTATAAAATATTACCTGGCATTTCTCAGTGTACTTTCCTATTTGTAGCTTGGTTCCTCTGAACCTTCCGTTGCATTAACAGAAAGGCACAAATTATCTGAGCTGTGATTATGTAAATCCATAGGAGATGCTTTTTCCCTTCTCTCTTCCCTCTCGTCTCAAACTGTTAGATTTAGATGGAGCCCTACTATACTTGTCACTATTTATCATTTGATAAATTTGATTTCTTCTTTCATCTTCTTTCCCCTGCAAAAGCTTTTTTTTGTAACAGTTTGCATGAGTTGCATGGTGTATTCCTTTCCTTCTCATCTGGAGTCTTCTCAAAGGTTAGCTGTCTCCATTGGTTATAAAAGAAGGATCCAACCATGTAGCTGTTTAAGGCCTCTCCAGCATTTTGAGTAGTTCTATGCTTGTAAGAATAGATATGCTATGGGATTGTGACTTCAGTCAGAATTATGTACTTTAATTGAAGACACAATTTTTAGTAGAATTTCAGCTGCATAATGTTTATCATGGCAGCTGTGAGGATTCCCCTTTTTTGAATGCATACTGTGGATGCTGGAGAAGTTTGATGTTTTGAGGTTTGGAATAGCTGTTTACTAGATGCTTTTAGAAAAGTTTTTATCCACAGACAAGTATGTTTCTCTACATAGTGGATTTTAGTGATGGAGAGAACCTGGAGTAGTAGCAGTGCAATGGTCATGGATCTGTTTACTGATGCACTAATAATCTTGTTTTTGGAACCCTGTATTTAATGTTCTATATCCATGCCACTTAATTCTGGTTTTGTTTTTTTGAAGGGTTAGGATCAAATTTGTTTAATGCATCACTGAGTAGTCTTGTAACCTGTTCTTGTAAGAAATGCTAACAATTCCTGCATTCCATTTTAAAGTACAAATGCTAGTTTCACTAACAAGTCTGATTTTGGAATTCTTTTCTAGCAGGCAACTGCTGCTAAAACCTGTTGATGTAGTTTTTTGGTTGTTGGTTTTCTTCTTGTGTTTTAGAGTTTGCTTTTTTTTCTTTTTAAACATGCTGGGATGGGGCTGATGGGGAGAGCATGAGCTAGGATCTTAGGTAAAAGCTAGGAAATTCTGAAAGTCTTTGCAGTTGTCCTCTCTCTAACATACCCCTTACTCTGCACCCTTGCAAAGTCACTGTTCTACATAATATAAAACAGAACTTACTGTCCAAACCCAAAAAGTAGTTGAGTATTCATTAGTTCTTGTGTAATTTGAGAAGTAGTTCTGGTTTTGAAGGATGATTTAAATGGAAGTGATTTTTGCTTTGGCATGTAGGTGTTGTTAATCACCTTAATTTTTCTGTTTTTCTCCAAAAATGTGGTTGCATGCCTTTCTGATAGGGATGGCACTTGTTAGATTGAAAACTTCAAGGAGGCTGACAGTTAGCAAGTGCATTAGCTGGGGAGAGGAACTGTTCATGGAAACCAGCCTTTGTCCTTGAATTTTCAGTAGTTTTTACTAATCTGAGTATATTTTTGTGTGTGTTTAAATTAAAAAAAAAAGTACTAGAGGTTTTCTTGTCTATAGATAAGTATATACAGGTAAATAGCAATATATTGGCAAGTGGTTTCTGCTAGGACTGAGGGATCAGTTTAGTCTATCACACTACTACACAGTGTCAGGGTCAACTTTACTTATGGTTTTGTCAACTAAATAGAATTTGATGCAGGCAGTATTTAAGATGACCTAAAACCATTAAGGCTGTGCAGTGTTAACTATCTCCTTTCTTACTTATCTAAATGACTTAATTTCTTTTTGCTCTTAACATTTGAGGAGTTCAGCTGTTGCCATCTTGCTTGCTAAATTTTAGCTCTGTTTTCCTCAACTGAGGCTGTTGACTGTTCATCGATGATACAAAACTGTGAGGACTGGCTGACATCCTGTCAGAATATACCACTAAATCTGGCAGTATATTACCATCCTTATCCTCACAGCCTCTCAATACCTGAACTACCACCTTCTAACCTTGTTGACTGAAAAGGTACATCTTCTCACACTAGTCTCACACTTGCTGTGATTTAGGGGAAGATTCTTACTTTAATCTGTTTCAAAAACTTACAGCATAATCTGGGGAATTCAGAAGCCACTGTTCCTTAATGACTTGGTTCAAGTCTTTATAGACACTGAGGTCAAGACTTCTTTTTTCATTGCTGTTTAGCAGGTTGCTCTATTGGAATGGGCTGTAAAACCAGAAGTATTTCTGCCAAAGTTTGCCCAGCATTTCAACCATTCAAATTCTTTCTGCTCTACAAATATATATAATTCCAAGGTAGGCTTTATTAATTCATTTCAAGAGCTTATTCAAGAGCTTGAGTAATGTCACTCACTTTCTAGAAAGGCAGCAGTCCCAAGACATATAATATTACTGTAAGTAAGGAAAGAGTTTACTCTGTAAAAAGTGGTGAACTGTCTCCATTAGATCATGACCCCTTTACCTCAAGAAGGTCTGAAGATCTGCAGCCTCTTTGTCTATTCTTGCCAGTCAGTTATTCACATGCTGTGGATATTAAACTGCTTCTGTGCCTTTGACTATTGTGAGCATAAAGCTGTTATTTCTGGTTGTATCATATTAAGTATCTCAAAAGTTCCATTCTAGAGCCACTAAAAGCAAATAGCAGACATGACTTGAAACTGCCTCAACTACACAGCTCAGCAGCACCTGTCAAAACACATCTTGCAGGCACCTCATTTAATGCTGGATGACTAAGCCATGGAAAAGCAATTGCCTAAGCAATGGGCCTCCATAGGGAGCACTGTGCTTCTAAAACAAACAAACAAAAAGGCAGCTTCTAGCTTCAGACCACTCTGACACAGCATAGCATGCACAGCTTGATGGTTTGGGTGTTTCATATTTCTCCATTGCTCCTCCACTCTTTATAACTCAGTAATGCTTAGCTGCAGCTAATGGGAGCTGATAAAGGAACACACTGATCTGAGTATTTACTGTATATCTAAGGACTGCTTGGTGAGTAATTGTCATTTCTCTGACATGAATCATTACAAGAAGCTAATGCCCCTACTCACTACCTCTAGAAGAGCTTCCCCCACATATTTTCCAGATATTTCTCATGAACAGAAAATACATAAGATGGAACAGAATAAAAAATGATTTTATTTATATGGAATGGTTTTTGTTGTTTTGTTGTTTTGTGGTTTTTTTTAGAAGTAAAAGGGTAGCTAATTCAGAAATGTTGATGGAAAGTGGTAGGGATTTTCTTCTCTCCCTTGCGTAGTTCTAGGTTAAGATCCCATGGATAATTTTGAGTTTGTTACTAACCACAGTTTGCAGCATTACTCTTGCCATCAGCTGCTTGAATTACTCTGTTTCAAACAACAGGGTCACGCTGCAGGAGGAAAGTCCTGGTTCTCCAGAATATTTGCACTTAGCTTTGGAGATTTTTATATATTTTTAATCCAAGACAGATGTTGGTTAAATGTACATGAGATTACAATAACTCCCTCTGGATGAGAAGCACTGCAGAAGCTTTATGGAAAGCAAGTTACACAATGAAAGCCTTTTGGAGAGTGGGGGTACTGAAGGAATAAAAACTTAAAGATCATTTTGGAGGTAGAAAAAAATGCTGTTTTGACATACTGAGTCTGAGACTTGGACCACATTGCCTCCATACTGAGCTCTGAACAGCTAGTAGGATTTCTCATAACCAATGTAAAAGCAATTCTTTCTGACTGCTGAGAGTACCAAAATTGTTGTGAACTATAAGCATAATTCAGTGTGAACTTCATTAAACAAAGGTTTCAGGTTTTTCTTAAATAATTTGGTACTTTTTAAAAGCAAAGTAGAGGAGTTTTTTTGTTCTGTTGGTAGTTTCTTGTAAAAGAGCAATGGTATGTTTTAACTGCAGGGTTCTTGACTCCAGAGTGTTGTTAAATTTCAGGGTGCTATAAAAATGAAAGTGCTTTCCACTTAGCATAAATTAAATACCATGTAATGTAACTGACCTTCCCACATTACCAAGCCTCGTCTCCTATCATAGACACAGAATTGTGCTATGTATTAAAGTTGCATATCACATTACTGGTAACTAGGCTTCTTTTTCCATCTCATTTCAAAGATGAATGAGAATGCAAATTAACCTAAGGAGTAAATTCACAAGGGATTTCAAAACTATGGGTGCCTGCATTTCTTTTTTTCAGCTCTGGATTGCTTATGAACAGAGTTGTTCTCTATTTTCCTTTTTAAACGTGCTCGGAAGTGAAACTTCTGCTTAATAGGTGGTGAGACTTATTACATAAATGCATTTTATTCTTTAAAATACATTTGGCATCTAGAGTAGCTACATGTAAATGACAGAAAATGTATAAGCCTTCAGGTCTTATGCTTTCTTGATAGAGCTGGAGTAGGTGATCGCAGACACTCCATAACATTCCTCTCAGCACCTCCTGCTCAAAAGTGTTTCAGTTCTTGCTGAGCTAAATCACATACACTGTGTTGGAATCCCTTTATGTAACACTTAACAGTAGAGTCATTAGTAGCCCACAGAAATATTTTGTCCTAATCTACAGCTTAGGACCAAGAAAAACATGTAACAGTGGTATCTGTGGAGACATTTTAGAGATGATTTCAGCAGTACACCCTGAAAATTGT
This sequence comes from Bucco capensis, assembly GCA_013396975.1. Taxonomy (NCBI): domain Eukaryota; kingdom Metazoa; phylum Chordata; class Aves; order Piciformes; family Bucconidae; genus Bucco; species Bucco capensis. The sequence continues at coordinate 10,611 of VWZO01005958.1, forward strand.
CCCAGATGCCAGGGATCATCTTTTCTCCTCAAAAGTCCGAGCATCATGGGGCCTTTGCTAACCAAGCATGAATCTTGAGTACATCCTCTGCAAAGATCAATACCATGTGGCTTATAGCATTGAGCTCTGTGCCTCAGTCTTTTTAGCTGAGGACCATGTGTCATGGGTTAAGGGCTGGGGCAACCCTCTAACTGAGTGACAGTCACTCTCTATTACCCTCTTTTCCCACAACCCTGGGAAGGGAAGGAAAAGTTAGCAATAAAAAGCTGAGAGACTGGATTGGAAAATAAAACCAAAACTACTTTAATAAAGTAATAGAAATGAAATAAAATATTTACAAGTATTTACAGAACCAAAATTGAACCCCAAATCCCCCTTTTGGTAACTACGTCACTACAGAGTAGGCCCAGCACCAGGCCACAGCCTGGTGTGGGGGAGCTGGAGTCTGGAACCTTTGATCAGGATCAAAGAGGTGACTAGCAGAGTCCTCCTCAGATGCTGGCCATCAAAGGAAGGAGAAAAGGGAAGGAGGAGCACTGACCCCCTCAATTTATAGTGGATATGATGCTTAATTGTGTGGAATACCTAATTATTCACTTTGGGGTCACCGGACCTGTCTGCTCCTCCCTAAAGGTGTAGCCCTTTGCTCTGCACCTGCCCTTTGTGGGTCACAAGGTCTAATGGTGACCTTGATGCATTCCTTTCCCTGGCCATAATTCCAAAACATTGGGTCTTACCTATGGAAAACAAGCTGCTAGCTTCAGAAAGTGCAGTTAATTTAGAGCAGCTTAAGCTGAAAAGTAAAATCACTGGATGGAATTGTTCAGTTTTAGCCCAAACCAGGACACCATGATAGGGAAAAACTTCTATATGGAGAATGTGTTCAGAGTAGACAGTGTAATAGGAGGTGATAAGAATGGAAAACAGTATTGCTGACACCTCCCAAAACTGCATGAGATGCATTTATTAACCAACTTTACTGGCTTCTTAGTGTTGAAATGGTGGCTAAAGTCCTTATTTGTTGCAGCTGGCATTCATATATACGTAACTATTTGCAAATGTGCTAGTTGACAAGCAGAATGCATCTTCCATACTTATCCTATTTGTCCTTACTAACACATTAATTGAATCCCATAAAGCTCCCTTAGAGTGTATTATCATTGAGGAATACAACCATCTATGGTATCCACATATGAAGAGTTTAAAGAAAGTCAAATCATTCTGTATAATAAGCTGGATGCCTTCAAAAGCCTGTTAGGTGGTCAGCTTTAGGAGCCTCATTACGGGTTAGTTAGTTGCATGTGGATATGCCTCAGGAATAGATTACCAAAGTGTTTTAAAGAGCAGAGCATAAGACTTGAATTCACTCCCTTTTGGCAGCTGCATAATGTTCATCTGAGAAGCCATGTAATCCTTTTCTTGCACCTAAAGTATGTTCTTATGAATGGCAGAGACTGAGCCAATGTCAAAACATTTGTGTTCATACAAACATGACCAAGAGAAACTTGGCAGAAAAGAGATACGGATTTCATATCATGTCTAGAACAAGATCATGCCTCCTTATCACAGCTGTGATTGCAATGTAAGCCTAGAGCAGATGCTGGAATTCTAAAATTCTGCCTTATCTGAAAGCACATCTAGGCCCCCAGCAAGTAAAATGCTAGGACTTGGCAGCACTTTTTCTTTTTCCTGCTTTTGCTGTTCCTGAGTAGTTATGGTTGTGCTGAAAAGTTACTTTTAAAGGTCAGAGATCAGATAGTTGGATATGGTTTGAGAAGATGGTCTGATCTCATATTCTGGTTCAGTCCTTTTATAGTTAATCTGTCCATTTTCCAACTGTGTAGGAATAGTAGGTTTTGGCTAATCCTTCTGGTATGCCTGTGGTGGTTGGAGCTTTTTCCATTGACAGCAGTTCATCAGTACAGCTAAACAAAATCACTGTAAGCTGTCAAACAGAAGACAAATGAGAGCTTACAAAATAGAATAGTCACTGAACTGAGACAAAACTTGCAGCGCTGACAATGATGATGGCAAGGGAGCAGAGGCTATCTGTTATAATTGCCAATTTAGCAACAGCTGAGCCTGTACTTATCTGAATTGGTACTTCTGCTGTATTCATGATGGTTTTGTCCTGTGCTAAGCCTTGACGTTAGCAGACACAATGCAAATGCAGTGTTCCAGGGATAACTCCTCTCAAAAAACAGCAGGTAGTGGTTAGTCTGAGGACTGAACCCTAGGGGAAGATTGCTTTTTCCCCTCATGTGGGCACCTGCTGTTGAGCTGAGATTTTTTTGAATCTGTCTGCAATCGTCAAGGTGATAAGCATGCATTGTTTTTTTCAGTAGAGATTTCTAATTTTTCTCAGTTCCAGCTTTCACCTTTTTTAAGCCCAAAACATAAATTACCGAATCACAGAATTTTAGGGGTTGGAAGGGACCTCTAGAGACCATGTAGTCCAACACCCCACCCCCTGCAAGAGCAGGATAACCTAGAGCAGGTTGCACAGGACAGTGTCTAGTTGAGTTCTGAGTATCTCCAGAGATGGAGACGCCACCCCCTCCCTGGGCAGCCTGTTCTAGTGCTCCACCACTCTCAAAGTAAAAGTTCCTCCTCATATTAAGATGGAACGTGTATACTAGTTTTCTCCCATTGCCTTTAGTCCTGTCACTGGGTACTACAGTAAAAAGACCACCGTTTAAATATATAAGTATTGATAAGGTCCCCCCTCAGTCTTCTCTTCTCCAGGCTAAACAGACCCAGCTCTCTCAGCCTCTCTGCATGAGAGGTGCTCAAGTCCCCTAAAGTTCAGTTTCCTTTTTGTTTAAAACTTTCATATCGTGTTCTTGGAGTCCTGTCTAGATAATGGTTTATTATTGGACTGTATCTCATAAAAATAGCATTCTGTTTATTCATCAAGTGGTTGCCATCAAACACTGGTGAATAAATTGTAAATATGCCTTATTGTATCAAGGATAGTTGATTTGTGGGAGATAATTACAGTTTAGCCTGTTGATTTGCTCTCTTATCAAAAGATGTTTCAAGTTAATGAACAGCATATAAAAGGTTTACAAAAATATGCAAAAACCATTTGAAATAAATTTTGCTCCCATGCAATAAAGTGCAGACAAAAGTGCAGTAACAAAACAGATGCGCTTGCCCTCTTAAATGAAAACCAGTGTTTCAGGGGGGGGTTTATACAACAGCAATAACTATCTCATAATCTAAAAATAATCATCAACTGTAACATTAGGTAGAGAAAGTCCAGGTAAAAATGAGCATGTTTAGTGTATTGATGATGTTACTATACAGCATGGCTTACCTAAACCAGTAAAGGAATACAGAATCCTGAGATTACATTTAAGACAATTCATTACAAGAATAGAGGATGGCAAGAAACTGGATTAAGAAATAAATCTTTTTTCCTTTCATGTGCAGGTATACTGCTATCCACTTTGGGACAGGAACCATCTAATCCATGTTGTATACAGGAGGAACCATGTCCCTTCTCCAAGTGACAGCTACTCTAGTCCCATAAATAGCTTGCTATAAATTATGCCAAAGAAAAATAAAATTGGAAGGATGACACAAAAATAAGCTATATAATATAGACAACAGAGAAAGCTGTCAGTTTCAGCTGAAATTTGAAATGTTACAGACTAACATGCCAAATCTTTGATAGGCCTATCATCAGTAAGAGTCTATTTCCTTTCCCATCATGTATTCTCTTAAGTCATGACTGCAGGCCTTTCTTCTTTTAATATGGGGAGCACGTTTGGTTTGCAGTTTGGAGATGAGGCAGATCATTGGCATTTACACTGCCTATGTGCATTGAGCAGCAGGAGTTCAAGTCAGTGAAAGTCCTGACTCAGGCAGCTTTGTGGTCCAGCTTCAAAAGCAGCTGTTGTGTACACATTTCACTCACATATATCCACATCATATGTGGGGTGTACATTCATGGCTAGTGCTTTTACTCAAATACTGGTGAATGAATGAAGAAATATGTTGGAATGAAAGATTAATCTTTTCTTACTGTATACATCATAATAGACTTCCTATAAATCAGAATAGGACAAGTGTATAGCTATAATTGAGCCAGTATAATGGCTTGTACTGTACTTCCTGGCAGCATTTGTTTCAGTTCCCCACTCCTAACTCCTGACAGTGGTCCATCAGCATGAGGTAGGTGGCTGTGAAGGAGGGTGGAGATATGCACTTGCTCCTTTCAAGACAGCCATGAGACTGATGCAGTAATCTCATAAAATGTACCTTCAGATTTACTCCCCTTTGTCTACACGAACTCACCTTTTTAATTGCTTCTAGATTTAGATAATTTATTACAACGCTGGTGTATGTGAATCTGACATATTCTCCATGAAAGGCTGTAACTGAGAGGGTCAGAAGAACAGAGCTTAGCAAGGAAGCTTTAGCTTTCTCAGTCTTGCTCTTTAACATGCAAGTAACATCACTTTGGACTTGCCTCATGATGGCTAGCAGCTTTAAGGCCATTCAAGCTGACAGATCTCTGAGTCATCTCTGTATTTGGGTTATACACTTTCTGCATTATCCGAGATCTTTGAAATAAAAAACTGACAATGATAAGACAAAAGGGAACTTAATAAAATGTCATAATTAATTCATGGGAAATTAAATAATTCAAAATATTTTAAATCTCACAGAGCAATTATTCAGTTGAAAGCTCAAAAGTTCAGATCAATCTTCAGAGGGGTATATTTCTAATGAACAGGACTTCTCTCAAGCCAAGATAATGCATTATCTCTGCAATGTTCTTTTCAAGCTTTCAGCTCTGGAGAGTACCATTTTTTCATCTGTCAGATTTCATGCACTTCTTGCCAGGGTATCATTTATATCTTATTTCTCCAAACCAGAGGAAAAAGATTTTTAGAACGAGAGAGCAAGTAGAATAAAATCTCTAAACACAGGTCAGCTGATTCCAAGTCCCTTCTCCATTTTCTCTCTCCTTTAACCATATTGCTGTGTATTTTACCCTTAAGTTAAATCTGTCAGATGAGCTTTTGCTCTTTGTGACAGAACTACAGAAAACAGAATAAGCAGTTTATCCTTTCAGTGAGCAAACCAGGCATCTCTTCCAAGCAGATGCACTAGTGAGCCACTGCTGCCAGGTGCAAATCACATCCAGCAGTGAGCCTGACTCAGGGGAATGGAAGCTCCTGCTGCACAGCAAAGAACAGAAAAAGAGGCAGACGGTTCCCCTATTGCTGTGTAATTGTCTTTTTCATTCATTGTGCAAAGTATGTGGTTAGTGAGAGTTACCTTCTGCTGCCAAAGCAGTTTCTCTTGTGCTCTATAATGGAAGCTCATGTTGTCCCTTTCCCCAGCACTCATGCCCCTGCACATACGTATGCTTACACAGAGTTCCCACACACTAGAAACTCTAGAGACAAGAGAAGACTTAGTACAAACTTTTGGAAGGCTTATGTGCATAATCTTGTCTGTTCAAGAATATGTCAGCCTTACGTTACAGCTCTGCAAGGAAATGTCTCCTCCTCCTCCACTCCCACCTGACACAGGAAGGCTGCTACCACCACCAGGTCACCTGATACTGCCTTTAATAAGGCCATGTATTCAGTTGCTAAGAACCTTATCAAACTTCAAACACCATGTGAGTAACTAGGGAAGACTGGTCACTTACTTAAAGGGCATTTGCAGCAGGTCTCCAACAGTCTCCAAGTTTGAAGCAGGGAATTGAAATTTAGGTCATAGGGAGGACTTCAGATTGGTGGTTAAGTTGGTGGCTTTTGTGACTTGCATGAGAAACCTCCGCAAACACCTTGAAAATCCGAAGGCTGAAGCTTCTCAGTTGGGATTTGATGAAACTGAACTGGAATTTCCCAAGATTTTTCTGTATAAGGACCACATTAAGAGACTAAATGTGTTTAGTGTTGCTGCAAATTAACTCCCTGTTAATTCATGGCCACCTCACCACTCACTAAAAAAAGGAGAGGTGGTTGTAAGATAAAACAAGAGCCTGGAGAGGCCCAGCCACAGGCCACCAGGCTCCAGTGCCGCCATCTTGCCCCACATATTCCCACCTTGGGGCACCAGGGGAAATGGTGACCCCTGCTGGCCATGGCTGCCACATGGACCCCGGCAGTGGGACACATGCTCTTGACTGTCATTCTCCACCCCATTACCACACTGAGCCCTCTCTCATCACTCCCAGACAGCACTTCCAGCATAGGCCTGTTCCTTCGCACCACCTCAGCTCGGCGGCTCCTTCTGGCGGCCGTGGAGCGTTCTCTGGGCCTGCTGCAGCAGTCCCTATTCCCCCTGTTCTAGGGTGGGGGACGGAAGGGGTCTGCCCCCTCCAGCTGGTAAGGCAGCCAGAAGGGAGCCCTGGAGCCAAGCCCGCAGGTGTGGCTGGCTTGGAAAGCAACTTGTGTAAAGACTTCATGCAGTCTTGCTCCCTATAAAATACACATCTAGACCCCTTCTGTGAATTAAAAGGGATTTATTTTCTCCGATTAAGCATTTAAAGGTCTCTTTAAATTTTTTTAGAATTGTACAAACAGTTTTCCTCAGCAGAACAAAGAAAACCATTTTCATGCATAAGGATGAGATGCACAGCTCCTCACATTGCAACGGAGTAACAGCAAATGTGTTGTATAGCACCAAGAATTTTAATTACAGTGTGAAGTCAAGTCACCACAAAAACTTGCTGTTTCATAGTGAATCATTTAAGCTGATATTTTTATTAAGTCTATGTTGTTTTCCAAGCAAAGAAAATGAAAAACTTTGTATTAAAAAAAACAAACCCCACTGTTTAAAAAACTTGACATTTTCTAAAAATTAAGATATGAAAATTATTTCTTGCATAGTGAATTTTCTTTAAACTTTGAAATAGATAAGAAAACCTTAAACAAACATAAATCAATTCCCCTTCCTGGTCTTCTCTTACCCCAACCTGGTCAAACAGTACAAAGTAATTACTGAATATGCATGACTACATCATGAACCCAAACATTCCTCTGTAAATTAAGCATTGAATCCTACACTTAAATTTATTACTGTAAAAAATGGCACTGAAGAGTTCCATATTTACTGTCCATTAAGTCACTCACACTTGACTTTCCAGGTAAAAAAATATTTTCGTAAGTGCCAGCTCTAAAGACTCAACAAGGGACAAAAAAGTATCAAACTTCAAGTCTTTCATTCTCTTTCATCACTGTAAAAACATCCAGTTATTGTTCATTTCAGAGAAAAGAGACTAGATGTTACACATAATTTCAAATACATATGCATAGCCATTACCTGGCTGGCACAGGTAACTGGTTGGAAATAGCACTAATAGTCCACTGCAAAAGAGGAGATACAGTAAAACTTCCTTTCTGACAAGAAAAAGATAGTGACATTTAACATTAAATTGAACCAAGGAGATTTAATTTGATGTAGCTGCTGCTCAAGAACAGAACTTTACTGTTTGCCCAAGGCATCTGAGATTGCAAGGGGCCAAAGACAGGCTCACTCTCCTCTCCTGATACCTTCAGCCATTCATACTTTCAGGACCAAGCAGAAACATTACAAATTCAGGTTTCTGTAGCGATGAGCTGCTGTTGGTCTGTGGATATTGTAATGCTATCCATTCTTACTATCTATCTCTCTAAATTGTGCATCTTCCTCCTGCAATACCAGTCTACCAGGACTGTGGACAATGTTGCCAGTACATGTCTGGTATCACTTATGAGGGCACTTCAGCTTGTTCAATGAACCAGAAATTACCAACAGAATAAGTAAAATAGTTAAAGCTTACTGATTCTGCTATCCTCTATAGTTTTATTTAATTATACATATACACACTTGCTTTTTGTGTTGCAGTCCATTTTCTGAACAATTACCTATTTCTGAGCTGCTGGACAGCTAGCTATAAATTAAATCTTCCCACACCGCTTTGAGGAGGTACATTATTTAGCTTAAGAGAAAGTGATAATTGCATTGCAAATGCACACTTCACAAATATAGATATACATAATCTTGGGGGTTAAGTTTATGTTTTTACTTGTGTGGTGTATAGTGACTCCTGAGGAACAGCAAGGCAGCTCTTCTGGCACGTTTCTAACAGATGTGTGTCACAGAAGATCTCTATAACACCATTGCAAAATTAAAGTTTTCAGTCCAACAAGCTATGAAACTATAGGACTCTTTATTTCTACAAAAGACTGAGATTATATCTGGATCTCAGTGAAAGAAAAAACATTACTGTTACAAGACTTTCAGGACTATTAAACTATTCCAACAGTATTTAAGATTAAAGACTAGTCAAGAGTTTATGCCAAAACCATTGTTAAGATTTACATATTTTATAATCTAGGGCTATCAATACTCTACCAGACAACACAATTACTCCAGTTGCCAGGCCAGCTTAAGTATTTAGTTATTAATTATCTCAACTGCCTTTTTGGGGGCTGAGAGGTAGAGAATGTAGAGCTAAAAAAAACATGAGAGTTTCTAGTACTATTTTTTTGCTTTCAAAGCTCAAAGAAACTTAAGACTGTTTAGACACTACAGGTTGTCTAGAAAATAAGGTCCTGTATTCACTCCTAATTACCCAATTCAACATTTTAAAAAGCCTAATACATATTATTAGCTATACAGTACCACAGTTGTGTGTTGGTAGTTTACAGACACAACACATGACCCCTTTACACAGGAATTTATAATTTATACACAATGACATGACAGATAGATATGATTATCAGACAAGAAGTGCAAAATGGCATGCAAATAGTTGCTTTCCATTTATATGAATTACCTACTATTTCAATGTCATTTTTAAGTGGCTCAATGTGTGGACAAGCACCCCAGCTCACAGTTATATTTTCTATACATTGAGTTTAGTACAATCTTTTGTATTTTCACATTCATAACATCTTTGAACTAATGATTACTGACATTTAAATTCAAGTAGAAAAATCCAAACTACAAGCATTCTTCATAAATGCATTTTTAAAGTTACTCAAAGCCCACAAGCTATTCCACTCTTAAATATGCCAACTTCCAAGAAAAGGCTGCATAAGGTACATTTTTATTAGATTACTCACAGCAATGAAGTCATACTGTGCATACAATAGCAGATCAGTCTTCTCCTGTAGTTGAGTAGCACCTGTTTTCAGATTCTTTCTGAAATAGTTCTACTTGCTTAAATCTCTCACTTTGCTGAGCTTGAGCAGCAGTCCAGTGTGGCCCTCCAGGCTTAGACATACTGTAGATGCCATCTTTGTGTAATTTTACAGATAAAGTTGCCATGATTAGAAGATAAATTCTAATCACAAAAACCCCTAGAACATGCATGTGGCCCACACCCATTGTATGACAGTGCTAAAGGGATATCAATGACACCTTTGGCTGGTATGACAATGTATGTGGTCACCTCACCTTGGTCAGAGAACACGACGCACTGCAAGATGACCAGCAGATGTCTCTGCCTTTGAAGATGACACAAAGAGTATCAGAACTAAACAATCAGCTTCTGGAGATGCCAGATCCAGTTATCACATATAGATTCCTGTGTTCCGAAAATACGCTTAATGCTGCAGAACTGTCACAATTACTTTATCTTCCTACAGTTTTATTTGGAAATGAGTATTAATCAAATCTGTAAACAGGAGAATAATCTGCATAGATTTGTTTTCAGATTCCTCAAGTTTCACCAGTAACAGGTATATGCCACTGAATGATACCAGCATCTCACAGTTGAAACACAGAACTTCACCTACAGTACATGGTCATAAGAAACACATTTTTTTCCCCCTGTGTACTGCTAAAGGCTTGGAATACACAAGTATTACCAGGTTAAAAGTTACTGTAGTCACACATACAAAAAAATTAAATGGAGAAATGTTTGACATCCTAATGACTCCAAAGCACTGATGGGCACTAATCTGTTGTGAAATTCCCTGGCTTTTATGTGCATGCCAAACCCAAATCATTTGGGTTGAAACCTGTCCTGTTAAGCTTACTTCATTACAAAGCAAGTTGGAAAGTTTGAAAAATACCAAGTGAACCATTTTTGAGTACTGTTGCTGTGAAATGTTTACGTATTTCTCATGTTTTAAACCAGTTCCAATACTGCTTTATCAAGTGTATCAGCAAATTTTTAAGAACCCTGTCCACTAAGAGGCATCACATCCAAAATTTATATCTGCAAAGCACAGTCTCAGCTTTCAGTAACATTTGTACACAGCTATATTTTCTACATTTGATATCCCAGAATACCAGTTCTGTGCCTGCCCTAAAATGACTCAGCCTAAGCATTGCAAAATGCAGTTGTACTGATCCCCTACATCTCCCTGGAATTCACAGGCAGGTCACCATCTCTCTCGCATTACAAGATTTCATCCTTTTCAGCAGGCTTCATATAAAAAGCATGCTCTTTTATGGCACAAGTCAGTGGTTAGTGCAAGCTACCAAAAAATTAACTTCATTTCTGTCTTCTAATAGAATTTTCTCTAGCCTGCTTTTCCCATTTACCAAGAGGTTAATAATATCCCTTCTGTTGAACCTGCTCTAATTTTGTAGGGCAAGTATTCACCACCAGAGTATGTGCATATATGAGCCCACATGTACCATGGGACATCCATTTCTGTGTATAGGTGGAGGGGAGGGCTGGAAGGGGGTCCTGAGTTCCAGCTGCGGCTCCAGTAAGAAGTTTATGTATCTTTGGCAGTCACTAGACAAGCACTACAATTCCCTGCTCTTCTTGAAAGGGAAGCTGAGCAGGCAGTGAAAAGCTGTAATGGAAAGCTGAAGCAGAAGGAAGCACATTTAACACAGTTAGGTGGTGGCGACTCCTCAGATCTAGAATTTAAACTTGGATGCCTTTCACTAGAGTCTCCTGCTGGCTGAGCCTAGTTATACTGAGTGGACCTGAAGTCCACTTGGGAGCTGTGTATCCACTGCACAGACAAATTTAATTCAGAATTTTGCATTGCATCACTAAATAGGGAGTCCTAAAAGTTAACAGTGTCAAATGCTCAGCATCGTGGTGTTTCCATCCTTTCATGTTGCACTTTTGGTTAACAGCCTTGGCTTAGAAATATTTAATTTAAGAAGCCATAAATATTTGCAATCTTAAAATTTTGTTTTGATGCATGAGTTCAAGTCAGTTGCTTTAATTGTGACATTTCCCATTCTGCTGGGCTTTTGGCCTTACATACATTCTCCTTTGAACTATAATTCAGATTTCAGATACTCTTAGCATTATATTCTGCCAACAGCACATACTATAACTTATTCTCTGAATGGTAGATAGACTCCAAAATGTTTCAAATAAAAGCCTTTCACCAGACTCTTCATAGGCCAGGCTTCTTTTGAAACAACATGAAAGGTAAGGAAGGTGCCTGCATTTCTGATCTCTTCTGCCTTTAAAATAGCACAGTGAGTGCCTTGTATTGTGCACCATGCATCAATATTAAAAACTGACTCCAAAACAAAGTATTTCAGAGTTGGATTTTAATATCAAATCAGGTATCACCTCAAGGGAAGGACCCTGGTGTTATTATAGACAACAGTATCAATTCAATGGTCAGTTACTGGAAAAGCATGGAAAAAAATAAGAAAAAAGGTGTAGGAGATAATTTTTCACTTTACAGACCTATAGCAAAAGCATACTAAGCAGTTAAATGGCAGAGAGAAGGCAAACAAATTCTGCTAAATTTGTGTTAAAACAAGAGGTGGAAAATAATAAATGAAGTTAAAAAGGTGTATAAAGATTTCTCCACACATTATAATTGCAACATGGAAATATTATCAATAAAGGCTGGTCATATCCAAGCACTTATCCTGAAAAAAAAAACCAAGTATTTTTTTATGACTAACTGTAATGGCCAAAGTATATTTGGATTGCTTGATTTTTTGCAAAAGACGACAAAGCCAATCAGTCAAGATTTACACTAATCCCTAATGACTGGGAGTGGAAAAAGAGAGCCCTGATGTTGGGGACAATTTTCCAGGTGGGTTGCAGACATTTTATTTCTCTGCTTAGAGTACCAACCACTCTTCTCAATGCCAAGGACAAGACCTGTTTCTTTTAATGTTGCTAACAGTCAAGAAGCCCCATTAGAACAGCAGAAACGCCTTTTATGATGCCTTTACATTGTCAGAATTCAGAACTGACACTATCTACTGTTAAAACAATCCCACTTACTCTTAACCTTTCCAAATGTAATCTTTTGGTGTGCATAGGACAAAGAAAATGACCGGGGAAAGTAATCTCTCAAAAGCAACACGGTAAAGCTGCAGTTGGCATGAAATCAGTCTGCCTGCAACCATGCTCAGAATTTACAGTTTCAGATTTGATAATTAAAACCCTGTCTTGTGCAATTAGCTCTATGTTTGTGTTACGAAGTTTCATACACTCAGAGAGCAACTGAGGTGTATCTACATGAAAGATGTCAGATGCCACATGGGAAGTCCTCTAAAGCTTCCCTAATGTCACTGGGAACACTTCTCCAGCAATGCTATTCAGTGTAACTAGTCCAAGCAATGGGATAGCAGGAAATCACAATTAATGTATAATAAGAAACATGCACAGACTGATAGATGTAACATTACCAGTATGCAAAAAATTTAAATGAAACAATTAAGAACTCCAAACATTAAACTCAGATTGTTTATTGTAAACAGAATAACTCTAGCACTCTGTCATACTGGCTGTGTCACATGCACCCAATTCCACATCAAATGCTTAAAATAGCACTTGCAAAAATTACAGTTACGTAATAATAATTTATGGTTTTTTACATAAACTAATTAACAAGCACTAAAAATGAATTACAGTGTATTCTAGGTAGGTCTTTATTGCTTGTAGACACTGCAGCTTTGGATCCATTAAAATGAACCCATTAGTATGCCTGAGTTTACCAAAATTTACTGCTATATCAAACTCGGAAACTGTAAAATGCTGGAGAACACTTAAGAGCAATTAGGAGTTGCTGGAAAACTACATGAGTTTCCACATCCAGTCACAGAACTTTGAAATTTGACATTTTTTTCCCCGGAAAATACGATTTTTGAGCTTGTGTTAAATACACTGCTATTTTGATTTATTTATGTAAAGTTGGTAGTACTTTCATGAAAATATACTGTGTCCAGTTCTGGGCCCTCAGCTCAAGAAGGGTAGGGAGCTGCTGGAGAGAGTCCACCACAGGACAACCAAGATCATGAAAGGAGTAGAGCATCTGCCCTACGAAGACAGGCTGAGAGAGCTGGGTCTCTTCAGCCTGAAGAAGAGGAGACTGAGAGGGGACCTCATTAATGTTTACTAATGTGTTACAGGCGAGTGTCAGGAGGAGGGAGCCAGGCTCTTCTCAATGTCATCCAATGTTAGGACAAGAGGGAATGGGAGTAAATGGGACCACAGGAGGTTTAGTATTAACATGAGAAAAAACTTCCTTACAGTAAGGGTGACAGCATTGGAACAGGCTGCCCAGGAGGGCTGTGGAGTCTCCTTCTCTGGAGACACTGAAGAGCTGCCTGGATGCATTCCTGTGTGACCTGGTCTAGGTGATCCTGCTCTGGCAGGGCAATTGGACTAGATGATCTTTCTAGGTCCCTTCCAACTCCTAACATTCTATGATTAAACATGATAGAAGCCATTTTATTTTATTCACTGTAAGAGTAGTATGTTTAAATACTAAGTCTCAAATATATATTTTTATAATATGTTGTGACAACTTTTGATACATATTATACAAATATACTAAAGGAAAATTATATTAAAAAAAGCTAAATGCAAGAGGGTAAAAAGCTCATTTTATCTGAATTACCCATGAAAAATGTGGTGAACACTTCTTTACTGTTAAGTAAAAATTTCTACTGTTTTTGTTTATAATTTTTTTTTCTCTTCAGGCTACAAAAAATGCTAGTGGCCCTCTTTGGCAACAGGTTACACCATAAACTATTATCAAATGTACTAAAAATATGTTGAAACATCTACTGTTAACCTTTAAAACAACTTTTACATACACTGTGTTTATTTAATTAAAGAGACTCTCAGATAAACACAGTTTAAGGCCCTCACCCTGTCAAGCATTCATTTGACTTCAAAGACAGTGTAAGAAAAAACACTGGTTAAGTGACAGAATAGCCCTATTGAATATACTAGGATTCTGATATATGACATGTGTCACATCTGTGCCATAGTTTCAGGTTCTTTAAATAAGCAAACTCTCAGTAACACCCCTGGTGAGGATATTTTATATCTTCAGAGGTTTGCATGCTCTATACTGTCTGAATAATTACAATCAATTTTTGCATTAAAGACATAGGAGAACTTAGTAAGACACTCTCTTATCATTTCTTATGTGGGGTCTGTTCCAAGCATAAAACCAGAAGTCAGTAAACGGTGAAGATTAGACACCATATATTGTTTTACCATTTTACTAAATTATGGAAAAAAAATATATATTATTTCAGCATAATTCCTGATCCTTCTGGGGTTTGTACAGCCTTCTTAAAAGAAGTAGGAACAACCATTTTGTGATGTAACCTGAACCACACTTTGTGCTTTAGCAGTACTGGATACCCAGTACTGCACTGTCCCAAATGCCTTGCTGAAGGATGAGAAGGACCTAAACAGATGTAACAGAAGAATGATGTATCCGATCCATTACAGGGCTCATATTTGACAGGCACCTGTTCCGGATTCAAGAACTAATGCATGCTTAAAGTTTTTTGCACTACTAAGTACTCTGCTGGACTGAGACCTAACATAACAAATGAGGCAAAACAGACTGACTTCTCCATCGCTACATGCACAACTCAAACCAAAAAATGACACCAAATAAAGTATTTTATATACCAAATGGAAACAATTCACAGTAACACTGAAAAACTGAACAGCACGTTGACAGTATCGAGAAACTGGGACAATATTTTGATAACAAAAATAAGATGCACTATTAAAGTGTTTCCAGCATTTTACTAGTTTTAATAGAAAAGTCCCCAAATTTGTATAGAAAGATTAAAATGATGCCCATATCTTCAATTATTCTCATTAAGACAATTCTCTCACTTACTACTGTGTTGTCAAATTTCCTTTTTTCTCCCCACTGGTCTTCATAAAACTTAAATAAAAAATATTAAGGATCAATTTAAGAAGTATCATTCAAGTGGTCACTTCTCCATTTAAAAAAAACAACAACCGACCTCATCCCAAAAAGGACCTACTTTTTTCACCCCCTCCAGCCCTCAATAAGATAACTATTGGGATACTAAACAGTGTTTTTCAGGAGTAACAAGGATATTTCAAGCAATTGTGTTTGTTCTGGAGGGTTATTTTATCGAAATGAAAACTTGAAGGGATATACTCTTTGAAAAATATACTGCATCTACAAGTTTTTTATAATTATTGTTTCAGTTGAGTTTGGTTTTCAACAGGTTGTCTGTAATATGACACATGACCACAACTGATTTTTATATACTCTCTATCCTTAACACACAGCTAATGTCAAATGAACCTAGAAGGAATTTGGGACTTTCATAATGGACAGAACCATTTATCCTAATTATCTTTAATAGTTCTGTTCATTATTAAGTCCCCTGAAACCATGTCAGTACTGATCATTTGCACTTCTTCATCCATTGAGGTTCTTCACAGTTTTGCAGCCATGAAATTGATATGTGGTTTCACCAGTGGAAAGAGTGGCAGACTGCGCTTGAACTCTGTCATATTTTCAATCACGCTTGGCTGCAAAGAAGTTTATGAAGAAAATGTCTGCTCAGTATCTTTAATCATAAAAGTGAGAAATACCTTGCTTTTATTTTTCATTTGCACTACAGCTACACATAAACACATCTTTCTTGCTCTTCTCTACAATATTAGTAACTGACACTTCATCTTTTCAGGATCCCTCAAAATAAAGTGTTATTTTCTTATGAAATAAATGGTTTCATATTTACTCTAGATAATTTAAAGCAACAGCTATAATGCAGTAATTGCCTTACTAATAACAGCAGGAACTTTAGTAAATGCACAGCTTATCTTTTCATTTACAAATTCTACTTCAGAACATTCCACCTATCCCTTGAATATCAGAGGTAAGATCATAAAAACAATGGCAATTCAATTAGCCATTATTTTTAGTTGCAGTAACAAAGTAACTTTTTAATATTTCAGTCATAATGGCCAATATATCCACACAGAATTCACACAGAAAAATCCACCCACAGTGATTATTTCACCTATAAGGATTGAATTTAAGAACACAGATCTACTACTGCATTGCAAAAAGTTAATTATCTGTTGGGAAAAACACTACCATCCTTCTCCAACAAAAAATCATTTAAGGTCCAGTAATGTCATATCTGACTACAGTGAAATCTGTAATACTTGCATGAATAGAATTTGTCATATTGCTTCCTCTGTAGGTTACACACTGACAGGAATGTGCATTAATATTTCATGTTTAAGATAATAAGCAGAGAGTTGGTTTTGGTGGTGGTGGTTGGGTTGTTTTGTTGTTTTTCTTTAAACAAAGATGATAAATCAGTTGATGCATATGCATCTTTCTCTTGACACCTGATACATCTAATCATATATGATCAGACAATAGCAATCTGTATTTACTCCATAGTGTAGATACTCAGAAGAGTCAACTACTACTATTACCTTTCATGTCAGTGATAGGAACAAACGTGAGAGACCATTAAAAACAAAAATAAAACAAGCAGGAAAAAGTCCTGTTGTTATTGAGGATGACAATGCATTTAGAACACAGCTGAAGAGTCAGCCCCACAACAGCATGAATTTCAAGAAGTTTGTTTCTCCCTACAAGCTTGTATTTCATAATACTAAACTTCCATATTAAGAATACAGCCTGGGATTTTTTGTGTGGCGGTTTGTTTTTTTACCTGTGGTAGTGGTGGTGCTGGTGCCAGGTTCACATCATTTTGGCATGGAAATTCTCCAACAACAGGGCCTATTTAACATTCAGGACCATAATTTAATTAGTATCTCTTACATAATAAACTGCTTTCTCTTACAAGACCAGTATCTATATAAAGCACAGGTTATTAATTTTGAAGTATCTCTGAAGATGTTCTGAACATTTTGCGTTTATACTCTATGTCTAGCTTTAGAAATACAGAGAGCTTAATCCATTATTTGACTTGACAACACGTGCTGAGTCAGTTGCTTTTAGTCATTTTACTTACACACAGAACAGCATACATGTTTTCCCTCACAGTCCTTTTACATTAACTAGAAAAACTTCTAATGTTTTCCTTCTTGAATTATAAAATGGAACAACAAACCAGTTTACAATGCGCAGATAATCTAGGTTATTTGAAAATAAACCCTAAATAAATTCTGTCTTTCTCAAGTTTAAATATGTCTGACATTCCCAGAAGGTCACTTTTTGTTTGGTTGGTTTTTGTTGGCTTTCATTTTTTTCCTTTGAGTGTGCTTGAATAAAATTGTGGACGTGCATTGCTTGTCAGGAAAGAAGTCACCACATTGTATCATATAACACGGCTGTATTTAACAATGACTTTCTGGAATGGGAATTGACTAAATACTATATTCAGCACAATACTTACAGGAATCCATTTCCCTTGCAAGGACATGTACTGATACCTTGTGTCTTCTGGGAGCATCTATTGCCAACAACACCTACAGTAAAAGAATGAGAGCATTTAAAATTTAATTCAGGCTTTAAAATGTGGGATGAATTTTGGGATGTCCCTTCAAAAATTATGAAAAGTAATCCATCCAGTACTTTGAATTATTTTATAATCAAGTTAAGAAATTCATGGGACTCAGAAAAACTGGAATTAATAGGAATTCAGCCATCAGCTATGAGGAATGCAACCTAAAATCTCTGAAGAACTTTCAATCCCTAGCAGCCTTCTGGAAGCACATAACCCTGAACACTATTATTAAACTCAACTAGCTCACCAATCTAGCCATTAATTTCTGCTATGGAATACCAGATAATCAGGTATTGACCATTAGTGTAAGCAAAACAGTATAGATTCCTACAAAACCAGAATGTGGATAGTGAAATTCCATTAACTAAGTTTGTATTTGATGCATATCTTTACTCGCATTATCAAACTATTAAAAAGACCAAACAAACCACAAAACAAAGATGTTAATGTTCACTGTGCCATGTAAATAATAAGCAGTAGATCTCAGAAAAATAGATGGTAATGTAAAAATGACTTTGGCTACTGAAAGGGTAAGATGGAGTACAAAAGAGAAACCATTTTGAGACATTAGCTCCCTCAAGAGAGAAACAAAGAACACATAGATACACACATACCCATGCTTCTTCACGGGCAGATATTTTTCCATCCAATAATGTCCAAAAACATACTTCTACATTATTTTCCAAAGTATTTCCTGAGCTATTAGCTGTTCCATAAGTAATAAACAGTATGCATGCTTCACAATATTGTGAATTATCATTGCCTATGAAATTCATCACAAAACAGAGTCCCGTAATATTTCAATTGTTTATAGTAGATATCTATCTTGCAACTTCATGCTGCATTGCAATGCAGATATTGCATCACTATGCTGTTCTTTTGTTCTGCCTAACTACGAAAGAAAAAAGAGCGTTGATTTACAGTGAACAAAGCTTTAAAAATATCTGTTTCATTCACAATTCATGTACACAAAATAAGTTGAATTACTGGCTGAAGAAAAAATCAAAAGTACAAATTTGTATTTTTGGCCAAGCTTGGTCATAGAGTAGCACATTTTTAATTCATAAAGAAAGCATATAAGTGACAAGAGGAGAATAAGAGCTGGTAAGAAAAAAAACCCAAAAACAAACCCAAGCACAATAAGCCCCAATCCTTTTCCACAATTTTTACAGTAGGCTTACTGCCATTACACTAATTAATAACAGGAATCAAAATTAGTAAGTTACCTGAGTCAATCATATCATGTGCTAAACCAGGCATAAATATATCCTTTCATAGTTCTCACAAATAACATCCAGTTTTATCTACTTGAACATACCAAATATCTCTCTGAGAACTGTGTTAACTTACCTTGTAGAACTGTATAATATCATCCTTGGTCAGGGTCTTTAGATAAGCCACTTCAATGTTATCTGCACAACAATAGTAAAAATTATAATAAGTCTGCAATTACAGCTGGTTATTAGCACAGCACTTATTCAACATATATTTCTTTCAAATTCAGATGCTGTAATTGTCTGCAAATGACTTGTGTTTCACTGTTAACTTTCAAGCTAATACTTGTATCACTAAAGGTGTCCTTGGAAGCTTGACAGAAAATTATACTTCAGTATGTCCATTTGCTTTGGCTTACTAAAAATGCATGTTTGAAGAATATTGATTGCACTGTATGTTATTCAGTAGCTAAAAGAGATATGCTTACTTCTGTATATTATCTTCAAACCAATGTTACATATTTTTAATGCAGACTGCTTACAAATGGCTTTTATTCACAGCTAGGAAACAGGGTGGCAGGAAACAGGGTACTTTGGCAGGATGTACTTTTAAACGTAACAAACGGTGTCTACACCATACCTGTTAACAAATAATCACCCTTAAGATATCTGGGGACAATGTGTCTCATTCGCTACATTGCTTCATATAAATTAAACTGTAATGAACATTACATCATTGCTGCATAGGCTGTTGTAGGCATGATTGCTTCTTTTGGGTTAAGCAGGAAGATCAAGAAAGAAATGCATGCAAGAGAACAAATATGCAGCTAACGAGTCCGTGAGGCAGGCTGTAAGTAATTAATATGAAGCTCTACATTGAGGAAACAAAAAAATAGTAAAACACGGTTTGGAAAAATTAGATGACCTTTGGGAGGAAAATTTTAGATTAAGCAAAACAAAAAAGTAGTGATAATAAAAATGTAAAAACAGAAGAAAAAACCCTTTCACTTCTTACAGCTTGAATGTGAATTTCTGATTTTGATAATTTTAATTTTAGTAATATTAGAATCATTAATGAAATAAAACTACTAGTGGGTAGAAGACAATTAAAGATAGAAAAGTCAAGGGAAATAATAAGTTGAGTGGGATTTAGGTATGAAAGATATGGCTATACCTAGCAGAAAGAAATTCAAGAGATATAATATAGATCCAAGTATGGTAAAAAGAGAAAAAGGAAAATTAAAGCAGAGGAAAATGAAACTGTTTCCTCAAACACAAAAAAAAAAAGTACTTGAGGGGATAAGTTTCCACACTACTCCTTATACTTAGGCATGAAGCCTTGTCAATAGCTCTCATTCTCTTGAGACCAAGCTAGACGACAACTCAAACTTCGTCATTTTTAAAACACTTCAGTTAGTCATTGCCAACCAACAAGACTGTATTCACTGTTAAGGAACGCAAACGCTGTGCATGTAAAGCAGAAGTGAAGTCACAGGATATAGAGTGAGTTTTGCGTAGGAAGTGGGAAATGCATGAAAGATGGGAAATTACAGCTGTGAATAAGAGCTGAGAGATGAAAATGCGAGGAAAAGCTAATCTGTACCTAAAATGTTAGAAGCTGTATTATTAATCATACCTCAGTGTTTTGGGATTAAAAGTCTTCAAACAATAATGAAAAAGGGAAAAATGCAACTTAAATATTATTTAGTATCATATAACTATGTAAGTAATTGTTAGTCTATTTTCAGTAGTAACACAAGAAGTTGGATTGCATTTGGTTCTCTACAAGCTAATAAATGTCCAAGTATTATGGATACAAAAAAACCCCAAATTTAATGTTTCGTCAAGCTTACTTTAAGTTAAGATAGGTCCCGTGCTAGTTACAATACTGCTGTTGCCTCTACCATTGGTTCCTCAAAAGAACTGTGCAATGGGAAGAGGAATAGGGTTCATATGAATGTGTGCACCATCAGGAATGTTAAAGTGTATTTGAACACATCTCAGCTGAGTGTTAGGCACACATGGAATACAGACATCTGAACAGCACAGAATGAAATTTGAGTCTATGCAATATCAACAGTTGTATTCAAATCACTTCTAATCCTTGACCTACTCTATGTCTCACAGAGCCTTAAGGGAAAGAATGGAAAGTCAATGAAGAATTTGCCAAGGCCTATCATATGGGGAACATCAGGGAACATGTTTATCCTCTATTACTAACAGCTCCCGCAGCAGTGATAGCACAGGCTCCACAAATGAGGTATCTTCTCAGGGCAGAGGAAGAAATAAAACTTACAGGACACAATAAAAAAAGATATATTAAATTATTCACAGGCTATGAACAAGTTTTTGTTCCCAAATGAACGTGACACTCAACAGTCACAAGTATACCAAAACTACGGCATTCAGTTTTAAAGGAATTACAATTTGTCTTACCTCTGTCAAAGTTATACTGCTGGGAAATGATTTCTCCCCAGTATTTAGCACATTCTGCAGAGAGCTTCTTTGGTTTGTCTAGACGACGAATTGCTAAAGCTTGGATGTGTTTTTGGAAGGCCTCCTCTGTCATATCTTCTATGCATTTCTCCATAGTTTTTAAGAATGCTTCAACTCTGCTTTCTAAATAGTGTGGTGGCTTTTCAGATTGGATAATAAATCGAAGTCCTTGTATACCATTTGCCCGACGAGGACCACTGAACACAATGTAACCTTGGTGAAATAACATCAAATTAAAACAAATCCCTTGTTTTAGCATTGAGTTTCGCCAAAATAGCATGTTTGCCAGAAATGCAATTTTATGCTAAGTTTAACTCTGTATTATAAATTAAATAATACAGGTTTTCAAAATAAGCCATTGCTTTTTTTTTTTTTAACACTTTATTTCACTGAGGAAATATCAGCTCAGGGAAGATACAAGGCAGACCAAAACAGAACAAATTGTGTTCTGTCCTCAGGATTAGGTAACAAGAAATTAAGCTGTACTCTAGTGCTTCTTCAGACTCAACATTAGGAACTTATTTTTTCATAATATATAATCTGAATTCCTTTTGCTTCAATGTAAGACCACTATCTGAATCTTTCTTCAATCTTCTCTTCTTTTAAACAACAGAAGTTGTTTACAAAAAAAAAAGCAACATTTCAGGTTTTTTAAAAGTTGTTTTATATCTCTCTAATCATTCCTTGATGCTTATGTCAAAACTGGATACAGTATTTCAAAGTCCTTACCTGAACAACATAGGAGTATTATTATGTGTGCATCTTGGAAGCTCCCACTTCTATATCCCATTATTTTATACAGCAACATGACAGTGCTGATTTATGTTCTACTTCTGATCTACTATAACCTGTAGATTGTTTACTCCGTAACTGCTACCTAGCCAGTTGTTTCCCACCTTGTATCTGTGCCACTGACTATTCCTGCCGAACTGTTCCTACTAAATTGAATCTTCATTAAAGTCATGTTTCCAAAGTGTCAAACTAATTTTGAATTCCTACAAACTTACAGTCTCTCCCAGCTTAGTATTATCTGAAGATTTAGTAAGTACATCCACTCTTCTATTATCCAGAGTTTTGATGAAAATACTACATAGCATTGGATCACAATAGAGCTCTGTTAATTTTTCAAATGAACTACTCTGTTCTTCTAGTCATGACTTTCCAAACAGTCTTGCATGCAAATGTGTAAATCTTCCACCTAGGCATTCTCTCTAGCTTGTTTGAGAATATTACACGCTACGAAGAGGAGACATATGACATCACCACTTCCATCCATATAACCAAACTGTGTATGGAAAAACAGGTAGGTTAGTTTGACCTGAGTTTGTACAGTAAAAGTCTCTCTTATCTTACTGGTTTGATAACTTACACGGTATTTTTCACGAATTACAATTAAGATGACTGATCTGTAATCTCCCTGTTTTTCCCCTTCCTATTTAAACGAAACAAATAGCATTTATCTGTGTTTATTTTTCCAGAATCTCATCTACCATCCTTAAATTCTCAGTTATAAGACTTTCAATTCCAGGATTTGGCTTTCTGGGGGGGGGGGGGCTTTCTTGTTGTTTTGGTTTTCTTGGGGTTTTGTTTGTTTGTTTTTCAATTAATGTAATGTAGAGTTCACCATGCCTGAACTCTTTAAAAGCTTCTAATATACCTGAATGACCTTTACTCTCTGTTTTCCTGTTGAAAGGTGAGCCTTGGACTTTGATCAATGATATTTATTCTGGAAATCATGTGCTCACAGTTGACATTTTAAGTGAAAACTAACAAAGCCATCCTAAACATTTTGAGAGGTTTTGTTCCATCATTGACAACTTTTCCTCTTTCTTGTACTGCTAAAGCATTTATTGAACGAGTTCTTATTACTACTTCTACTGTTTAGCAAACTGCTAACTTGTCAACTTTTTTCCTTTAGTTTTCTCAGAGAATGTAGTAGCAATTCCATGAAGTTCACTGAATTTTGCTCGATTTCTACTGTCTTCCCTCCAAAGTCATATGTTCTTCAGCCTGATCCCCTGCAACAAGCAGCACAGTCAAAGGCT
>VWZO01005962.1:0-13416 GCA_013396975.1 Bucco capensis
AATCAGATCAAGGTTATCCGATTGCACCAGAATTCATGTGAGAGCAACTCTCTGTGAATATTTAGCAGGTGGATATAGCTGACTCAACAGAAAAACTGAGTTGCCTTTTGAGAAGGCTTGCAGACCAGCTGGAAAACACCAGAGAACTGAGATCATCTGACATGAAGAAGGATTTCATTCTGAACCGGTTGCCACCTTACCTAGGATCTGACTCTGATCCTATGACTCCAGGTAGAGTTTGAAGTTACCAAAACTGGCTGATGTGATAGTAGAGCTGTTGTTCACTCTGCCCCTTAGGACTTCAGTAGTTTATGGCAGGCAAAGATGCTAAGTCCAGCATCAGTTTTGTGTTGTGCTAGGCTCTACATGTACATTTGCACACCTCAGTTACTTAATTCCCTGTGTCTAGCCAAAGAGATGACATGTCCCTCTTAAAGTGAAATAAGGTGACACTGGCAGCCCTACTAAATTTCTGTGAACTGAGAATATTTAACTAACTGGTGGAATTTGTCCTTATGCTGTAGCTTGCTATTACACCTGTTTGTAGACTGTAAAGATGAGAGAATTAAAAAGAATCTCTCCTCCTCCTCCCCTGAGTTTATGAACATGTGGGTGTTGAGATGTATGGTAGAAAAAAATCAAGGCACAAGAGAGTGGATAGTGCACAGATGGCTTAATTTGCATCCTTCACGTGGTTTCTTTCCTTTCTAAAGGATGATTTATTTTGTCTTAGGTGGGAAGTTGCCAAAAATAGATAGCAAAATCAGACTGCAGTTTAGAGATCATGCTGTTATTACAGTGGAACCTGATCAAGAGAATTCTGTAAGTATAAGGATGCCATCCTTGTATGCTTGAGGTGGGAGTGGAGAGTGCCAGGTATGCAAGCTGTTGCTCTGTTGTACTTGTCTAAAAGGGTCACACGATTGTACTTAGCTGGCTCCTGCATCCTGTTAGGGATTGCTAGGAGATCATGGGGTTATTCTCAAGGACATTTCTTGCCTTCTGGAGGAGAGCTAAAGAACTAAATTTAGTCTGTGATGCTGCATGGTTAAGTGCATGGCTTTTATCTGAAGTTAGATGGGATAGATGATTAATAGCTGCTAAATGGCCTCTATAGCTCTTGATAATGGATTTTTTTTTTTAATTCTTTGCATGTAAGAGCATGAATAAGTTATAAAACTGCATTTCCTCAAGAGGGGGAAGTACCTTGGTTGGGTAGTTGCTGTTGACTGTGGTTGCATTTCATTTTCACTTTTGAGCTAATTTTTTTACCTAAGCAGGTGCCAGTGGTGCTACTACATTGTACCACAAAATAGATGTTTGGCACCTTGGATTATGTTGTGTTCAGACTACTTCTGATCTATGAAGGTTTATTAGTATGAAATTAAAAAAAACCCAACAAAACAAAGGGGAGCAAACAGACTAGCTTGTACAATTTTTTTTTTGCATTAGTAAAATTAGTCCCTCCAGGAAAAATAGACTATCGCTTCCTGGTTTGTTTTTTTTTTGGAAGGGAGAAACCTTCTGTTTGTGTCCATATTGCTGTGAGACTGCAGCTTTGGGAAGTGTTTTTCTTCTGCAGTTCTTTGCTGCCTTGCCTTCTGATGTCATACAGATAAACCCTGAATGACAATATGCATGCTGCAAGTCCTGTGTCCACAATTTGGTGGGAGACCTCCCCACAGAGCTCTGAATTGGTTTGCACAGCTTTCATCAAGGACTGATGGCAGGCATGTGATTTTTTTAAATGACAGATCAGAATCAGAATGGAAATTCATTGGTGCACGCTCCTTCGTTAAGACCTTCTAGGAGGCCCACCTTAAATGCCATGCTTTCTGTACAGCATCAGTCCTGGGAGTCTAGTAAAGGCAGTATTAAGGCAGAAGATCTTAGGTGTAAATAATTTTTCCAGAGACTTCCTTTTTGATCTAGTAGGTGACTGTTGGATCCTTCAGTTTGGAAGGTGAATTGCTTTCACTGATGTAACATACCATGGAGTCCAGAATTAAAGACTGTCACCTGAATTAAACACTGTCACCTGAGTGAGATGCATTTGAGGCTATGGATCATCTCTAACTGTTTCCTTCTTGCTGTCTTTTAGGATGAAATTCGCAGAGAGATGGTTTATGTGTATCATTCTTTAAGGAACAGGAGAGAAACTCACATGATGGGGACAGAAGATGATAGTGCTAGTGAGGAAGGCACATCACAGGTTTGCTTCCACAAACACACACCAACAGCTACGTTGTCATGTGGGGTTTTGCTGTCAGACAAGCTTAACTGAGATGGTATCCAGGGCCTGGGTCCTGCTGTATTCCTTGGCACCCAAAGCGTTTCTCCCCATCCCCTAAGTATCTAGATGAGCTCAGGCTACAACAGAGAGGTAGTTAATGGTAGAACTATGTAATGTAAGCTTGTGCTTAATTAAATGTGTGAGATGGTTAACAGGTTTTCTTGCTCATGCCCTTATATCCTAGCTAGCAAAGCTACTGGAGTGAGTCAATGTCTCCTACTTTTGTGTCCTTTACTGGATATGCTAGCACATGTTCAGTAGTGTCAGGGATCACTGCACCATGCACTGTATTTATGCCACATTGAATCCATATTAGATTCTGTATCTGCTGGACCATACCACAAGATAAGGGTGTTCTTTGAGGCTGGTATGGGTCAGCACTGGGAATAAAGAGTTAGCTCTTTCACTGAAATGTAAGGAGGGAACCTTAGATGTTAGTAAGGCTGCAGATGGTTCCTCTCTGTTCTTACTCAGCACATGCAGTATGTTTTCAGTCGAATCATCATGGTAAGATACTCTGTAATAAAGTTTGTGACCTGAAACACTTCAATACTGGTCTGCACAAATACACTGCAAAGGCAAAACAGAACACAGCCTGTTTCTTGTTTCAGTGATTACAGCAAGGCTTTGTGCTTGGCAGTTACCTACTTACTGGTCCTCTCAGATTGAAAATTTGGGCAGCTGAGATTGTATACTGGCAGCTGTGCAAATGTGCAAATCCCAGAAGATGCCTTCCTGCCTTTAAGGACTCCAGCTTTGGTAATGGTGGTCCTCTGCAGTTCTGTCAAACTGTCCAAATTATGTGGCAGATAGAAGAAATTTACATGACCTTGCAAAAACAATGGGTAGGGTTAGGCAAGAGTGTAAATTTCAAGTTATCTTATTCTTCAGTGTGGAAACTACACGAGAAGCCACACACCTTAAGCCTCCCTACCTCATAAGGTATGCTAGAACATGAAAGAGACTCCAGCTGTTTTTCTGTTAATAAAGGTGGCAGGATAATACTGCATCTTTTGGCAGCTGCTCTTACAGCCACTAGTGTGATGCAGGAAGGGAGCACATCCCTATAGCCTAACACAATGAAGTGTATTAAGGGACAGTATGCTTCTGCTGAAGGACTGATTGATCGATTTATTCCCCCCGCCCCCAGCAGACTCATGGCCTGCGCTTTCCTTTGTCGTACTTGGATGCACTGAAGCAGATCTGGTGTAGCAGCACTGTTAATGTTGAAGAGCTGAACCTTGCCTCAGATGAAGAGAAAGAAAACCTTGCCTTATCCCTGTGGACTGAATGTCTAATTGAAGTTATTTGATGCTTTTGTTAGTTAGCTGCTCCTGTAAGTTGTATTTCTGGCCATTAAGAGTCTCTTGAGAGAAAGGCTTATTAAATGACTTTTTTTTTTTATCATCCAGCCTTTGGTTTCTATTGCTCTCTAATAAAGTATTGCAGTATATGAACTTTGCTATGTCTGGGTGCTTAGAAGTGTTAGTATTACTTTCCTTAGCTTTGGGAAAACAGGCAAGCTGCTCATTGTCCAGTGAGCCACAGCTCCGTGTCTGTGAGAGGGATGGAGTCACTCACAGAGCTCTGGTGTCCCATTTACTCTGGATACATGCCTTGACATGGAAGACATCTAAAGGTAAACATGGAGCAGGCTCCAGGACCTTGGCCCAAACCCAGTAACTTGTTTTTTTTCACAGCAAGAAAATCCATTTCTTCTGTTTGCTTGTCCAAAGAGAACGAAAGCTTCATGGTAACAGCTGCATATGTTGTTTCCCAAAGGAGTAAGACTTGGTCTTAGAGAATCCCTTTCTTCTCGATACACAAACAGTAGTATTTAACCTCTACCTTTCCTAGTACAAATTTGATGTGAAAGTGATCCAAACCTGCATATCTTCAGTGCTTACTTGAGTGCATTTTGATGGGAGCAGTGGAGCTATTTTGATACTTGATCATTGATGTTTAATATGCAAACTAATGTAACAACACAGTCACATATTCAATATACTTATCCCTTTTTTGTCCATTGGAAAGGAAGTATTTTACAGGAATGTACTTGACATCTGCTAAAAACTATTGCTGTATTTAGTTTTTTTTAAAAAAAACCTAACAAGCAAAATGTTCCTCCTGCAACAAGTTTTATACAATTAAAATATGCATGCTTAGCATCTTACAGTTAAGATCTCATAAGCACAAAAGCCTGCTTTGCTTTGTTATGTAACACTGACATACCAGATGTGATTTAGCCATTCTTGGTTTAAAAGATTAGTTTTTACACAGGCTTTTAAAGTTTCATCTGGAAAGCAAGTCACATGTAGAACACTTGATACACTGACTTATATTCAGAAAGTTAACCAAGTGCTTTAGTTAGAAACATTTATACATACATTTGAAGATCTGCTGCTTAAACAGATTTATGACAATTTTAGGATGTGAAGTAGTAGGTGCAAATAGACCTTTTTTTAAAAATAGTACTATATAAAACTCAATTTCATATAAAAATAGACATCCATATATTTTATTTCTCTGGCAAACTTACTTAGGGGTCCGTGCTTTTATTTGGGGATGAATCCTATTTGAATGAACAACTGGAATAGTTACAGCTTTTGGAAACTAAAATATCTCTTTTTAGCTAACCTAAACTCTTTAAATAGTAATAGAATTACATACCCTGAATATACAAATAAGGAAAACAAAAATACCTTTTCATTGAAGTAGATATATTTTCTGATGCTCAAACTTGAGTCTGTCTGAAGTGATAGCCAAGTAGGCTGGTTATGCAGTGCTGAAACTGAGGAAAGCAGCAGCATGCCAAGGTGTGGACCATTAGTCTAAATCCTTATGCTCTGGGTTAAGATGTAGATGCTGTGGCTGAAGCCCAGCAATGTTAACATGCACTTCTGCTGTTCTTTGAACATGAAGGAAAGGTTGAAATGCAGGCTACTAGCACTTCTGAAAATACATACTAGGGTGAAATACATGGTTGCAAGATCAAATTACACTGTGTTAAATTAATCTATATACACAACAACAAAATACAGCTAGAGTTAAAATCACTGCTGCTCTAAATGCAGCTAGCCCTTGTAGGAGTCTAGCCTGACTGAGGACTATTTATTCTCTTTGATAGGTGCACATATGGCTCCATGTTAAAGGTGATCTTCATTGATAACTCAGAATTTCACGGGTTAGAAACAGGTCATGGGTCAGCAAAAGCAGTTCCTGAATCTAAAAATTTGGTACTGTTAAAACAAAGGAAGACAAAGGCCTACCAGTAACATTATGGGGAGTGAAAGTCAGGCTTTCTCTATTGCCTTATTTCCCATGCTGAGGTGCTAATTCCAGTTCAAAGTCATCTTTATGAACAAAGTAAATTGTGTTTTCGCAAGAGCCATGATTTGTGCTTCAGATCACTTAGAGCCTAAACAGTTTCACTTTGGACATAAAGTCCAACTCAACCTCTTCCATTCTAATCAGTGCATTCAATCTTCAGTGAGCTTCCATCAGTTTGAGAGGAAGGTCAAGTCCACATTCCTCAAGAGCCTTCCCCATATTATCTCTTGCAGTTCATATCTTGCAAAACCTATGTGTAGTCTTTTGCATTTACCTTTAATACTTCAGATGAAGAGCAATAGTGACTTTCATAGCAGCAGCCTCTGAAGAACCATCTTCCCTACAGGAAGACTTGGATCAATCTTCCAGATTTGTGCAAATATCAGTTGTTGCAGGAGTTGGTGGTTAGTATGAAGAAAAGTAGAAAGGAGCTGTTGCCTAAGGTTCCAGTGGTGTGTGACTTCAGTAGGTTCGTTTTTTTCTTCCCCCTCCAGGTGTTAATAACCCACACAAGGTCCATCTGTGTGGTATGTTTTACTCACAGTATTTCAGTATCCCATTTTTGTGAATGTTTGTCATCCATTGGCTGATTCATAATGATGTGATTCTTGTCATAATAATTTCCTCCTGAAAAACAAAATGAAATCATGAAGGAAATGTTTTTAAAAGAAATCCTGAGAAAAGTCCATGCTTAATCTTTACGAAGTGTGACTAAGTCGTAAAATAAGCTGAAAAATAGAAATTCCATGAGGCAGGGGACTGGTGTCTGCCCCTTTGCCTCTCTGTGTTTGTCTCCTTCAAACAGTCACTTTTCAGCTGAGGCCCTGAGGAGCTCTATTAGTTAGACATCAGAGCATACCACAAACTGGAGTCCTCAAACCTAGGTTTGGGCACCGAAATAGCACCTCTAAAGAGATTTTTACTTTTTATGAGGAAAGGCTGAGGGAGCTGGGCTTGTTTAGCCTAGAGAAGAGAAGGCTGAAAGGGACCTTATCAATGTATGCAAGTATCTGAAGGGAATGTGTCAAAAGGATGGAGCCAGGCTCTTCTTGATAGTGCCAAGCAGCAAACACAAACTGGAACACCAGAACTTCCACCTAAACATGAGGAAGAACTACTTTGCTGCGAGGGTGACTGGAACAGGCTGCTCTGAGAGGTTGTGGAGTCTCCTCTGGAGATACTAAAAAACCATCTGGACGCAATCCTGAGTAATGTGCTCTCTGGAACAAGTTGGACTACCTGTTGTCTATTGGTCCCTTCCAACCTTAACCATCCTGTGAATCTGTAATTAATATCGTCATAGACTTTTTACCTGAGAAGGTAGCACCACAGAGCTGCCAACCTCATAACAAGCCACTGCCCCACTACCTCTCTCTAGGGATAAAAAGCCTAGTTCCAGCAGCAGGGCTTGAACAAATTGTGTGTGAGCAACAGGCATCTCCAGTGAGGCACTTCTACTGTGATGGATAATTAGAAGGACCAAGATTTAAGCAAGGACAATTTTAGCCAGCCTGAAAAACGTAAAGGAGTGAGACTTTGACCTGCATCTATTCTATGGTTGCTCTTCCTTCACCATTTTGTATTCTGTAACTTGCATTTCTTGCCATCAGCACTACTGAACTCCCTGAAGTAGAGTAGTTGGATCTGATTAAAATAACCTCTGGGATCATGATGCCTAAAGTTTTAAGTGTGTTCTGTAGATTTTTAGGACTTTTAGAATGATATGAAGCTTCCTGCATTGTTCACATATTAGAAGCCACTAGGCCTGTTCCTGAGAGACTGTCTTGGAGTTTCCCATGCCTCACCAAGGACATGATGTTTTGGAGAAGCCACCTGCAGATAGCCTGAAGACAAAACAACAGCAGAGGGCCAAGCCCCACGTGGGCCCTCTCCAAGGGGCAGAGCTGAAGACCACCAGGGGTGTGCTATTGGAAAACCTAGTGCCAGGGTTGGCTAGAGTTATCAATATGTTAATTACTAATAAAAATCTATAAAAGGTGTAATCCCTTGGGCTGGGTGTGCACGTCCATGTTAAAGATCTCAAAGGTGTGGAAGCTTCCAATTAAAGGTAACTCTTTCTCCATTAACTCTGTGCCAAGTGCCTATTTCCCAGAATTTTTTTTTCCCAGAACTTTTTGTATTAAACAGAAGGTTCCCTACCCAGCTCTGTTCTTTCTTGTCCCACTGTCCAGTGGCTAGACATAAACCTAACAAGAAAGATGGGCAAAAAGAAGTGCAAAAAGAGGTAGAGCATGGGAATTAACTTCATTCAAAAATGCACCTAGAATGTGAGATTGAGTTGTTCAGGTTTTTTTAAAAGAGTACCTTTAATATCAAGCACCAGTTGGTCGCTGAGGTATGAACTGATGGTTCCATCCTCATTGAGTCTCCACTTTTGCCTGTCCTTCCCATGTTCTCCCCAGAGTGCAACTTTGGCCCCAGGCACATCTCTGCCACCAATGACATCCAGACAAGCATTGTTGGCCTAAGAAACAAGAAGGAAAATGAGATCCAGGCCACAAAGCCTTGTTTCTAGTCTGGCACTGAGCATATTGCAGTAAATGTGCTATAGCTGGCAACAAGCTAGGAACCAATTATTCAGCAACTGACCAGTTTGATTGAAGGTGGTGGTCTTCGTTACCACAGGTGTTTCTCAAGTTAAATCATCAGCTTTTTATATTAATAGCAGTCTACAAGGGCAAAAATTACTCATTTTCTTCACATATTACTTGCCAGAAAAATTCTTAACTCTTTAGAGGTTATAAACTTAAATTTGCAACTTCAGACAAGACCAGTTTTCTACCTCCAGGAACACCAGGTGCATTAGACATGTGAAATGTAAAGTACTGCATCTGGGAAAGAACAACCCCATGGATCAATACAGACTGGGAACTGATCTGTTGGAGAACAGCCCTGGGGAAAAAGATCTAGGAGTGCTGGTGGATAGGAGGATGCCCATGAGGCAGCAATGTGCCCTTGTGGCCAAGAGGGCCAATGGCATCCTAGGATGCATGAAGAGGAGCGTGGCCAGCAGATCCAGAGAGGTTATTCTTTCCCTCTACTCTGCCCTGGGGAGGCCTCACCTGGAATCCTGTGTCCAGTTCTGCGCCCCTCAGCTCCAGAAGGATAGGGAGCTGCTGGAGAGAGTCCAGCACAGGGCCACCAAGATCATGAAAGGAGTGGAGCATCTGCCCTATGAGGACAGCCTGAGAGAGCTGGGTCTCTTCAGCCTGGACAAGAGGAGACTGAGAGGAGACCTCATTAATGTTTATAAATATATTAAGGGTGAGTGTCAGGAGAGAGCCAGGCTCTTCTCAGTGGCATCCAATGTTAGGACAAGAGGGAATGGGAGCAAGTTGGACCACAGGACGTTTAGTATTAACACAAGGAGGAACTTCTTTCCAGTAAGGGTGCCAGAGCACTGGACCAGGCTGCCCAGGAGAGCTGTGGAGTCTCCTCCTCTGGAGACATTCCAGAGCTGCCTGGACACATTCCTGTGTGACCTTGTCTAGGTGATCCTGCTCTGGCAGGGGGGTTGGACTAGATGACCTTTCTAGGGCCCTTCCAACCCCTAACATACTGTGATACTGATACTGTGAAAAGTAGTCCAGCTTGCCAAAACAGACACATCAAATCTGTCTGTACACTGTAGGAGGATGTAGGCTGTAAGAGTTTTGGTTAAAGAGTCACAGAAGAGGCCAAAAGCTATCCTGGTGTTAATGCTAGCCTACAGTAAAAGCAAGAAGTGAAGGTGAAAGGACAGCAGGTGATACAAGCCACCCACTTCCAGCATCTGGAAACTCACCTTGGATTTTAAAAGTCCACGACAGTAGTACCAGATCTGGGTATTCTTGCCATTATATGGGGACACACACACAGATGTTGCTCTTATATCTGCTAGGCTTCCAGCAACTGTCAGGTATTTATCTTGGGCTCTATTCTTCACTCTGAGGTACACTGCTGGCTGAAACAGCGTGAAGGAAGGCAGTTATAGCACAGAGATTAAGCAAGCTGATGTGAGAATGCACTCCCTCCATCTTCTATCAGTTTTCTAAAGTTTCAGATGAGGATGTTCAATGACTTCTTACTCAAAACCAATGTGCATGTACAGCAATGGTAGAGAAGATGTGAAAAAAACAAAAGAATCAAATCTATTTATGTCTACAGAACTAATTCCTGTGATATGCAAATATCTCTAGTCAGCACATTGCCCTCATTCTAGTTAATAGGCTGTACTCCACAGCTTTTTATTCTCAGGACACAAAATGAGTCATATCCAGCAACTTCAAGCCCCCACTAACCGGAATACATGGCAGAGAAGTTACACCACTGCTTCTGAACATCCATGGGAAACAGGGTACTGGCTTGGCATACCTTGGAGATTTTGTAGAGCTACTTCAGAGCTTGAGCTTTTGCTCTGTTATTCACTGATTTTGGTGCAAATAAAGAGCAATGAGTTATAAAAGGCAGCTCTGCTAGAACCCCAACTCAAGCATAGTTTTTCTTCCATGAGAAAGCTTTGAATCTCCTTTTTTTTGTAGAAAAACAAGGCCAAAGGTACAAACAAACAAACAAATAAAAGCACCCTCCCACCAAGCATCCATAAACTAATGTGTATTAGTAGAGTGTATAGTTACTCTTTACAAGGAAAGGATTGTATTACAAAGTCCCTGAGCCCACAGAAGTGTCAAGCACAGGTAGCTGACTGCACAAACTCAAGGAAGCTCCTAGTTTACAGGATTTCAAGCACCCCCCCCAAAATAATCACACAAATCCCAAAGTTGAAGTAGGTATAATAACCCTAGTAACTATTGCAGTGTAAAAAAGGATACTGCCGATTTGAAAAACTCTTCAAGATTACTGTCTGAAAAGACAATTCTGTTTTATAGATCAGCACAAATCATTTTCATTATTATTTGTAAAACCAGAGCCAAACCAGGATCCTTTTGTAGTTACCACTTCCAAAGAATTCCAGGGGAGGCAGATAATGCAAGATTAATGCTAAAGATGATTGCTCACTGCAACATTCACCCAGTTGAATCTAGCATTTAAAATTAAAGCAGCATTTGTCACTGAGTGTGAACAAGTTGTTCTGTGAAAAGCAGAGCTAACAAAAGTTGTTTTTCAATGGAGTTACTGCTCACATTTTCTGCCACTTTTCCCTGTCCTTTTCCTGTTTGGCTGGACACAGGTGCATGGCTGGGCACAAAGCAACAACAAAATAAACAAAGCTTTGACTACTTTGGAGTTTATGTGCATCACGGAATACCTGATGCATCTTGGAAAGGCAGAGAAGCAGAACTGTACTTGCTGTTTTCCTTGAATGAGTGGCCTTCATCTCAAGTCTTGCTTCTCTATATGTACCTTTCACAAAGCTCTTAAGAACTTTGTGATTCTGAGACCTGAATCTTTGAATGAGATTGAAACTGGCATTACTTGGTGTGAGGCAGAGAGCGAAAACCTAGTGGGACTGCATAGACTTTCCTTCTGGAAATGCAGGCTACAAGCATAATAACATTTGTTCTTGCTTCCATTTATGGCAAGTATGAAACAAGCTAGTGGCAAAAATGTGAAAACAGAGCATCTACAGAACATGCTATTGAGCCATTCAGGAAAACAAAACTTAGCTCCAAGAAACTAGGAATTCTTTCCCTTTAGGAGCCTGATACAGATCTCAATAACTGCCACTGGAGGAATTTTCTGCTTTAGTTATCTTCCAGTAGGTCTTTCTGGCTGTCATCACTTGGCCTGATTTAAGGAGTACAATGCATTATACTTAGTGGTACAGCTGATACATGCACACTAGTCCTGGTCAATAACAAAAAGAAAGGTCCTCATCTGGTCTCACCATACCTGCCTCACAGGACGAAGGGAACCAATTACTTTCCAGCCACTGTGTTCATTCCAGTTTGAAATCTTGCTGGGCTCCAGCAGAATCTGCTTTCCTAAAAAATTACATCCCTCGTATGCAATCCACCTGGATACAGAAAAAAGAACATGAAAGACTACATGTGAATCATAGTGAAACTAAACAACAGGCTTCTGCTCAGGACTATGCTCTTCAGAATGCCCAAAGGCCTCCATAGTACTGCTATTATCAAACCTCTACTACTGTGCCACAAAATGCCATCCATTTAAGTGGTTTAATTGTTTTCTGTTTAAATTAAGGCCTGTTCTCTGCTTGTCTGCCTGAAAATTGTAAACTTACCCTTCCTCCCCCAACCCCTGCCACAAACT
Source organism: Bucco capensis (assembly GCA_013396975.1). Classification (NCBI taxonomy): domain Eukaryota; kingdom Metazoa; phylum Chordata; class Aves; order Piciformes; family Bucconidae; genus Bucco; species Bucco capensis. The sequence goes on from VWZO01005962.1 coordinate 11,861, forward strand.
TGGTGGGAATAATGCAGGTTTCAGTAGGCATTAGGAAACTAAGAAGCCACACAGCAGACTGTTACTTGCAGCTTTGCCTGGTTGTACATATTAATTATGAGAAGATCTCATCCAGTGTTTTCTTTTGTTACAGTTAAAGCTTTTTATAGGTATTCCACAAAATATTTACCACACAATCTATACATTGCTGTAACGGTTTCCTGTAGTGAATATCTCTGAGCCATGGACACAGCTGACTCTAATGCAGAATTAAAGCACCAGCAAACACAGATCCCTTGTTATCTTGACATCTGCTCAGTAAATACTGTCTTGCTGCTTACAGAGGCAGCCTCAGGAGCACAGATGGGTTTTGTTTCTATCTATAGGACGTTGTTGTGCAGTCAGTGAATCTCAAATTCATTAACTCATCTGATCACAAAGCAAATACTGGTTTCCCCACTTTACCTGTTTTACAGGTCAGATGCCAAGAACGTGAGGAATGGCTGCACTCTAAGCCAATGAGAAAACATCCACAAACAGTGCTCACCATACCTGTAATTTACTTTTCCCCACTGTCCCTAAATTTGGAGAAACTGATAGCCAGCCTTGCTCAGGACTCCATGGAGGCTAAAACATGCCAACTATGAACTGCCTTGTAATGTGGCTATAGTGCTATGTCTTCAAATTCCATCCCCTGCCTCCTGAATAACAGGTATTCAGAGCAACTGATGTCTGTTCCTTACACATCTAACACATTCCTGACTCTTTTCTTGCAATGCTTTCTGTGAAGTCACTGAGAATTCACTGTCAGCATTGATCCTGGAGCACCCTTGGAAATGCAGTTTGTGTTGCCAAAGTAGGCATTTATAGGAAACAGAGGGGGGAAGAACTGTTATAGTAATAACCATCTGAAGCCAGTAACAACCAGCTTCTGGCATTCAGTGACGTGGACAGAACTCATCCTGCCTCTCACACAGAGCAACAGACTCTGCTGTGCCATGCTTCCCACACCTCAGAGCACCTCAGACCCCAGTCCCCTTTGTCAAGTCACAGTCCAGGCTTATGCCATTTCTGACTGAGGTGGTCAGTTGGCTCAGGAAAGATCCTTGCATCTAAGCCTGGAAGTAAGATGCCATTTGTATGCATACATAAATCTTTGAATTTGTCTAAAGCTGACTATTAGGCTTTGGGGCCAGGAGCCAAAAACCTTTTAAATCCACCTTCCTGAGCTCTTGATCACAGAGCAGGCAAATAAACCCTCTAGGACATCCCGAAGACTTCCCACAATTAACTGCCACCCTCAGCCTTTAGGCTACTTATCTGCAGTGTGGGATGGGGACAGGCTCTGGAGGTCTGTTTCCTTGGGAGCCTCACAAGGAGCTCAGAGAAAGCCCAGCTGTTCTGCCCTGACCCTTCCCAGAGACAGGGAAAAACCTGGCCTGGCTTGGATACTCAGAAATGAACAGGAAGATGGGGCTGATATTGGCTGATGTTGCAGGACCGCTCTCCATCATATTTGGTAAGTCACGGATGTCATGTGAGGTCTTGGGTGACTGGAGAAAGGGTAACATCATCCC
>VWZO01005963.1:870-12470 GCA_013396975.1 Bucco capensis
CCCCCCCCCCCCCCCCCCAAACGGTAATGTGTCTGTTTGTAAACCCTTGGTGGGGGGTAGCCCTTTCATCGGCTGAGCAGAGCAGAGCTGCGGCAGGTTACCACGGCAACCTGATGCCTGCCCAGAGGTGCCCGCTCAGCGTGGAGCCGTGCAGAGCTGCGGGAGCAGCACCCGGCGAGTGCAGTGGCAGGGACCATCAGGGCCAGAAGCGGTGCACACCTCACCAGGTTCTGGGCAGCAACAGACCCCACAGCGGCAAGCGGAAAGCGGCAAGCAGCAGCAANTTTCATTGTTATATATTTTTCTATGTTAAAAAGTTGTTCTTTACAACTCGCTCCCAGTGTGCAGTGATTTCTTTCCTTTTTGGGGAAGGGGGAGGTTCTTAAAGGGACCTTCTCCAGAATTTGTCCTCTCAAACCAGGACACTCAGTTAAATATTCCCAAACATATCAGTACATGTGGGAGAATGTACTGGTATCTATGTGTATGAGATCAAGAAACAGACCTGGGAGAATGTACTGGTGTCTATGTGTATGAGATCAAGAAACAGACCTGTCTATAAGGGCAATAGTCCATTCTAATAGTACTATTAGCTTCTTGATTGTATGTTTTCTAGCCTATTTTCATTGCTTGCAGTGACAGAACTTTTAATAGCAATTAGCAGTACAGAAAGTTAAAGGTAAGGTTGATTTTAAATTACTGAAATTATTCCATTTCAGTAATGTACAGTGGTATAGTAGCTCAGCTAAACACGCTTTTAGGGACACACAAGAAATAATTCTGCTCTGATATCCATCCTTACAATACCAGAATCTAACTTGTAATTTTTTACTTTGATAGCACCTCTAGAGACCAAGTCTGCAGCACCAGCAAGTGATGCTTTCCTATATACAGCTCTTAAAAAGTGTGTACCTCTTGACTTTAATTTCTAGTGTTTTATTGCAGGACTGTGGATGTTATGGAGTCAGAAGTGACCTTGGAGATAGTAAAATGCACCACAGAGCAGGGGTGTAGCAAAGCAGAGACGACTTGGCAATATGCAAATACTAACCAATGGTACCATATTATGGTTATATGTAACCAGTAGCAAAGAGACACATGTACTAGAGAAAAGGTATATAAGAAGACACTTGTAGTTAATAAAGAGACTTGAATTTGCTGCTTCACCAGAACATGAAACCTGTATTTGACCACCCCGACTGTGACACAGGACAGCAAGGCAAATATTCTTAACTGAAATTAGCTTTTACAAAGATTTCTGTGTGCATGGCTTCATCACTGATGCTAACTATTTCTTCACAGTCCTTCATTTTCTTAGTCAGAAAGATCTCTGATCTGTAAGTAAAATAAAACTATGTTCTCCCTGTGGCTGCAATATCCACATAAATCCTATGGGATATAGTGGTGGATACACTCCTGAAGTATTTGATATCTCCCAACCTTTATCTCAGGCTTGTGCTGTACACAAAAAGGTGAAGCAAGGTGCTCTTTGAGGGGTGTGCTGGAGTTCTCTAGGATCTCCCACACTAGATGAGAGCCATATGACTTTCACACAACTGTTCTTGACTACAGTCCTTTATACCAGGAGACCCATCAATCCTGTGCTTTTTTTCATAGCCCTGAAGCTCCAGCGACAACCTTGACCCCTCCCACCACCTGAGCACCACAGTCCTGCCGCCTCCTCTACCTGCTACCCATTCACAGCAAGTCTCCCTCAAAGCATCAGCAGAATCAGGCCCCAGGACTTCTCAGACCTTGTAAAATGGCAAATTTTGTATAGTTTCAACTCGAAACCAGGAATCTGAACAGATTTGCTTGAAAACAGGCCCAAGTTTCATTCAAATCCTGTTACAAACTCAACAACCAGAGCATGGGTTTTGACTTTCTTGTGAAACTTGAAATCATATGTGTGCCACATGGTTTAGGTTTTCATTGTGAATATCTTACACAGCTCTATGGAAATAGCCTTTTCTTGTGGGCTTTTAGTGTTTCCTATCCCAGCCAGAATCATAAAAAGCAAAGGCTGGAAAATGTGAAAACTACTATAATGTGGAAAAAAGAGGGACTTAACTTTTTAAACCCCAAACGTTTGTGTTCATTTAAAGCACAGAGCAAAGTTTTGAATTAATTTGTGTTTTATTTTAACTGTTAGTCTTAATTAGGTGCACATGAGAAATAACTTCCCCTCTAATACAAAATCATGGAACTCACGACACATGGAAATTATAAACACTTTGGAGAGACTTGGGAGATGGGTGTTGGCTTTGCAGTGGCAAAGAGCAAATATTTACAGTACATGGGGCTTTCCTTCACTTCTAAATTATCTTCCCCTTTAGAATAATCTGTTTTCCAAAGACTAATTGCTACTCATACAAGTGCTCTCCTCATCAGTTTTGTTGCAGGCAATTATTTTTTCATTCATTTTGGCATTAAAATTTCTTGCTCTAGCTCTCCACAGAGTCAAATGAAAACTGAGGAAATTCTTAATTTGGTGTCTTTTCTGTCCCTGGATCACACTATGGCCTCTGGCAAATTATTATACACCTCTCTGAGCTTCAGTCTTCTTTTTTTCCAAAACAAAAATATCAGTGCTTAACCCAACAGAGGTGTTAATTAATTTGTATCCATAAGAGGACTTCAAAATTGAAAGTGATACATAACATTAATTAGTTGTATTATAATTGCCTACTCCAAAAGCCCAAAGAAAGTATTACTTTAGGGTTACTTAAATTAGTGCTAAAATACTCCTTTCTTTAGTGTCACGGGGCTCAGTTATGGGAAGTTAAATAAAATGAAAGCAGCACTATGACATAAAGAAGAAAAAATAATTATGTCTGACATTTTTATTCCCTGATGTAACTTCTGCATTGCATGATGTGCTATTAGGGTTTGCAGTAAAAGTGTAGCAACCTGTCTTTGTGCTTACAATAGGTAAAACCATCTGTGTACATGTAAAACCTTTGCTGGCAGGTTTCCATGTGCGGGTCATGCATTCCTTTGCCTGTGCAATTTGAAGCTGTCAAAAACTAATTAAATAATTACGTGGTTGTTAGTGCAGCTGTGTGTATTCTTCATTACATTATAAGGCTGCGGTTTGAGGCACTCTCCTGCTCTAGGTTTCAAAATATTAGTAATGGAAGGTGTGTTGTCAGTGCATGTTCAGCTGCTGCCAGAAAAGGCAGAGGGAAGGGAATCGCCTTTAATGTCAGTCTATCATTGCATTTTATACTGTATGTTCCCTGTACACAGCACAGAGGTGAAAATATAAATTGACTTCTCGCAGCCTTCTCACATTGGGCAGAATTCAGCATGCTCTATAATGAGTAAGGACAGAGAAAAGTCCCTGCAGTACCTCCATGGTGGTTGCATATCTGAAGTATGCATGTGGCTTGCTAGCACCTCTGTAGCCTGTGAAGGTGACTTGGAGGGTGACAGCAGAAGGGAAAACAGCAAGGCTGCAGAGAATATCACCTCCTCTGCAGCCAAGAAGGGGAATCCTCCTCAGCCGAGAAGGGGACTACTCTCAGTCCTGCTCTTGACTCACCCTCTAACCACAAGGAAATCGCTCCCTGGCCCATCTGCCCTATCAGTAAAACATGGATAACAGTCTATTTTCCCCTCCAAGAATACATTTATTAATGGTAGGAATTCAACTTAATCTGAGACTAAGGATGTTATCCAGACATAGCATGGTACTTACAGTATTCTGTCATTGGCAATGATGCCAAATTACCACATCACCACTCACTAGCATTAGTTTTTCAGTTGAAGAACAAGAAGCTGTTGCTGCAATAAAATAATCTTTAGTCATCCCCACCACCCTCCTGATGGAATTTATTCTGGTAAACAGAAAATATGGCTATTGTTTAGTATATATGGACACCAGGAGGCAGCCCTATGAACATAACCCTGTTTTGCATCTCCTGACCACAATGTAAAATAGAGAATAGGACAGCAGTCCCAAAGGACAAGGCATCTGAGACCTTTTCACTAAGAAAAGCTTTTCTAAGGACTACTTAGTGAGGCCACTGAGGTAGCCTAAGTCAAGGTAGTACTGCTCCTTGCAGACCAAACCAGCCCATATAAAATGTTTTTCACAGCCACAGAAGAAATACCCTGGTTGCACAAGGAATGCATGCTTTACAGACAGCACAGCTGTTGGAAGAATTCTGAATTATTGCAGCAGCAGCAAAGCAGAGTAATAGAGAGTGTCTCCAACTTATTATATATGGAGCAACTTCACTTTTAATAATGTTTTCCCTTAATTTATAGCACTGTCTCCTCACATTGGCAGTTTTCTGCTTGGCAAAATGTTCAAAAATATTAAGAAAGGGAAAATTTCAGATGCCAATTTTCTTGAATATTTTTTGTATACACCCACATGCACATGAAAGTAGATGCCTTTCTCCCAGTGTCTTCATACGGTTTATTTCTAACAGTCTAGACACCTCACAGCCTTTCTCAGTGCACTAGGCAAACATAAAAAGTTATTAAAACTTATCTGTTATCTAAAGCAGACTTTTTAGTGAGAGCCTTTCTCAGACTTTCCCTCAGAAAGCCTATAGGTGAGTCGTAGGAAAATTCCTGAAAACTAAAACTAAAAGAAAATAAGCAAATTTCTGAAAACCCAAGTTGAAAGCTAACGACCATTGGAGTTCACAAGCCCTACCAGAAAGCAACGCGTATCTTTGGGTCCCTCTTGTGGTCTTGCAGCAACAGGCTTCCATGATCGACATACCCTTGCACGATTCCAAACATACCAACACAGAGGGAGACCTACATGTTCCCAAGGAGACAGCCAGATCTATCACAGACAAAGGAAGGACGATGATGCTGATAAGATTATTGGACTATCATGAGAGCTAGTCCAAACCCATTTCTCATTATTACTACAACTACTGACATTTCAGGGAAGTCTGTGTGGAGCCAAATAGCAATACTACATTTTCACAGTATCCTATAATCATAAAAATCTACTGCAGATTACAATCCAACATGCATAAAGGGTATTAGGGCATGACTGTGTTTCACATAACTTCCAGATATATATTCAAGACTGTATATTCAAGATTGCAAACAGAAGTTACACTCAAGATTTCACATATTCAAAATTTGTATATCTACATTTGTATATTCAAGATTTTAAAGGCACTTCTCCTTAAGCATAGCCTTTAGGTTTACTACAAATGCAAAGCTTGTTTTGTGCAATATAAATTTGGGGTTGGGGGAAGTCTTGTTAATGATTGAAATATGCTAAATAACCCTATCCACTTTCTCTGAGCTCCAGTCTGTTTACAAGCTAACAGTCTCAGGAAAAACTTCAGACAAGTAGGCAGTAGCTTGCTATTGCAAATCGAAGGAACACAAGATGAAGATGGAGTAAGAAAAAACAAATAAAAACGGATAGCCCTGGCCAAAGCAACAAGCTCCTTTAAGTACACATCTCCACCCAAGCATCATGAAGTGACACAAGAAATTCATGCACTGTCATGTCCTGTGGGCAAGGTGTTTCAGATAAACCTAAGCAGTGCTGTCTTCTTCCACCAGCTGCTCCCACTACTACAGCAGATCCTCACTAGGCATGAAAGGATCAAAGAAGTATGAAGAAATAAGAAGCAACAACTGGGCAAAGAGATCAGTGCAACATCTGAAGCCATAAACACCAACAAAGTGTGGATTTGGAAGAGTGTGCGCTAATGAGAGAGATACGACCTAAAGAAAATGGCTGCTTGCCGCAGCCCTACCTTCACCATCACCCAGCTACCTGGACTGGCCATGACCATACTCATCTTTGTTAACTAAAGGGAAGTGTGACATCTTCACATCCTTCCTACTGCCTAAGTGTCTGTCATGAAATGCCTGTCATCAATAACATAACCATGCATCGTTGGCCACATTCCTCAAAAATTTTCCTGAAGTGCTATTCATCCCTCCTCCCTCCTGCAATATCCTCCTGAAACTGCCCTCCTCTTAGCTCCTTTCTTCTACCTCCAGCTGAGCCCTACCTGCATCCTTCTCCCCTACACCAGCTTTACCACTATCACCAAACCACACTTTTCTGTCCCCAAAGAGCTATCTTGCTCTCACTCATAGAGAAGCAAAATTCATTTTTGTCTATGCTACAGAGAAGCTTTAAACTACTCCAAGTTTATTTATAATGTTGGGTCACTGTTACTTGTCACAAAGGAACTGTTAAAGACAGAACTGATTTGCTCCAGATTAAGTCCAAACATATTAATACATATACAAAATCCAACACTGTTGTGTGTGACAACTTGCATCTCTGATTTTGTCAACAAAACTGCCTACACACTTTCTTGGAAACTATAAACAACAATATATATTGGTATGTCCAAGCAAAACCTCATTGTTTCTTTCCAAATAATCCTCTAATCCACACATCTACACATCTAATGAACAAATATCAGAAAGACAATCTTAAAGCTTTTGGTTTAAGACTGTCTACTTTCTTAATTTCCCTATTTCAGAAATATTTACTTCTTCCTACATTCCTCATATACTCAAAGGGCTGGGTATTCTGTAAGGTATATAATAATAGGAATACAAAAACATATTAGAATTTGTTTGCTTTTTATGCATAATTGTTGTTCTGTGTCCTTTAGGAGGAACACAGAGATAATGTGTCTCCACTGCTTGGAAAACCACCCCATAAGGATGCTAACAATTCCCTAAACGCCAGCACATGTAGTTCAAGCTAAATCCTCATTTGCTTATGTCTGCTGCCCTCTTAAGGACACAGACTTGCCACGTAAAACTAGAACAAAAAAGTTACTTTATTTGGTAGTTCTTTTTAATTTTTGTTACCTTCAAACAGCTCCTCTTTGATTTTCTCACCTGTGTCCTCTTTTCCAGACTGAAATCTTTTCTGGCTATTTATGTTGTATTTTCAGGCATCCAACAGCCTCAGCAGAGAGGCAGTGGTTCCTGATAGACACCAAAAAACCCTCCACATGCCCCTTTGGCACGAACAGGGCATCTGGCACGCCTCCAAACATTTACAGCAGAAAGACCATATTTTCCTGTTCATCCAGAGCAGACAGAGACAGGAACTACAGCTGCAGGGGCACAAAGGATGTGTTGACCTGCCACAGGACAAAGCACAGGTCCTCATGTGAGCTCTTAAGGACCACTTCCAACACAGCTCTGTTCATACACACCTGTGCTGTGCTGCTACATGACACATAAGACAGCTTTCAGAGCTGAATAATTTTCTGAGTCTTGTCCTGCTCTGTAACTGTAGATTGTCACTGCTCTAAAAGTGGGGTTTGGAGGAAAAATATGGGAATTGTCCCCAGAAATGAACAATACTACACTTCAATACACTTGGATCTTACATAGTCAGCCTGATTTTTAGAGATACTAAGCACTACCACTGAATGCAAGAAGAACAGAACTGTAGTCAGTACTTCTGAATACATGGAGCGCACAACTTTGAGTTTTACAGCCCAGCTGTTAAAGGCAATCATCCTGAGAAAACCTTGGTGTAAGAGGATCTTTGGTTCATACCGTTTCCTGAATTGTAGTTGTTTTCTATTTCTGAAGTAATAGAAATACATCAGTTCAAGTGAACTGAGTATCTGACCCCTCATATTTACATATTCACATAAATATGTACATCTACCTGCATGTACATAGGCTGTATTTCATGAAAGTACTTAATTTAGTTATATGTACAAAGAAGCGCTTCTTATAAACAGTGAATTAGGGAAGTCAATACTATCTATATACTTTTCACAAGAAATTCTCGCAAGGAGCAACATCATGTTCTGTTCCTGTAACTTCTTATAATGTTCAAAAAATCTGTTAACCTGGAAACTAAAAAATGTGGGGATTGTAAAACTATCCACTATAACAAACAACTAACAACATTTTTAGCTAGCTAAGGAACTGGGAATTAGGTTGATGAAAGGGATTATTGCTTAATATTTTCCATAACATCAGCAATCTTGTCAAAATCCCCTGGCTGCTCTGAGCAGGAGACATCTATTATATGACGTGAGCACAAATCCATGAATGTCTGCCATGAGACAGCATCACAACCAGGCATCATTACCCCTTCACACATTAAGCTTAGTTTACACTTCACAGTGCCATGGAAAAATCACACATTCTGCTGATGCCAGAAAAATTCTTACTGTAGACACAGCCCTACAAATTAGAAAGTCCCTTTGCCAGTATCATTCAGTTTGTGTGAGGAATGACTGCAGGCTGTGCCAGCACAGGAACCATTTTGCCATCTACATTGCACCATAGTTTTGCCGCATTAGCTTCTGCTAGGAGGATTTGCCTTCATAGCTCTATCTCCCTTTCCTGCTTTCAGATTGTGATCAGTGGCACAAAGTCCAGCTGGAGCACAGTTCCTAGTCATGTGCCCCACGGGCTGGTACTGGAGCCACTACTGTTCAACATTGTCATGAATGACCTGGACACTGGTACAGAGTGCGTCCTCACCAGGTATGCAGACAACACAAAACTGGTAGGAGAGGCTGATATACCAGAGAGTCTTGGACAGGCTGGAGAAATCAGCCCAGAGGAAACTCATGGAATTCCACAAATGGAAGTGCAAAGTCCTACCCCTGGGAAGGAACAACCTCAGGCCCAAGAGCACGATGCGTGCTGAAGAGGCTGAAAAGCAGCTCTGCAGACAAGGGCCTGGGGGTCTGGTGCACACCAGATTGACCATGAGCCAACAATATGCCCTTGCAGCAAATGAGATCAACAGCTTCCTGGGAATAACATTGCCAGCAGGTTGAGGGAGGTGATTCTTCCTCTTTACTTAGTACTAGTGAGACATATCTTTAGTGCTAGGCCCGATTCTGAGCTCCCCAAAACAAAATGACATGGGCACATTGGAGCAAGTCCTACAAACAGCCACAAAGATGATGAAGCAACTGCAGTATCATTCATAACAGAAGAGGATGAGAGCTGGGACTGTTTAGCTGGAGAAGAGAAGGATCAAAGTGATCTCATCAGTGTGTATAAAAACCTGGCAGGAGAGTGTTAAGGAGATAGCACCAGGGTCATTTCAGTGGTGCCCACTGACAGGACAAGTGACAGTGAGCACAAATTAAAGCATTAAATTCCATCTGAACACAAGAAGACACTTTTTTAATGTGAAGGTGGTCTGGCACAGGTTGCCTAGAGAGGCTGCAGCATCTCCATCCTTCAAGATACCCAAAATCCAGCTGGGCATGGTCCTAAGTAGCTTGTTCCAGGTGACCCTACCTAAGAGAGGTAGGTAGACTAGGTGATCTCAAGAAGTGCCTCCCAACCTCAGCCATTCTGTGATTCTGTAACAGTGGTATTGACAAGCCCTTGGGAACAGGAGTGAAGGTTAGAGAGTCATGCCCCTGGACAGATGTCTCTTCTAACTCCATCTATGCTAGCAGAAGCTGTCACTCTTTCCATTTATGGCTTCTTTACTCATGCCATTTATTTCTCAAGTTACTAACTTTGTAAGAGCTATAGGTATGCTGTATGTCTGAGGCAACTGAATCCATTCTCAAGAAAAGATCAGATATAGTGGTAATCTAGAGCTTTTTAAGTTAATGATGATAGTTCGTTAAATATTTTATACTTTCCTCTCTTTTACAGCCTCTGTGCTTCAGGGCAAAGAAAGTATTCAGGTGAAAGTATGTTAAGTCTTTCACAGAGTGACAACCTATTCTAAAATACTCTCTTCGATGCTATTGACAGAGAGAAAGAGTGCTTGGATGTGGCATAGGGAGGCAAAGGCATGCTAGCTTTAACCTAGCGAGCCTGGGGAATGGCAGAAACCCCAGCCTTCAAGGGCAGGCAAAGTTTAAGCTCTATGTAAGCTATGGGAGAAGACTCTATTTGCCTCACCAGGCTGAAGCTTGTGCTGCCATTTCCATTCCTTCTGTTGTCCTTATCCCAACTAGGTAGATTTTTAATCACACCTTAGTATCACACTTTTAGTTCGGGTCTTTTAACCCTGTTTTTATAAGCAGTTGGTGATAGTTGTCTAGCAATTCTTTTGAAACTGCTGCCATCTCGTGAGCAGAAATCAAACTGAAATGTATGAGGTTTGAGGCCAACAGAGGATTTTAGCATTTAAGGCATGCAGGATTTTGTCCCACTTTCCCTCCATGTCAAGGTGCAGCTTATGGTACGATTTGCATATATTTCTCCATCAGTCTGCCTTATAACTTATAACCTTGACGGCTAGTTTTAAATCCCTTCATTTTTAACACCTAGAGATTTCATTAGATCATTCTCCGCTAATAAATACATGTTCAAATGGTTCAATTAAAAAGTTGTAAACATCCAACATTTTTACTAAATGTATTGGTTTTGGTTGGGATAGAGTTACATTTCTTCACAGTACCTCATAAGGCACAATGTTCTGGATTTGTGCTGGAAATAGTGTTGATAACGCAAGGGTGTTTTAGTTAGCAGTGCTTACAGAACATTAAGGCCTTTTCTGCTCCTCACACCACCACACCAGTGAGTAGGCTAGGAGCGCACAAGAAGTTGAGAGGGGGTACAGCTGGGACAGCTGACCCTAACTGACCAAAGGGATATTCCATACCATATGACATCATGCACAGCAATAAAACTAGGGGGAAGGTTAGTAGAGTGGGGGTGCTGCTTGGGGGCTGGCTAGAATTGATACCCTGGTGGCAAGCAATTGCTTTTATTTGCATTACTTGTCTTTTCTGGGCTTTTATTTATGTCTGTGGTACTTTTTTCCACTTTTCCTTATTACTACTATTAATTATTAAGCTGTCTTTATCTCAGTCCATGAGTTTTCTAACTTTTACCCTTCTAACTCTCTCCCTCATCCCACCAGGAGGAGGACAGAGTGAGTGGCTGGGTAGTGCTTGGTTGCTAACAGTGGTCAAAGCACAAGAGTCCTTCTCAGCACCCACCGTGGGGTATCAGGTGTGTGAGATAATACATTTGACTAGAGTGTGTTATAAGGGATTTATATCTGTTAACAGTTGCAGGTCACAGTATTGATTAATCTCTTCTCAATACTGGTCTATCTGACCTGTGCCATACTAATTTTTTTTTTTTTTTTTGCTCTACATGTTGAAGACTGCTGTAGGCTTTTGCAGTTTGCTGAGCTCTGTAGTGCTTAGTGATGGTTTTCCTGAGAGATTTATTATTAAAACATTGGCCTTGAGCTTAGTCCGGTATTTGAGTTGTGTAATGAAGCCACTAGTGTACTTGAGGCACAATTTCATGGAGACAATTAACAATCACACCTCTTCTTCTGAAAGGCTTTTTGTGTAGGAAATACAGAACAGCATCTTCAATACCTTCTTCTCTGATGTTTTTCCTCTCTTTACAATAACTTTTCACTATCTTGATCAACCTTGCGCAGTTCAAGTATTATTATCATAGAATAATAGAATGTTAGGGGTTGGAAGGGACCTAGAAAGATCATCTAGTCCAACCACCCTGCCAGAGCAGAATCACCTAGATGAGGTCACACAGGAATGTGTCCAGGCGGGTCTTGAATATCTCCAGAGAAGGAGACTCAACAGCCCTGGGCAGCCTGTTCTAGTGCTCTATCACCCTTACTGTAAAAAAGTTTCTCCTCATGTTAATAC
>VWZO01005967.1:987-11054 GCA_013396975.1 Bucco capensis
GCATCATTTAGCAGGTTGATAGAGCTAGGACAAAGGCTGGACTCGATGATCTTCAAGGTCTCTTTCAGCTGTAACTGTTCTATGATTCTGTGATTCTATAAGTTGTATGTCCAGTGTTAAATTATCTCAACACTTAGTTTGGGAAAGGTACAGATTCGATTTTTTTTTCAAGCAACAAAGAATTTGAAAAAAGTGTTGGGAAAAATATTTCCTCTCACCAGTAATCATCTTAAATCCAGTGGGTTTCCTGTTGAGCTGCTGTCTCTGATCTGAAGCCAGACATAGATTTCAGTTCCCTTAAAAAAAAAAATTAACACTGAATAGCACATTTGTTTTGGAGGCACAGGAGTGATCCTAGTTTCATAATTTTTGATGTTTCAGTTTCTGTATGTACCTGGATAGGGTTGTAAAATTAATCTATTGTTCTGCCTGAAAGGGACTGGTGTATTTAAGCAGTTAGGAGACTGCAATTTCTGTCACTAAATTTCTTCCAGAAAAGACCACTTCAAAAACATGAATGACAATCTTGGCAGTACAAGTAAGGAGGGACACATGGGTTGTGTATCTACAGAGCATATTAAGGATGGAGCAGAGATGTTAACCATAGTGAATTACATTATGAACTGGAGATTGTGCTGTATTGAGCAGGATCATAGCATCCCCTGTTTATCTTGCTCTGAAGAGACCAGTTTTGTGCAGCTAGACATTCAGAGAGCCTGTCACAGTCTATTTCGGCATTGATGAAGGTCTGAGGTGGGAAATACATGTTCATGTTTTTCTGAATCATTTTGTAGTCTCTTTTTTTACAGTTTGGTCTCAGTGTGGTATGTCAGTTCTCCATGTCTCATGAAAATTGTGTGAATCAGCTGTGTTAGCTTGGTATTCCTTATAGTTGGCTGCTGTGGTCATGTAAGGCAGTCAGCCCTGGAGAAGTGTTTTTATGAGCACTGACCTATTTTACCAAACAAAGGAATCCAAGTGGGGAAATGGGAGGGAGGGGGAATACAACCTCCGAAGAGCTTTGTGCAATTCATCAGGGTCATGTTCTATTCTACAGAGTGGGTTGCGTTCCAGCCATGCACTTCAACTTGGGTTTTGGTCTATCAGTATAGAGGAGAGTAAGGAAAAATTTAGACAAGAATGTGAAATATGGTCACTGTATTGCAAAGCATCTTGATTTGAAGCCTAAGAAGGACAAATGCTATGGGATGAAGAGGTAAAACGGTTATGTAGCCTGTTATGGGACTCTGTGAATGAAAAGGGGTAATCTTTCTTCTAGGTTGAAAATCCACTTCTCAGTCTTCATTCAAGTTGTGATCCTTGTGTCTTCCTCTCTGGGCAGAAAGTGTAGTGGATTAATTCAGTCACTGAAGCTTGATGCCTTTATGTATGTAGTCAAGACCCACAACTTCTGTCATTTGGTTTTCAATATCCAAATGGCTGTCCTTTCTCCTGTTGTTTTCAGATGACTCAATGCATGTAAATATCTAGCTTGCTTACAGACAGTAAGGGTGCTCTTCTGATTTTCTTCACAAGAGAACTTTGTCATATTGACAGCATCCAGAGTGCTCTCTGGCTCCAGAAAGTCTTCTCCTTAAGTAATTCAAAATGGAAACTCTAGAAGTATGTATAGTAAACTGAGGAACACATACCATGTTAGTAGGAAAGTTGAAGGTGCACAGTGATTTTTCTTCCTGTATGGAATAGTCATGTTTTACTGAGACACCTCTATGTCCTTGTATTTTCACTAAGCCTGAATGTATTTGAACATAAATTAAAAGCAGAGTCAATGAGGTGCTGATATCATAAAATCTACTCAGTTTTAAATGTGAACTAACATGGTAATCTGTGAAAATGTCCCAGAAAGACTAGGATGTAGGTCAGCTAATAAGTTCATCCTAAAAATAATTAGACTCAATAATCCTTAATTTTATGTGGGTGAGAAGACTAGTTTGGGGAACTGTGTAACAGCTAATGCATTAAATGTCTTCTGTATAGGAATGGTAGAGATGCAAATTGTAGTTTCTGAGACCTTGTATGTTGGGAACTTGTTTACATTGCTGTTAACTTTTGTACAGTTATCAGTTTAAAACAGTGTGTATTTAGTGTATGCCTCAGGTTGAGTTTTTAGGAATATTTCCAGGCAAAATACATTCAGATGAGATTAAGGAAAAAGTACATTGTATTCTCTTTGTTTTAAAAATATAACAAAACTCCTTTGTGATGGTTGCAGGTGGCACAGCAGATGTCTTTTCTGAGTGATGTAATAGCAACAAAGGTCAGAACATGTCTGTCTTCCATTCGTAAAAGTATCTTAGGAAAGGGAAATCACAATTTCTGTGTAACAAAGGTGCATTGTTCCTGATATACTGTAGACAGTTCTAGCTACTTCCTTTCTTCTAGACATTGATATACATTTCCTTTCCATAAAGTCCTGTAAAAAGTATGGAGAAAACAGGAAAAAGAAAATAAAAAAATGACTGTGGCAAAGAGCAGAAGAATTAATATATTAGTAGCTTCAAAAAGAGTTTTATCAAGATGAAAGAGTAGATGGACAAAAAAAGACGTGCTGCTTTGATTGTAATGGCCATCCTTTTGGCACACGACTGGTATGTGTAGCCTCTCACATGTGTACAGTAAGCAAGCTCTTGCATGCTCACCCCTAGACTTAAATTCACAGTACTCAGCATGCTCAGTGATTCTTTCCATCTGCTCAGCACTGATGAGGCTACACTTGGAGTCTTGGGTCCAGTTTCTATGCTCCTCAATACAAGAGCGACATGGACATATTGGAGAGGGTTCATCAGAGGATGCCGCTTACATGTTTCAATGAAAGCTGTATTTTCTAGTAGGTTTTTTCAGAACCTGTGCCTGTAGGGGTACACTGCTAGGTTCTGCCCCTGGAGTTACAAAAGGAAAAAAAGCTTAGCTTTGAGAATTATGATTGAAAGTGAAACAACAAAACAGGGGAGGTAATTCTGGCCATGCACAGAACAGAAGCTTATATTCTTAAGACAGACCTTACTGGTAAAATGTTAGGCAGCTCTGAAGTTTGTCAAGAGTTTTGATGACCTGGCTATCCAGAGAGCCCGACAGTAATAAGTGTTCATTTTCAGAGGATGAGTATCAAGGAAAAGACCCAAAACTGAAAGTAAATATAAGAAAATGGAGAAAGAGTTGCAACAGTGAAGAGGTAGCAGGTGAGTTCATTAGCAAAATACCTTCATCAATTTGGCAAGACAATGGCATGCTTTGACAAATGCAGAAAAGGAGGAATGTGTGGAATGTAAAGCACTAATGTTGAACTTGAGTAGATCCACACACTGGTCCAGTGTGTCTCAAGAGTGTCATTCTGGCATGTGATCACCACTTAAATTAGACATGGTGAGAGGTATTGTTACAAAAAGTAAGGAATGGTGTTAAGCTGTTAGGGAGAGGACTAGAGCAATGATATAGAAAAAGAAATAAATACTGTTGTCTTGACTGTTATCACTGTTAGCAGTGTCACCTAATACTTGTTACCAGAAATATATTGACATAGCTATCAGTCTTATTTGCATATCTTGTGCTAGGTCTTCCCGCACTGCCTCTCTCTATAATTACAGCTATTTAACATGAAGAATTTGTTGTATATGTAGGAATAAAAAGATTATATGCATGTGCAGCACAGACACTCCATGTTATACATTATTTAGAAGAGCAGACCTGAGTGTCTCAGTTTATTTCCAAGTGGTATGAAATGTGCTAAACTTTTTACTTCTGTAGCTACCATCTTACTCCTCAACAGTGCTCGTTTATGTACCATGTGATGGAAAAAGAGTTTATGCTCCATTGCACATATTAACCAACAACCACTGTTCCCAGGACTGCATTGGCAGCTCTGCTGAGGTCATCAGTAGTGCTGCTAAGCAAGAGAGGAAGCTACCAACAAAAAGCATGTTCAGTTCAGCTTGACTGAAAGTGTAAAGGAAGGGAAAAGTATTACAAACTTTAGAAATACTGAGGAATTAAATTCTGTTTTATTAGTTTATCTCATGTGTGAAGACATGAGAGCGCCAACAAATTACAATTATTAAAAGTACTAAAAATTAATTCTTTTTAAATTAAACAATAATAAACATTTTTATGAATTATTGTAAAATACTACTTTCATTCATTGTGTTCTATGGAAACAAACCGCAGAAAGTTAAAATAGCAAAGATTCTGTCCTATAAAATGAACATTATTTTAACATTTTTTCCTATCTGATTAAATTTGAGTGAATAGAAGGATAACTTATTTTCTAAAATTCATAAAAATCACAAGACTAGTAACAAAATGCACTAATGGAAATAATATACTTATGCATTAGAGTTCTAGAAATACATTAGGAGCATAAGATACCTTTGATGCAGTTAAACAGCCTGATACAAATATTGCAAGATACTGTTCAACACGAGTATGAACTGTGGCATGTAGCTATAGGACAAATATAACTTCCAGAGGTCAGGCACAGTCTGAAAATGACTTGGGGTCTTCTGTGGCCCCTGGTGCAANCTTTTCGGAAGATGGTTTGCTAGGATCCTTGCACTGGCTTTGTCCTGTTGTACACCTTGAGATTTTGTTGGTAAAAGTTTCTATCTTGCTCCTGTTTCTTGCATTTTTTCTTAGGAAAAAAATGAATTTATTAAATCAGTAACTAACCAAGGATTTATAATATCAAACTAAGCTGTTCTGTATCTTTTGCAGGTGCTGTGCCTAACTTTAAATACATGGATAGTGCCAGTCGTTTGAAGTGCTTTCATAAATATGTCTTGAATCTGCAGATGTTTCCACAAGTAGAATAAAGATACTTCTTTTCACTTACACTTTAGAAGGAATGGATTTTGGATCAGACATAACATGAAATAGTCAGCACCAAACATGAAGTCTGTGCAAGCTAATATTGAATAGGGTCTGTTGATATCTGGAGAGAGGGAGAGAGAATATTATGTTTTCTTAAAAGTGTGATTTTTATAGTTTTGAAACAACTTGTGAATAGACAGAGACCTGCTAAGTAGTTTTGGCAATGGATGATAAAATTCTTGGTCAGTAAAATTAAGTTGTGGTTTTGCTTTTAGCTAGTAGGTTGTGATTAAAGCATTCACAGGCTTATGTTAGATTACCATGCTTAATCCCCTGCCTTGGTTGAGAGGATTTGTACTTACACTTCCTACTGTCAAGAGATGTCCCTGGCTACCACAAAATAAGAGGAGAGAGATGCACAGTACTTAGTGTTTCCTCATGATGCCATTCCATTTTGTGTCATTAATTAAGCATTTACTGAGGCAAGGACCAGAACACAGCTGACCCGTCATTTAAATACTGCCCTAATTATCAGACTAGAGAGTCTCCCCTGCCCTTTTTTCCCCTTGTCTGTCTCAGATGATCTTTGGTCTGAAAGACAGCAATGTTTGCAGGAGGAAATAAAAAACTACTACAGAATAGCCATTCACATCCATGGCCAGGGTATCTGGGTAGAGTGATACCTTTCGATTTTCCTGGGCTGATTATGTATCAAGTGGGATTGCCATTTCTTTGTGTGAAATCATAGTAACAGGAAAGGCATCAGGTATCTATCTCACCTCTTTTTTATGTCCAATCCAACTGAACTCTTAAAGCTAACTGGATTGTTAAGTGCTGTGCTAACAGCACCAACAGAAAATTGTTTTGTGAGAACTGGATTTTGAATCAAATA
The DNA here is from genome assembly GCA_013396975.1 of Bucco capensis. Lineage (NCBI taxonomy): Eukaryota > Metazoa > Chordata > Aves > Piciformes > Bucconidae > Bucco > Bucco capensis. The sequence continues at coordinate 6,704 of VWZO01005967.1, forward strand.
TTCATAACACTAGTAGTATTTACAATATTAGTAATATTAAGCTTACCTTCTTACCTTGCAATAAGTTGTTTTAGAATTGTTATTTTGCAGTTGATTTCCACCTGACACCAATACTGTTTTTCCTTTTCACTCAAAACTATTACAAATGCTAGATAATAATTTTGAAGAGATGTCCTGGTTTGGACTAAAACTGAACAATTCTGTTCAGTGATTTTACTTTTCAACTGAAGCTGGTCTAATGAGCTGCACTTTCTGAAGCTAGCAGCTTGTTTTTCACAGATAAGACCCAATGCTTTGGAAATACAGCTGAGGAATGGAATGCACCAAGGTCACCAATAGATCTTGTGTCCTACAAAGGGGGTGCAGAGTAAAGCGCTATACCTTTAGGGAGGAGTAGACAGTTCAGGTGACACTAACATGACTAGCTAGGTATTCCACACCATTAAGCATCATATCTAATATAAAATGGGGGGATGAGTGCCCCTTCTTCTCTTTTTTCCTTCCTTTGATGGCTGGCATCTGAAGAGGACTTGGCTAGTTGTCTCTTTGATCCCAGGTTCCAGAATCCAGCTCCCTCAGCATGACCAGGCTACAGCCAGTTGCTGGTCCTACTCACTGGTGACATAGTTACCAAAAAGAGGATTCAGGGTTGAATTTTGGTTCTGTAAATACTTGTAAACATTTTATTTAATTTCTGTTATTTTATTAAAGTAGTTTTAGTTTTATTTTCCAATCCATAAGGCCTCTCGACTCTTATTGCCAATTTTATCTTCCCTTCATGGGATTGTGGGGTGTAATAAAGAGTGACTATCACTCAGTTAGGGGGTCACCCCAGCCCCTGACCCACAACAATAGGACTTGATCAAAATTAATAACATGGCTTAATGCTTATTCATCTGAAGAGCTGCATGGAAGTTCAGGACATAAAGATCCAGATTAAAAAAACCCAAAACTTAGGTGCTTGAAATGAAATTTAAACAAAATTTAGATCCAAATCCCTATTAACCTATCACTTCAGTATCAGCTATGCTTTATATAGAGATTAATGTATAGCTTGGATGTATTTAAGAGAAAGAGCTGTTGAGACTTTTGCACTCAGTAAATGGTTTTATCTGTACCTTAATGTCTTGTTCAGTGTGAAAATATAACTACAGAAAAAAGATAGCTTCTTGCTCAGTATATCTGCTCTTTGCCTAAATTCAGTCTTTATCCTTCAGAAGAGAGAATAAGAATATACTGGAATTATGCTGGTTTTATGCCTAAAAGGAAACACAGGGGTGCTATGTAATGGATGCTGTTATGACTTCTATAGCCAGCATAACTTACACAAGGGAAGTCAGGGTACACACACATCTGCAGCTGTGCTCTCTGAAGGCTTTGCACTGAACTGCATACAGTGGTTTAAGCATTCATAGGGTATAAGTAGCCTCCAGTTAAGAGTTTATTTTGAGGATAATATGGTTGCTAGCAAATGAAGAATTTCCAGAAGTTTCTTTGTTACTCATGGTACATATGAGTCATGATGAACACAGAGTAACTTTGACATCACTGGGAGAGTTTGCAGGCTAATGGAAAAACTCTTCTAACTCGCAAACTAAAATAATGAAAATTATTTTGACAGCCTGAAACTAAAATGTCATGTTTACAAAGATGCTTCTGGAAGAGAGCCACATCCTGAGAATGACTCAGTAAAGTTTGTGTTGTGCAGATGGCAGAAGCAATAAGTACTCCACAGCTGAGGCTTGTTGCTATTGTTGTTGCTACTGTTATTGTGAAGCAGGAAATTTCATACCCCTTTACCTAAGCAGATAATAAAACACTTATTGTTGGGGAAAAAGAAAAAAAGTTGTACCTAAGTGCTTGCCTAAAGATGTGTTTGCCGTGATCTCATCAATCAAAATTGAAGCGGTTACTGAGTTGAAACCAGTGTTAGTAAAGTACACAACTTCTGTGCTTCTAATGCAGGATGAAGGTTTTAAAGTGAGGAAATGGGGCGTTTTTGACATATTTTATCTCAATGTGAAAATGGATACTTTAAGAGATTTTTATATTATTACTGAAAGTATAATGGGTAGAAATGTGGTCTTTGAAATTTCATGTTCAGTGAGAGCTTACAATAGAAATAAACTAATATAAAAGTATTAAAATTACTATTGACATATTTAGTATGTCATATTGTGAGGATAAAAGATACAGCTACAACTATTTCAAGAAGTCCACGTTGCTCACTCTTAAATTTAGAGAGAAATAATCTGCTAATCCTTGTTTCAAAGAGATGGCAATCAAGAGCAGTGTGATAGCATGTGGTTTTTATCAGAAGGTCTCTGAATAATTGATTGTGCCACGTACACACGCATAATGTAATTTGAATCTGCTAAATGCAGTTCACAGAGAACACTGTCGACTATAGTTGAGGAACAAAATAGGAAAATTGAAGATATTGCACAAAACTAAGTTTTAAATTTTTTTGATCTTTCCCAAATTAAGCATCTAGTAGCAGGAAGTCTATTCCATCAGCATACTCCTAGAGAATCATCTGAGTTCATTAGAACCTACAGTAAAAATCTTACTGACTGCTTTTTGTATGAAAGATGATTCTGTCCTAGTTGGAAGTGGATTTGTTTTGAAGTAAGTCAGTTGTGAGCTCTTTCTGAGTTGGAGAAAAGTGTATCAGCTGTGGCTTTCTGACTGTTTTTTCTGGAAATGATAGTAGTTTTATCAGAAGAGCAATGTGGGATTTCTTATCAGTTAATCCAGAAAAAATTTGTTCAATTCACAAATATATGAGTGTTTTGGTTTGATTTTTCCTCTTAGTGTTGTATTACCATTACAACCTTACCTTGGAAAAAAAAATTAAACATCTGTAAATCACTCTGTAGCTTGAAGTTGCAACTTGCAGAGATTTGAGCAGTAGACTTGAGAAAGAGTGTTTTCAAACTGTTTTAAAACAAAGATTACCATTTTATTGTGTATAACCTTTCTTCTTCATTATTGAAGATGGGACGTGGAACACGGAACCTCAGAAGATAGTTAAACTGGGGGTTCTGCCTGTTACAAATCTGCTTGTGATGGAGGAGACCATTTGGGCTGCATGTGGTGGACAAATTTTTGCAATCAGCACTGTGACACATTCCATAGAGGTAAATACTTCTAACAGCATTGTTCATGGCTACAGGGTGTAAGTGGTAAACTTTTAAATATGAAAATCTGCTTAAGAAGCTTATGATTTAAGAAGCTTTCATGAAATATGGTTTCACTTCTGTTAAATCACACTCTCCACAGCTGAAAATTTTGCCATGATATTCTTTGCTGATGTCTCATTAGACCTAGATTTGCTTCCATTTTCCCTCAGGTTTTCATGAGGTGCTTAGAACTTGTACAGTATTTGGGGCAAGAGCTTTTCTTAAAAATCAGGTCTGAGGAAAGGCAGCAAAGTGACTGCCGCTGGGACTTGCCTGTCAATTCCAGAAGAAGGTTTAATTAAGAGACTGTCTCTACATAATTTGATGTGACTTGTACTTTGTGATGATTTCATAGTATCTTTATTCAGAGTTTGATGAAACATTAGGAATTAAGCCTAGCCTCTCCTTCAACTTACAGTGCAGTTACACTGAGTTGTATGTTTACAGCCATGAAGTTCTTTCAAACAGGAGTCATGATGAGCTCACAGCCTCCTTCTTTGTGTGCTTTGTTGCTGCTTTTTTGTTTTCATTGATGATCCCACTTCAAAGGGAAGTTTGCTGTCTCCCTGGGGCGAGTTAAGGATGTGGTAAGAAAGCTTCCTGCCCTCCTACAACCTACAGATTATTATCCANGGATGAACTGGAGATCTGCGTGCAATCTCAGGACCATAACATGATTGCAATCACTGACACATGGTGGGACAGCTCNTGATCCCACTTCAAAGGGAAGTTTGCTGTCTCCCTGGGGCGAGTTAAGGATGTGGTAAGAAAGCTTCCTGCCCTCCTACAACCTACAGATTATTATCCATTGTTGACTTTTCAGGTGGGGAATGATGATCTTGGAAAATTGAAGACTGTCAAGAGAGACTTTAGGGCCTTGGGTCAACTGATCAAGGGAGTGGGAGCAGGTAGTTTTTTCTTCTATCCCGTGTTGCAGGGGCCAACCCAGAAAGGCTGAGGAGCACCCATCAGATCAATTCTTGGCTTCAAGCCTGGTGTCATCAGCAGTACTTTGGATTTTTCGACCATGGGTCAATTTACAGGATGCCAGGCCTACTGGCAGCAGATGGGGTGCATCTGTCTCAAAGGGGGAGAAGGATTTTATCATGGGAGTTGGCTGGACTCATTAACCATGCTTTAAACTAGATTTGAAGGGGGGAGGGGGGAAA
>VWZO01005972.1:0-58266 GCA_013396975.1 Bucco capensis
TCATCCTGGTTGAGCGGTCTGTAACAGACACGCACAATGATGTCAGCCTTGTTGGCCTTCCCCATGATTCTGGTCCACAGGCACTCAACCTTGTCGCTGCTGACCTCAAGTTCAACAGAGTCAAGAGACTCTCTAACATATAAAGCCACACCTCCACCTCTCCTTCCCTGCCTGTCCTTTCTGAAGAGCTTGTAGCCCCCCATAGCAGCATTCCAGTTGTGTGAACCGTCCCCCCATGTTTCAGTGACAGCAACTATGTCATAGTTTTCCTGTTGCACAATGACTTCCAGTTCCTCTTGTTTGTTTCCCAAACTGCGTGCATTAGTGTACATGCACTTCAGCTGGGCCATTGATTTTACTCTCAACTCAGGCTCTACACCCTTAGGCTTATCTCTAGAGAGCCCTAGAAATACCCTAGAAATGTTGTTTATAGTCTCTGAGTATGATGAATTTGAGCTCCTTACCTCATGTGGCTGAGTCTTGCATCAGTTCCACAAGTGTGGAACAATTTTTGCCTTTTACTACTCTGTGTCCTTGGAGTACGATGAAGAAAGATGGTAACTTAAGTTGATGTTTTGTCTTTGCATTTGCTTACCATGTTGCACATTATATTGTAAAAGATTAAAAACAAAAGAAACCTAAAAACCTGCATGGTTAAGTTAGACTTTTATAGCTCTGTTGGGAAATAAGATGGCAGGAGCAGCAGGCTCATCCTACAGATGCATTATATTTTGTGACAAACTCTGGTGCATTCAGAACATCCATCAATCATTGAGATAATTTTCCATCTCATCAATTATGCAAATTAAACCACAAAAACTATGTTCAAATAACGCTAAGGGCCTGACATAAACCCAGGAAAGCGAGGCAACTTGGAGCTAAGGTTGAAATCCTACCCTCCCCTTGCCCTGCCATGCACTGGCTTTTCAGGAGACATGATGCACACGACTGCTGTGGCAAAGCAGTCTTTTTTTTTCTGTCAACAGTCAAACATCAGCAAGCCATGGCACAGCTGCTAACAGGAGCCTGAGGGACAGAGCTTGGGATTTCTTTGAGTGATATTCAATGTCCGCTCTTTCCAGCCTGATGAAGGCCTGGACCTACCACACATGTTTTTGAGGGTGTATCATGGCCTTTAGTACTATGATCCCAAATATTCTAATACTGATGGTCAGACTGAGCTATGATCCATTCATTGGGTGTGTGAGGTCAGAGAGTGGAGGAAGAAGTCTCAGCTTTCAGTGGCTCAGTTTGTCGTTAAAGTAACCTTCAACAGAATAAAACTCTTCTTAGGTGTGGTGGTCTTCCACGTTTCATACAACTTACTCCTACTTTTCTTCTTTTCCTCTACCATGACATGACTAAGTGTATGGAGTCACTCTGGAGAGGAAACTCATCCTTTTTGAAATGGTGGTGCAGGTCTCATGCAGCTGGCAGCTGTTGCCCATGTGAAGATACTGTCACTCTCCTGGTAGATCTTCTGCAATGGAAGAACAGCATAGTGGGAGTTAAATGTCTCAGAGCTCAAAGTGACAAGAATGGCAGTGAATAAGACATTTGTTAGCTTTTCAGGGCTTTGGTGCAATCTTGCTATCAAAGCAGCTGTCTTCTCACTGATGCCGTGTTGTCATCATGAGGCCTAGACGAACTACACTGACGCAGATAGTGCATCGTTGCAACTACGAGATAGCAAGACAGTGCTATCTCTTGCAGATAGTAAAATACTGTTAAGTTGTAGAATAAGAAAGACTCCCCAATATGCTTGTTATTGAATAATCAATAACAATGATAGAATAATAATAATGATAGTAATAATAATAACAATAAATAGAGGAATGCATAGTAAGGCTTCATTTTCTGTTGGTTTTTTTTTTTTACTTCAAATCAGGGCAGTGATTCATTTGACCATATGTTTGACAGAAATATGTGTCCACAGTATAAGCATTTGTATTTGAACCAATCTCTCTCTGCTATCTCTATGGTCACCAATGCATTAATGAATATGGTTAGTGGAATTTCAGCTCAAAGTAGATTTCATCTTGGTCACAACAGTTGTATCCCAAACAATACTGACTGTATTGATGAGATCTCAGTTTCATACCAAGGCATCTGGTCACCTGGCTCAAAAGTTCACAACTCCACCATAAAATCCAGTGTTAGGTAGGAACCATTTAATGTTTGTTTCATGCCTGGACCATCTGGTTTTAAGCACTCTGAGTTATTTCAAACTACAGAGAGCAAGTCTGTGATTCTAGGATTCCTTTGGTTCTGCAGTACTCTGCTTCTGGAAATCTGAATTTTTCTTTCAGTTTCCAGGGAACTTACTAGTTTTCATCAATAGTAGACTGATACCCTCTCAGTTGGTACATAGAGAAGTTTTACCTCAAGAGTAAACAAAACAAAATATACAAAGAATGAAATGTTACCCAGTCAGAAGGAAAAAACAGGAGACTTTTCTTGCCAAAGGACAAGATGGTTTTTAATTCCAAATCATAAGAAAAAATCTCTTTTTTTTTTTTTTTTTTTTTTTTTAAATCTATCTATGTACTTACTTATCTACCTACCTACCTATCCATTCACCAGAAAACTTGGGGGAAAATACAGAAGTTCAGGAAGATTGGTTTTATTAGTGCATCCACATACAAACCACAAAGCTGATTTACCCCTCCAAACTACGACTAATGAAATTGTTTGGTTGTTTTTTCCTTCTGTCCCTACAGTTCTGATCACAAATGCATTGCTTGTACTCCCTATTGGTCAAACTCCACATTTGGTATGCACGTACTAGCTCTTAAGTGTAAGCAAAGAACTATACTCCACTGATTTATATCAGTGAAGCTGTATTTGGGAGATAATTGTTCACAAGGTTTATTTATTACGGTCACTCTCATAGGATCTGCATTACAGTATGGTCACAGCATGTCTCTGGAAATAAAGCAAAATGAATTGTATAAATAAATCGGGTACGTTATCACAACCTGAGCTTTTCAAACAACAATATAACAATAGAACATACTAGTGAAAGTGACAGGACATTATATATTCAAAGACACATGCTAACGATGGTAACAAGAAGCATTTATTCCATAAAGCATACAAATGTCATGTAGAGATAGAAGAAGCTTGGGCCACATCCAACTAAAATGGCTTGTTTCTGGCAGGTGAACTGCACCTGACAGATGTCCTTATATACAGCAGCACCTTGCGATGATCTTTGTACCCAGCCCAACTCATCTCTCATTAGCAAGACATTTCATTACCAGTCTGTGGGACCATCCTCTCAGCATTGCTGATTTCTGTCTGCCCAGCAGAAACACCACCTTAGCCAAGAGCTTCCTGTAGGTGACTGTCTAGCCAGAGAGGGAATTTGGCACTCAATAAAACCCATCAACTCAGGAGACACCTGAGGTGCTTGCAGTCACATTTCCTGGACGTTACTCACTGCTTTCTTTTCTGATAAGATAACTCTACATCTTGTAATAGAGTATTTTTTGTTATCTATTCTTCATCTTTTGTCCCTTCTTTCCATATTCTTCACCTCAGGGAAACCTCCTAGCAGAACTCTGATATCTATTTCTCCTTGTGGAGAATATCTACTGACAGTGAGATCTCTTGGGCTTACTGGAGAGCATAAGAATAGAGAAAGGAAGGTATTATAGAAGTTCTGCTTCTCTCTGGGAAACAATCCCTTTTCTACTCTGTTCAGTTACAGAAGGAGTTACCACAGGAGGAAGACAAACTTCTCAAATATTTGTCTGACAGGTGGAAGTGAACACTACTTCTACAATGACTCGTGACTACATTAAAAAACACAGGCAGTTCCATACTAGAGCCTACCTTTATTATGAGAGACATCTTCGATCACTTTGTGTATCCTAACTTTCTGTCCATTGATGACCTGTCATTGTTCTGGCTTCTTGGTAAACTCAGTTATATACCATTTGCCTTGAACTTTCTGCTCAGCTCTTTTGGAACAACCACCTTCAAGACAACTTGCCAGGGTACCTCCTGCATTGGATAAATGTCTTCTGGTTTTCCTCTCTACCTCACAGTATATAATGCAAAGCCCATTGATATTAATGGGAACCTTCCCACAGACCCATCCTGGACACAGGTCAAGCCTCACTTTCATAAAATCTTAAAACACCTTCTTAACCCACAGACCAGGCTCCATCATTAACACAAGCCAGCTGAAAGCGTCCTGTTTAGCACACTGCAGCATGCAGAGCATATCTACTTGTGAAATGAGTTTAATGAGGTTCAGACAAAGAAAGAGTTCACTGAGGTCCACAATTTAGACAACATATGCTTTGATGATAGTTCCTGTCTCAGAGAAGAGATTAACATTGAAATGGTCACAAGAAAAGATGATATTTGCTTACATTCATATTCTTACTTACAAAAAGAATCAGTTTATTTACTTCTCTCTGCCTTCTGTCCTTGTTCCCTGTCTCTAGTCTCTGTTCATGCACTAAGCCTGACACCACGATGTACTGAGCTGATTCTCTGCCTTTACAAGACTTACTCAAATAACTTAGTTCTGGGAGAGCTGCCAGTGATCACAGTAGCACCTCCACATGGATCAGTAGAGAAAAGAGCTGATTGGTACACTGATTTTGCCAGAATGCTGGAGAGACAATGTAGTCTAGCTAGTGGCCCATAAAAGAGACTTTATAATTCTTTCATTCCCTTTCTTCATACACAGCTCGATTCTCTCAGCCACAGGTTTTAATTAGACAAAAGCTTTGTTTTGACTGTTTATAGGCTATGAAAAATTTGTAGAAGTGGAAGAGAAGTGATTATGGACTCAGTGATGGAACTGATTGTTGTACAAAAAAGGAAGTATATGTATGCATGCTCATGCGCTAATGTAGTTGACATAACTGAGACAGAAATAAAAGCATCAGAAATATCCTGCTGCAGTTCCAGCATACCAGGAGAAAGCATAAATTTATGTCATTGGGAAAACACACATATTTCATACTTCTTGGTTTAATAGCATTAATCCCCCTTCCTTTCCTTTTCTCATACCTATTATTCCTTTTAAGAAGTGGTTTACCTTTGATCTATTTTCTCTTCAAGACCAGTAGACTGATGAACAAAGACATGGGTACAATGATTACATTTCCATTGTTACTTAACATATATCATAAAATTAAGCCCAGAGAAATCTTTATCCCATCAATTATCAAATGGCTTAGTTAAGAACTTTTAGGTAAAAGACCATAACTGTGCTACAGTTAGTTCAGCTGATTCTGGCCAAAATAGACTAAAATCCTTGCATTCATAGCTCCCAGAATCAAGGACATTTCCTAACTCTTATTACAGCTTGCCTTCCACCTATTCTGTCCCCTGTCCCTTCTGCCCTTGCTTCTCAGCTCAGCACATTCCTTATTCAGCATCAGTGTTACCTCCATCACTCTTTGCTCATTCATCCATTTCAGTTAAAACCAGGAGCACCTACTCTTCAGCACACTATGAGGGAAGAAGTTTGGTTTCTGTTTCTACGTCCTCTGAATCAATTATATCAAAACACAACACACCCCTTTAGCTAATGAAAGCCTTCCCAGAGCCACTGCAGTTGGCCAAATTGCTCTGTGATTTATGTTCATTAACATTATGAACATTACAGTGAATTTTTTCACCCTGGCACAGTCTTTTTCAAGCAATAAAAAGTGAATGACTTCCACCAAAAACTCTTGTCACAGTAACAGGAAAGCCATTTTTTGAAAATGTGGTTACTCTGTCTCAGCTTGGAGCAGAAGTCAATGGGTGCAGCTCTCTAGATTTATAAATATTTCTTAGAATTAATTTATCTGTGAAATCTAACATCTTCCATGTAGTTGTACCTGTCAGATACAAATGACTCAGCTATGCGGGATGAAAACCCAATATGTCAATACGATCTACAGTAGAAATAGGTTATTTTATTTTTCTTTCCCCTTTCTCCAGTATTAGATAACTAAATATCTGGAAGCAAAGAAACAAAAGAAACCACTCAATACACCAAACAGCATTCAAATGCAATCTTTAATAGTAGTCTAACCAATGGAATGAAAAATATGTGATGAAAGCAATGCTAGCTTATACTATTTCTGGTATGCATGCTTTTCCAGACATCCATAAACTTCCTTGTTTCTTCCATGTGTTGATATTGGTTTTTCTTGTGGTTTGGGGTTTTTGGTTTTGGTTTGTTTTGATTTGTGTTTTTCCCCCAGAGATTATTATTCTGGCAATGTTCGTATCTCTCTGGCTCAAACTGAAAGAAGTTTGTCCTGGTGTTCTGTTCCTTGGATTTTTCCTCTTGGATTTTTTTTTTTTTTTACACAGGACTGCTGTGGTTACTGGAGGATTATAGCAGATATGGCTTGATCTTACAGAGCTTTTTATCAATTTACAGCAGCAAAGTTAAGATCTTTTATTCTGATTTGTGGGAGGTAATCTTCAGAAATGAAATGTGTTGAATGTTCATTTTGCATCCCTCTTATGCCAGATGCGAGAAGGAGATTAAGCACCTTGTTTCCACTTCTGTTAGAGTCTAAGATTAGAAGGAAAAGATACTGCTCATGTTTCATTTTCATATGGTCCAGCCTCTGAAGTCCGTTTGTCTTCGAAATACATCATATGTGAAGCACAGAGCAAAGAAACAGTTCTGAAAAAAGGTGCCTCTAGATTTTTGCATCCCCATAGTAAATATATGGCATATGCAGGGTAAAGGTCCAGCTATGTGTATCTTTGATAATACTAGGTGTGTAGAAGATTGTCCTCTTTGGGAGGCCGAAAAAGAGAAGTGTAAGTCAACATATAAGTCAGAGAAGATACGATAACTCTATATGAATGTGAAGGGGCAAATTGAAGCTGTAGCATTCTTGTGAGGTCCTAACAAATTGTAATTAAGAGAAGGCTGAAAATGAAGGAAATCTTGAAGAGAGTATGAGAATTGTAAGGGGGTTTTTTTGATGGTGAAAGTATGGCCCTTCAAGTGAAGTGCCAGTGTCTCTTTTGATTATGTTGTTTAATTTGAAATTGGATTGGACAAAGTAGCTAATTTTCAGTAACAACAAGCTATACTGGAATTTAAGATGAAATTATTCCAGTGGGCTTTGGGAATGGGAGGAGTCTAATGCAATGATAAAAAAATTTTAGTTTAGGCATCACTGTACCACATTGTTCATTAAAACAGTAATAACTTCTGTCTAATGATTAAATGTAAGCATTTCTGAGCACCAACAAGAAAAAGTCCCATTAGCAGCATTAGACTACCTCTATCCTCTGCATTTGTCTTTTACATACCTACATAATTCATCTTAAAATTAGCCCTTAATGCTCACTCCGGGTTAGGGTTAGGGTTAGGGTTAAATGATTTCCTGTCTGAAGAAAGTCTGATGCCATAACCAGCTCATCACTTACTGTGTAAATAATTAGGAAAGTGAGGGAAAAGCAGAAGACGGTGGAGTTGTAGCCATAATAATCAATTCCTTTGCATATTTCTTTTAAGATCAAAAAGTACTTTACAAACATTCAACGATTAAAGTCTACGCAAGTTTTGATAACATGCGTTCCCAGGATTTGCATTCTGTACTCCTTATTACTAACACTATTAATAATACTATTTTGCATTGGAGCAGCAAATAGAGATCTTAATCACAGCCTTGAGGCCTTTTTCACTAGATCTCACAAACTTACATAATTAAAACAATTACTAGTTTCAGACCTACAGCATTACAGGGTTTGGGTGGGATTTGTATCACCTAACTTTGATGATCTAAAAGCAGGGATCACAAGGTTGTCAAATGGACATGACATAGTTGGCACACACAGCTTACTGGATTTCTGCAAGGATATGTGCTTGTAGTAGTTTGGGATATCCAGGGAGTGAGAAAATATGCTCTTACAGTACTGTAGATTTTAACTATTGTAAATCCCTGAAATGCAGCAGTCTGATTAGTGTGTGTGTACTTAAAATGGTTTGTGTGTCCATCTGCACACAGAGAGAAATATATATACAGATACATGGGTATTTTTATGTGACTCAGTCTTATGTTGCCATTCCTTAGCGGATGTTACTTGCTTCTTTTGAAATCCTCCCTGACTAGCATATCAATCCATATTATGTAGACGTCTTTGAGAGAGACATAACAAGAAAAAATGGCTTGAATCCTAAAAAGGAAACATTTATCTTAGACATTTGTTAAAAAAAACCCTTAATGATAAGGCCAATTAGGCACCAGAATGAGGCACTAGAGGTGTTTTCAGAGGAAAATAAAGATTTGTATCAGGGGTAAGGAAAAAAAAATGTTTGTAATACAAGTGTTTCAGGAAGATAGATAAATAGGTAGATACATACATACATACATATATGAACATACAGAGAGACAGACAGACAGATGTGTGTGGGTGCACATTTATACACATCACATGCACAAACATCATTCTATACCTTGTATATCTCTTTACATATAGACACGCATATAAGATAGGCCCTGTGTATTCACAATGGCAAAAGTGCATCTATACGTAGGCATCGCAGACGTGAACTGACCTACTCAATATTTGTAAAATGCAACCTACAGAATCAAGCAAGTTAGAAGTTTTTATTTGTCAGCCCATCTGACTGCTGTAGTGGTCAATGGCTCAAAGTCCAGCTGGAGATCAGTGACAAGTGGTGTCCCTCAGGCCTCCGTACTGGGCCCTGTACTGTTTAATATTTTTATAAATGATATTGACAGTGGCATTGAGTGCACCATCAGCAAGTTTGCAGATGACACCAAGCTCTGGGGTGCTGTTGATAAGTTGGAGGGGCCAGATGTCATCCAGAAGGACCAGGACAAGCTGGAGAGTTGGGCCCAGGTGAACCTCATGAAGTTCAACAAGACCAAGTGCAGGGTCCTACACATGGGTAGGAACAATCCCCACTATCAATACAGGCTAGGGAATGAGATGATAGGGAGCAGCCCTGCAGAAAATAATTTGGGGGTGCTGGTGGATGAGAAGCTGGACATGAGCAAACTGCATGCTGGCAGACCAGATGGCCAATGGTGTCCTGGGCTGCNATGCTTTACTTGCAATTCAGAGAAATGCTTTACTTGCAATTCAGAAGCACTTACTGATTGATGAAGCATATCACACTGTTTCTACTTTACAGAAGAAAGCAGCTTTCATACAGATTTTATGTATCTGTGAAGATCATTACCCTTCAGGTCCAAGTTTCTAAGTGGTCCTTAGGAAACAACTTTGTTAATCTCGGCATGTTTAATAATACCAAGATAGGAAAGAAAGAAGTTGCATGGTGTGAAGATGATTTTCCGCATCCACTTCAGCACAACTTTCATCTGAAACAGTAATTTCCAAATGCACCTGCTCCAAAATCATCTTCTTCTAGCTCTGCTGCAAGGCTTCAGGGTGCAAGTTTCTCCTGGTCTAGCCAAGCAGGTATCCACATGAGTCACTTCAGGATGTAAATTCTGCTGATTCCGAAGAAAAAGTAACCAAAACTGGTCACAAATACTGTATTGCTGAAGCAAAAAGTGGCTTGCTCCAGGACACAGAAATTTGTGTCAGAGCCAGAGAGTAATTCCAGACCTCCCAAATCCCAAAGTATTAGCATAACAGCTGGAAAGCACAAATTAAGCTACAGGAAAGGGCCATGCTGTTGACTGTGACCACAACTGAGTGTGGCCAGAAGCCTTTTCCTGTGATATCATAGGAGGGAAGGTGTAGGAAGAAAGTTTTGTTTGACTTATCTAAATCAACCTTTTTCCCTGAAAATGAAGTGGTCTAGATATTCATGCTATTCCTAGACATCTTTCCCAAGCAGCCAACTCTTCTGTGCCAGGAGAAGCTGACACCCAGCACTGGCACATTGCTTCATTCTGGTTTTTTTGGAAAGGGAGAGCCAAAAGAAATCTCTGGATGGTAGTCTCTGGCACTCAACTCTTTGTATTTCCCTCACTTAGTCTTCCTATCTCTCTTTAATCTTTTTTATATCTTCTGGAATGCAAGTTTCATTCCAGCTAGAAAGGACCGAAATACACCTGTCAGATATGTACAGAAAAAGTGTTGAGGAAAAAAACATAGCAAAGAACAGACACATTGGGGCTCTGCCAATCTAAACACTGGAGGTGTTTATGCATGCATTTGCATACAGAACATGCATACACATATGCCATTTAATTTTCCAAAGCATAAATAAACAGGCTTCTAATTGCTTTTCCCTCTTTTTAAGAACAGACAATCAGTGAACACCTAGCCCCAGCAGACTCATGGCCTCCATCAGTACACTGAATGAGTAGTAGTATAGTGGCCTTTTACACAATTTCCCAGCAATTTACCTTCGTGTCTTGGTGCTGCAGAGGAATAAGAAGAAACACAGACCAGGCCAAATCTTAGCTCTAGGCCTCTTTGCTGGGACTGACAAAAAGGATTTAAATGTACTTGGGAAGTTTTGGGAACATTTGGTCTGAAAGTTAAATGGAGTTATAGGTGTGCAAGTAGAGTGCCATCTTCAGGTTGGCACAAATTCTCCAGGCCAGTGCTATATGCCCTCAAGTCCAAGAAGTGGGTGCTTTATCAGAGAGCAGAGTCATTCAGTCTTGATTTCTGAGCTTCCCCACACTAAGGCCTCCTGAGAACCTGGCAGATCTCTCTAGTCTGAACAGTTATCATGCAACTAGGCAATATGATGGAAGATATGTTTTTAGAGAGCATAAAAGTGCCTCTGAAAGATAAATTCTTCCTTTAACAGTTTGTTTAGGCTGGTGCAGATCCAGCCCAACTATCCAGAAATCAGGAATGGTGTTTCAGATTTACACTAGCATAACTCTCAGCAGCGCTTGGTCCTGTCATGGGAAATTAAATTCAAGATGGGCCTCAAGTAGTATACGGGTAGCCTAGAAAGCCTTAGAAAGGATGGATTTGGTCAGGTTGGGAGATTTTTCTGTGCCTGTTTCTTATCTGGAATGCTCGGATAACACATACATTTCAGAGGGAACCTCTAGGATTAATTTAAGTATAGCATTTTCTAGAATTCCCTGTCTGGAGCTGAACATTTCCATATATTTTTGTGAGTAAAAGTCATGGAGACAGGTGACATTGGGATAGTGTGAAAACTGGGAGCAGAGATCCTATACATCTTTGCATGGAGAGACCACTAAATAGTTTGCTCCTGCAAACCACTCTTCTGGTTCAAGAGGTCCCAGGACCAAGAAGTCAAAGCAGGACCTCTGCTGCAGTCACACTTTAACCCCCAGGAGGTCAGCTCCAGAAAGATACTTCTTTTTTTCCTTCTCCCAAATTCACAAAGTGAAAAATCCCATGAGAAACCACAGTGAAAGCTCAAAACGGCACTAAAATCTGTGATTCTGTGAAAATGGCACTAAAATGTGCTTTGGTACAGGGGCAGCAATTCACCTGGAAGTCTTTCTGCTCAGCACAGAATGAGATTTCTTAGTCACCTAAATCTAAAATGACCTAAAGATTATTTTTCCCCTCCCTGTCCATTTGAGTTTCTGTAGGCTTAAATAGAGGAGCACTTTCTATGACAGAGCTTTGCCATTAACTGATTACAGCTCACTGTCTGGCACTGTACTCCTTCTATCATAGGTCTGTTTTCCATAAGTGGAGATTAATAGGCAAACCCCGTCTCAGATGGGCTCTTTGCTCTGGCTTCTTTTCCTTCTGTTTAGTTAATAGCAGAACTGGGGTTTCTAGATATAGATTTTTTTTTCAAATAACAGTTATGATACCCTACATTTGCCTAGTCCTTTCCACTCCAGCATTCCCCATGGCATATCTCAAAAATCTTGTCAACCTCCAAAACACAGATTCTTGATTCCTATTCAGCTAAATCTTTCTTCCCTGCCATGGGCTTTTGCTTCATTTAGGACTTCAAACCATACTCCTGTGTATGCTCTGGTTTTGCTTTATAATGTACTCAGAGGCAATTTCCTCTGGGATGAAATACATCAGCTGTTTCAGCAAGGGAAAGCCACATATCTGCCAAGGGGTCTTCTCTCCAGCTGCTATAACTCAATGGAGATGCTCCACTGGGCAGAGCAGGAATCCCTTAAACACATTGTGAAGAACAAAGCAAAGAAGCCTTTGCAGCCTAAGTAGTAAGGACACATTCATGTAACATTTCTTTTTTCTGTTTGTTTTTTGCAGAAAGAGCCACCTGTCCAGCAGAATAGACAAAAGGCCTAAAGGGATTTATGTGCGTTTATGTGATTCAGTTTGGACAGTGTCTTCCACCTTGGCTAGAGATGATAGCTGTTTAGATTTTTTTTTTCCACCCTCAAAAGCTTGTGTTCTAATTAGAAATTGCAGAAGTCTCACAGAAGTTCTCACAAGCATAAAACTGACTTTTTTTTTATGTCCCTGCTTACAGTGTGAGAAATGCTGTCAGTCTTTCCCCCTACCTCAACCAGCTTAAGACTCTTTGTTTAAGTACAACAGTCCTCCAAGGAAAGAATGCAAAATCCAAGACTGATGAGCAGTATTTGGCTGTTTGCTGATCAGCATCAGGAAACAATAGGATATGCAAGAGGGAACTCTCAAAAGCAGTGCTGAAAGAAGCCTGCTCTCTGCCTCTCTTGAATGTCTCACTCCTCTACTTCCTGCGTTCACCTATCCCTCAGTAAAATCTCTTACTCTAAAATAAATTAATTGCTACTGCAGAAAGCACTTTCCAAGAAAGTTGACCCTGTCTAGTGTACAAATAATCTTCACTGGGATCAAAAGGGAATAAAAAAATCATCAGAAGGATGATCGTACATGATCTCCGCACCAATTTGGAATGGAAGGCAGGTTGTGCTGTAACCTACATGTGCATAGTCAGCTGGTGAGGATATCCCATTGTGGGTGGAAGAATAAAATAAAATTCTGTTTGTTGTCTTCCTTTCACTATTCGCACTCTCAGAGACAAGGACATCCTGTGACAGGACCAATGGAAAAGCTTCCCTGCATCTTTTTCAGGTGTTAGGATGGGCATCCTCTTCTGGAAACATCCCCCTGAATGGGTTTTTCCATTGGCCCAGTAAGAGATGTCACATTGCCTGTCTTGTTCAAAGTTTATTAAGAGCCAATACAGCTACAAACATTTCCTGCTGTCATGTCACCTCAAATTGTCACCCTGCTCAGCTCAGAAATGCAAATCACTGCAAACCCAAGTACTAACCTGTCATTCACCTGATATACTGGGGAGCAAATGACATGGACATCTGCATTCATGTCTGCTACTGCCTCTGCCACAGTTTGCTGCAGAGAGGAAGAAAATTTAGATATATATCCTGTTTGTAGCCTTCCTTCTAACCCTCCTTTCATCTTGCAGCTTTGGTGAATCTGGAGCCTCTCAGAAGTTCTCTAGTTACTAACTTACCTAAGCAAACTTCAGAGGGAATAAAAGGGGTCATGCAGAATTTCAAGAGTTTCTCCACACCTTTACTGAACCAAAGCTCACCCTACCCACTGTACCTCGGATCCTGGGTTTTGATGTAGCTTTGCACAGACAGCCATTAGTCTCAGATACAAAGCTTAGGGCATTTCTGAGAGTGTAAGAAACCAGTAGAGGAACTTTAATACACAGGCACACAGACCATCAAGTGAATAAAACTAGCTCACAACTAGTGAAACAATACATCTGACTGCCTGTGTTTCCTTTAGGTTTCCTTTGTGCTGCTAGAAATATGTAACGTATTAGTTATGTTCTCATTAGTGTAGCTCAGAGATGTGTTTTTGTTCTCTGTCTACCTCAGTCTTTTTTGTCTGGTCGTCTGTAGCTCCACACGCAATGAGGAGGCTCAAACATTTCATTGTTTGGCAGGAATGGGGGAGGAATTACAACTGCCTTTCATAGGACATAGCTGACCTCATCAGGAATCTCCATGCTTGGGAAGTGAATTAAAGGACTGGATATACACTCCACCTGAATATATTTTCGCCCCTCATTTACCCTTTCCCATATGTTGATGTGGTAATATCTCAATGGGCTTTGGATACTGGAGTCAGGGGACAAGTGATGTAAGCAGGTGTCCAGTATGCTGAAAGCTAAGGAATGTATTTTTGTTTCTTTTTTTTTTTTTTTTTTTTTTAAAATTCAGTTTGGGAATCCAGGAATGCTTTTTTCTAATTCAGGGCTTGACAGAAGTGCTAGAATCTAGTTTCTCCAAGATGTAGCTTGACACTTGTGATATGCTCACATCTCATCAGAAAAGCAGTGTTAAATCTGGCCAAGGCAGGATTGGGAGTATTTTGGGGGGAGAAACACTCCTGCTGTAGAAATCAGAGTTGGTGTATGTCTGTACATCACTTCCCTGGCACACAGCTCCAGAGCAGCACTAGGAATACTGTTGGGGTGTAACACAGAAGTCCTGTGTAGTGCTTCAAAGGCATTTCTTTCCACGTGTTCAATCTATGATCTAAGCTATACTCCAGCTTAGGCTATTGTGTTTTGCTAGTTGTAGATGCAATGGGATTTAATAGTTTTCTTTAGTTTGCTGTAAAACCATACACGGAACTACAATACTTCTTAGTGCATCTCCTGATGCCTCACTACAGAAGAAGCCACATTTTGCAGGAGGTGGTAAAACAGTTCCTCTGAGTAATGAGCTACAATCTGAAGAAAGAAAAAATTCTGGACTGCCTTGACCCATGTAATATGTGGATGCAGCCACGAGGAACCCTTGCACCTCAGAAACCCTGCAAGCTTGATCCGTGTGAGGAATGAGTGCATCTGTCTCTACTAACAAACACTTTGAGAGCTACTAGTTTACTTCTGCTCCAAAGATGCTTGCTCACAGCTCTGTGTGGGCAGCATGCACACTACCAGCCCACAACATCATTCTGCAAACATGGGGAAAGGGAGAAACCACACTGGAGGTCAGAAGGACAAAATAGCCCATTTCCTACACTTCTTCAAGCACTTGGTAGCCTCATATGCCATCCTACATTTTCTTCTTGTTAGCTTCAGACTAACCTCTCAGGGTATTCCTGGTTTTCCAATGTAGTGAAAGAAGAAGTGGGAAATTATGCCCAATAGTAAGCCCCTCTTCTTAAGGTAGGAGTGCCAGCCCAGTACAAAACAACCCACTATGAAGTGTAAACTTCTTCCTCTCAAACATCGAAGTGGCAACTGCAAGGTCTAAACATTTATCAAAATCATTGTAGGTATTTTCTTCACCGGGAGGCTCAGTACTTCGGGCTGAAATGATCCATCACAACTGGGAAAAGGAAACAAAACAAAATGACTCTTCACCTTCATGGATTTCCCCTCTGTCTTCATCTCCTAACATCCAGCTGGCTGCAACATGTTCTGTGCTAAAACAAGCTGCCTGCACTGGAAGCATTTTTCAGGCTCTTTGTCTTCCCCTCCTCATTGTCCAGGGCCCTGATTGACATCTCATCTTATTTTTATGTTTGACACCTCAAAAAACAGCTTAAACAAATAGTCCCTATTCGTAAAAGAAAAACAACTTTTCTCCAAGACAACACAGGCTTCTCACTAGGAGGTATTCAAACTCCTTGGAAAATAATGCTACTAGCTTTGTCAAGGTAGACTGTCTGCATGTATGTATGAGTTTGTGTGGCTATTTTTACATGCAGCTTGTATATATTTCAGCATGCTCCCATGTTGCATCTTGTGTAATGTTTAATTTTACCTTTGCTTAAAGCTGATCTGGAAAAACAAACATGCAGCAAAGTCGCATGTCAGATTGCTATGCAGCTCAGAGTGGAATGTCTTTTTTATGGTAACAGCTTCAATACAGCTCCCAGTAGCTTCTCCTGTGTGCTTAGAGCAGGAGGCATTGGTTTCAGGACAGGTCATCCAAAATACACTCAAGTTGTCAGGCAAAACCTCTCTGAACTGTGAAACATGAGATTCTCAGCTTACTGCAGTTATAAAATGAGTGGAAACAGCTGAGGGGTGTGGGTTTTTGCTGAGAAGCACAATGGTACAGCCGGGCCACCGAGGCTTCAGCTATCTGTGCAGGGAGCACAACGAAGAGCAATGTGATTGTTTTTAATTCAGCAGCCATGAAATGGAGCCTACAGACTTGATCAGTTATGGAAGGTGATTGCATCCTCATTTGTTGCACTAGGAGAGAAATTATCACTTAGCAAGAGAAAATGAGAAAAAAAGAATTTACAGCCTTCTTACAGTGAATATGAAATGTGTATTTATAAATGAGGCTATTGCAAAGCACCTCTGTTTCCACCTTTCCCCGTATCTACTTCTGTTTTGAAGGGTTAGTCAGCTTGTGGAGTCCTCCTCATATTTCTATAGATCCTGAGGAAAGGAGTCCTGGCTGCCTCACAGCTTCTCCCAAAAACCAAATTCTTCCTTAAGGATATGGGAGCAGGCGGTTTTAAAGTCCTGGATGGAGCAGAGTGGTTTTAATTCCCAGAGATACATGTAAACAAGTGTATCTCCTTTTTTATCCTCAATATTTGTAAGAGAGCTGACAGGGCTGCAGTAGTGGTACTCAGACACACTGGGCTTTCTCATCCTGACAAAAGTTCCCTGTATCATCACTTCTTTCACTTACAGTGTAATACTGGTTCTGATGAACATGTCAGCAGAAACAGACAAATCAGCCTATGTGGATAAAATGGCAGGGCTCTGCAAGACACCAAGAAGTAACAGTAAACCTGTCTTCACTATCTGTGATCTCAGATGACTATAAACAATGAAGCTTCCAACTTTGTGGAAAGCAGTTTTCATAGCTCCAGTGAACCAGCTCAGTATCTAATCCTTGGCACAGTCTACAGCCTATAACCATAAGCATGTGGCCATTACAGATAACATGGCACTGTGGGGAAAGGCTGCAATAGCTAATGCCTTTTCCAGAGCTAATTTCCAATTTGAAGTTTCCATTATGCCTATCTACATACCCATGCGGTGCCAAGCCACC
The DNA here is from genome assembly GCA_013396975.1 of Bucco capensis. NCBI lineage: Eukaryota > Metazoa > Chordata > Aves > Piciformes > Bucconidae > Bucco > Bucco capensis. The sequence goes on from VWZO01005972.1 coordinate 16,908, forward strand.
ACAGCAACCAGCTACAAAATCATACTTTGCATCCGATATCATGCTTTGCATCCGGCTCTAAGTACTTGGTTATGCTGTTGCAAAGCATTGTCACAACTCCCCTGAAAGGAACTGAAATTTTAGGCAAGAGTGATTAATCCTGAGAAAAAGAATAGGGCACCCACTGGATAGATAGCAAAGTGACCCACCCCCTTTTGGGGTTATACGTGTCTTCTCTGCTTTCCTCCAGTGCAATTCTGCACCAACTCCAGTGATCCCAGTGGCCTATATGGGGAACATCACATTAGACAGAGCTAATAATAAGAAGAGGTGGAATCATATACTAATCACTATCAAATTTACAGTCTTTAATAGGACTTTTCTGGGGATGTTACACTTTTCTTTGAGGCACTGATCTCTGCTGGATACATAATAATGCTGGATCAGAAGGCCTGAAAGTCTTTGTGGTTTACATCTCTCTGCAATTTCTGCTAAAATGGTATGAATCCCCTGAACATTAGAGAATGCTCTCCAGAGCAAGCCTGTCTTTTCCTTTTTTTTCCCCTAATTTTTGTGTCAACACAAAATGCATGTTTTATGTGAAATATACATCTCTATTTAATGTGGGGGTTATTTAACCTGTTTATGTCCTTTTAGAAATCAGGTTAAGCTTTATATGAAAATTTAAATATTACTTTGAAACAAGAATTCACCAACAATTGTGATTTGACTCAGGATCAAACATTTGCTCCAAGAGGGGTAATAGAATCATAGAATCATAGAACAATCTGAGTTGGAAGGGACCCACAAGGATCATTAAGTCCAGCTCATAATTTTAGCTAAGACTAGCTAGTGTTCCTTGATCAAAAATCACAACATTTAAATTTTTGCACAAAGTTCTCCTCTCTATTGTATGTAGTAGCTGTCAAAAAATCCCAAAAATTCTCAGCCAGGTATGTGCTGTGTATCACTGGGTTTGCATATTTTATTGAGGTGCTTTTTTTATGATGACTACTGAAAGGCAATCAAGTCCAACTTCACAATACTCTCATATCCAGTTTTTCTCTCACATTTTAATGCTGTGATAAAACACGTGCACTGAGGTGCACTGGCTTTTTTGCATAAAGATCTGAGGATATATGCAGCAATCATGGTGAATGCTTCACAATAACTCAGTTAAATCTTAATATCAGGGTGTAATTTTCTTTTGGTTTATTTCTTCATGTAACCTTTAATTGTATAAGGTTTTCAGTCATTCAAATCAGCTGAGGATCTTGACTCTGAATCTGGTTTAACTGCTTGGTTATTAAATTTGGAGCTTTCCAACCTGGATGCAACTTATATATGCAGCATTAATTTCTAGTTTTTCACATAGGACATCCAAGCCTTCTGACTTCAAAAGGATCCTGACAGCAAAAAGCACCATGAAATGCCCAAATTGCACTATGTAAGTGCTGTAAACCGCGAACAAATGTCTTTGTTAAGCCCGTGAGGAAGTGCAAGAAAATCCTACCTGCTGACGTGGAAAGGCTCTGTAAAGCAGAGCCCCCAGCCTGAAATCGCTTGATTTGTGGATCCTTGCGATTAAATCGAACTGAATGACATGCAAAGCTGGCAGTTGAGATAAAGAATCACTCCAGGCCAGGGAATGGAGGCTGCTAGGATCTGAAAACAAAGGCTGTTAATCTCATGCTCATCATCTTTAAACAGCCACGTTAATAGTGCAGGTAAGACTCAAGTGGTGACTTCAGATTAGTGGACTGGATATTGTCTTTTTTCTTCACAAAATTTTTGATCCAGATGCTGAAAATTTGCCCATCCCTTTCCTCTCCTTCTTCCGTCCCCTCGGGCAGAACATCTCCTCCCAATAGACCTTCTACCTCAGCCCCGCTGGCAGGCTAAGGGGCGGAAAAGAAATCCTATCCACATACCATGGAAAATTTTCTCAGAGTTCACAGCCTTTCCCAGGAGTGCCGCTTCTTTGTCTTACTGCCCCTTCATCTGCCTGGGCTCAAGGGGTCCTGTCCAGACAGCAGTTTGCAGACAATCATGACACCTTGCTGTAGGACATATGGCTAATCTATTTGTTGACAGCTGCATAAAAACAAAGACATTTGTCCAAGGTAAATGTATACAGGATGAAGCTGAATCCCATTCCCAGAGTTAGGCAAGATGACTCTTACTTCTGAGTCAACAATCTGAAATTTTGTTGCAGGCTCGTATTTCAGCACCCTTATCAAATTACCCGAGATTTTAGGGTCCAGCACTTGGCATAGATGGGCACAGGTGATTCCAGAAGTCCATGGACAGCAAGTACTATCTTTGTGCAAATGAATATCATAGTAGGCTTTGGCAACAGCCAGTCGCAGCAGGGTAATCGGCAAAGGGAATTGCATTTAAGCAATATTGGAAACATTAGAAACATTCCAGTGTTACTGCTTGAAAACTGTTGCAGGATTGCAAGTTCGACATATTAGGGATCACTGGGAGATTTCTCTGAAGATTAAGAGCAACTGGAAAGATTCACTTCCTCTCTATAGACAAGTTTTAATAAGGCTGGAAACAAAATGCTGTCTCCCTCAGCCTTCCTGGCAGAAGGATCCAAAGTGCCCTCCTGTTGTTTCAATAATTCAAACTTCAGCTTTAGCCAGCCAAATAGGCCTGAAATTCACCTGCAAAAGTTCATGGGGCTAAGTGGGATTCAGGACAAACTTCTTTTCTTTCCAAATTCATGTATAATGCAGTGAGGAACTTTTCTCTAAAGCAGCTATGGCTTTATGAAGCTCCAAAAGAAAGAACTAGAGGCAAACTGATAACACCACATCAGAGACAGAGTGGGAAGGGAGGGAAGGAGCACAGAGAGCAACTTATTGTAAGTCTACATTCCTCTGTAGCCAGCTAGTACCTCAATCTTCCTCTTCTCCCTCCTCAAATTGAGATCATGGCATTGTGTAAATAGAGAGACGTGGTGTACATCCTCCAACACAGAATAAAATAAAAAGATAAGGTAAGATCTGGAGGAAGAAGCAACATAGTAAGGAGGGTGGTTTCATTAGACAGTTGGAAGCAGAAACTGAAGCTGCACAAGAGCGTTGCAAGCCTATAATTTTTATTTTAGGTATTTTTGTTTACACAGATCATTTGTTTACACAGATGTAGGCTCAAAGGTGTGTTGAAGTCAAGTTCTCCATCTGTCAATGCTGTTGGTGTTACAGAGAGTCCTGGGGCTGTCTCTGGGATGACCCAGTTACCTCTGGCAGAAGGCAATTTTTGAGTGTGCCCATATTCTACCACTACCAGATGGTGTTGGGCTGGCAATGTCACTGGATGCCCAGACAAGGAGGAAATTTCAGCTTCAGCAAGCACCATTGGTTTGTTTCACAAAGGAAGATTCCAATAGCCCAACGTAAACTCCATGGCTTGTTTCTACCACAGATTCCATGCAGTAGACTGGTAGCAGGTCACATCCAAATTCATTTCTCTATTGGCCCGCAAGGGTGGCTCACCCTGTTTTGAAACGAAGTCTTCAGTTTCTAAATAGGTTTCTGGAAGCCTGCATCTGTTTGCTATAGACAGAATAGATGTGTAAGTTTCTGGTAGCTGGTCTTAAGTGAGATGAATCCACGACAGAGTGTTATGAATCAGATCCTCAGATCTACTTGGGTTATCATTGTTTCACTGAGGAAATACATGTAATGGTTATGTCTAATTACGAATTTCAGTGCTGAGCTGAGATCCTTCTTTCTTTCCTTCCCGTCTCTCTTTAATTACCTCACTAACGTAAGAAGATGTTATTTTCTTCCAAGTATATGATTTTTGCAGTTTTCTGGGACTGGAGTAAATGAATTGTAATGAGTGATTCATTGGAAGTAGTAAATATTTAACAACTAAATGGCACCCTTTTTTTCCACATCCTTACGTTTGTTCTAGCTCTATTCACGCTATATATGATATTATACTCACTCTATGTGTATACCATATATACACCGGACAGTACATTTATATTTTTTTTAGAAGCACAAAGTGACATTAAAAGAAGATAAATATTACAAAATTGTCTCTGAAGACATTTGACAATGCCAATATTAGGCTGACCCAGGCAAATTTAATCCTGCATGATTAAGAGTGAGTCATGCATTATGGCTCGCTTTTTAATTTTGTAATTACATGGAGATTTTTTTGAGAGCTACTAAACTTGAGAGTACAAATGCCAAAGTGGTAGTGAGTCAGCTTGATGTGTTCATCCTGAATAGCACAGTTATCTCAGGTTGTGCTGGACCCCCTCTCCCAAATAAAAGCAATTACTTTTCAAAATTATGCTGTTATTGGTGCCTTGCCTACAAGGCAAGTACACCAGTGGAACAACCTATATAGGTCTACAGACAATGATGAGCTGAATGGGCTTGAGGACATGTTTGCCTCCTTTGCACAAGGCTGTTTGTTTCCACTTAAGGATTTGGCTGGGTGTTTTGAATCCTCATAGTATTTACAGGTTTGTTAAGTGTATCAGAGTAAGGGAGTGAAAAACTCAACTTCAAAATATATAGCAGCTAAAAGCTGAAGACATACTGCAGAATTAGTTTTGGTGTAAAATTGTGAGAAGTAGGAATGTTGCATTTGTATTTCTTGATGAAACCCTGTTTTCTGCAACATTTGCTGCATTACAGTTAATGGAATTTATTAGAATAGCTTGTAATTCTCCAAAACTACCTGGTATGGTCATTTCAGCCGGCACAATGTGAATTATGCAATAAGCCATCGCCTTAATTAAAACAAACTGTGTTTACTGTATCAGTCCATACTACAAATCATTCCCTAGGGCCCCTTCTCAAGGTTTGTGCTGGTCCATTCTTGAGAAATGTTGACAGTAGCCTCCATTACCAAAAACATTTTTGCGTATTTCGTTCTAATATCTGTTTCCAAGTTCCAGCCTTTGAGCTCACTGCCTTGATATACAAAACAAATCTTATCAAAAAATCAAGACAGAAATCACATGAAAAAGACAGAATACCTACTGCCTTTTTCTCTCCTGGTTTGAAGTGCACACTTTAGGAGACTAAGGCAGCAGAAGATGAAATTTATTAATTGCAATAATAATAATAATAATAGCCAAAAAAGGAAACCTGCACACTAATTGTTTTCAACCAAATTTAGGAGGCACTTGGGATTCCTCACTTGCCGTACTATAATTAGACTGAACAACAAGATAACCAGATTATTAGTCTTTAGTGTAACTTCAGTTCAATAAAGGGAATGACCATTGAGTATTTATGCTTATTTGAGCTAAAAGCAGTTTAAAATAAAGCCTTAAATACAACATATCCTGCTGCTTGGGTGAAGGACCTCACCTTTTAGAGGGAAACTGTCACCTGATTTGTGACCTCTGATGTGAGGGGAAAGATTTTTCTTCATTCAGTTTGTATTAGGCTACTGAGACTATTCAGTTCTACCTAATTTTTAAGCAAATGTGTTTGCTCAGGTTCCGTTGCACTGAACATTAAAGTAAGGTAGTTAAGTACTTAGCTCAAAAGTGGTACATTGAAGAATTCCCTGAATTAAAATATTAAACTCAACGTGGTGATTTCTGAGTTTAGTCATACTGCAAGTCTGGAGGACATACTGTTTAAAAGAGTACTGCATAGGTTAAAATTCACAGGGGAATCTTAGCAGAAGGACAATGTGAATTTAAAAAGCTCAAGCAAGCTTCATAGCCCCTTTTGCAAGAGTAGCTTAACTCTCACTAATTTGGGGGATCCTGCAGTGGGAGCTGCTTTTGCAAAATTTATGACGGAAGTGGACAATTTACATGTAAAGCTGTTTGCCAACTCCAGTTACTTTGAAATAGCTGAAACCTTATCATGAACAACTGGGTCATTGCACATAAAATCAGACCCTACAGCCTGATTGGAAACCCATTAAAGCCGATAAAATGGGACCCACTGGATGGAGCCAACATATCCACAGAGAATAGTCTATACTGAACCTGTCTTCATATTTATTTTCCTCTTGATAAATACCTACAAGAAATCTAGGTAGATTTTCAGCAGCCACAATAGCTGCCTGTTTCTTGTGAAGTTTATTTCACTTTACATCAAAGTAGGTGTACATCTCACCCAGAAGCCTCACTTTCTCAGTGTTTAGGTCTTCAGATGAAGTTTTTTGTCACACAAACAGGCAAACATATCCAAAGAACAGGTTTAAGCAGTGAGAAGTAAAAAAGACAATATTCTTTTTTTTTTTCCATGAAAAGGAAATATACACAATTGGAAGCAGCATACACCCAGACCTTGACTACTGTCCTTCAGCCAAAATAAAGTTTGAAAATAATTGATATCAACAAGTATTATCAAGGAGCAGATGGAACACACATATACTGAAATGTGAGCAAATATCTTCAGAATAGTGGACAAATACCTTAGTTACATTTGCCTATACATTTGTTGAGTGGCTATGACCGTTTGGCTTACAAATTCAAAAAGCATTTAGAGATGCTGTAGTAAGGGCCCACAGCACAAAACTCAGAAAACTCAGAATGCTAAAGCCAGTAAAAAAAGGTTCTTCAGCCTCCGATAGCTACAAGTACATTTTCCATCTCTTACTATCAGAATTGCTTTGTATCTAAGTGGTTTGCTATTTCTCATTGTATTCTCATTCTTTCCCCAAATCTAATCACAATAACAAGTGTCTTGTGGAGCTTGCATTAACTGTATTTTTTCGTATTACAGGATGCTGAAAATGCATGCCTGCTTTTTGTTTTTAATGATTAAAATTAGAGGGTTTTAAATTTGCCTTTTTCTTTTTTTTTTTTTTTTTTTCACAAAGTCTTGTTAACTTCAAAACAGCTGTGGAAATTATCTTCCAGATTTCTAAATATATTCACTACTGCCTTGTGAATAAGAAAGCATGAGAAAATTTCAACCCTCAAAGGTAATTTTTGGGAAAAGTTATAAACCACTGAAAACAGCAGCTTATAATGGAAGTGTCATCTCAGCCATAAAAGGTACCTCAATGCACTGAACAGGCACCGTAAAACATGATTGAAAGGGAGTTTAGAGATATTGCTAATGGCTTCGACATAAGGAGTGTAGCTATAAAAGATGAAAAGATGCATGGCTAAAACTGCCCACTGCAAATCTTTGAAGAGCATCTAACTACCCAGGCGTGCCAGAGATGCGTGATTGCTAACAGAACTGGTCATGCAAATCTGCTCAGATAGAGAGACCTTCAAACCCTTCATGCTTTTACTTCCTCTGAAAATAATGCAATTGTTCAGTAGAGAGACAACTCATGTCCCCATGCTCTTGTTGAGAGCTCTGTCTGGTATTTGACTGATGGGGACAGCCAACAGTGAGGCAGGACTATGGCATTCAGCCTCTAGCTCAAGAAATAACATAGTCTGTGATTAGAAATTCCCAGTGTTTCTTTCTAACTCAGCAACTGACTTTCTAGGTTACAATAATTTTGTGCAGTTTTCAAGCAATTTTGTAGTTTTGGTTGGAATGAACCAGTGCAACACAGTTTCCTTCTCACTTTTGAACTAGTTCTGCTGTTATGATTTAACCAGGTGATGTAAAGTTTAATTACTATGTTCAAAATACTTCAACAACCTGAAAGTCATTTCATGGACTTTCAGAGTTTGCATTTGGCCATAATTACTTTACAACATGGTTCTTATGATACCTGTAGTGAACCTGGTGTTGGTCTGTGCTGAGATTTGGTCAGGAGGACTGCTTTGTTAAATGTTTCCTACCCTTCAGGAAGTGTAGGTCAAGTTTATTTATGGCCATGACTATGCATTTTATTGAGGCCATTTCAAAAAGTGGCTTACAAGGTAAAACAGTGTTGAAGATTATGAGGAAGAATTTATTTCTAGTCATTGGTCAACAGCTGAAATAATAACAAGGAGATCTATGTTTTAGGGAAAAGCTACTCTCTTACTTGAATGCAAACTCTCTGCCTAAGATTCCTCTGATTCTCTTTCTCACTGACTTCATGTTAGAGATATGAAAAACAATACAAGTGTCTAAGCCTGTGTGGTGGGTTGATCCGGGCTGGATGCCCAGTGCCCACCAAAGCCACTCTATCAATACTTCTTCTCAACTGGACAAGGGAGAAAAAATCCGATGAAAGTCTTGTGGGTTGAGATAAGGATGGGGGAGATCACTCACCACCATGGGCAAAACAGACTCAACTTGAGGAAATTGTTTTATTACCAATCAAATCAGAGCAGGATAATAAGAAATAAAACACCTTCCTCTCACTCCTCTCTTCTTCCCAGGCTCTACTTCACTCTCAATTTCTCTGCCTCCTCCCTCTGAGGAGCACAGGGGGACAGGGAATGGGGGTTGAAATCAGTTCATAATATATTGTCTCTACCACTCCTTCCTCCTCAGGGGAAGGAGTCTTCCCATTTCTCCCCTGCCTCAGCATGGTATCCCTCCCACCAGAGACAGTCCTCCACAAACTTCTCCAATGTGAGTCCATCCCATGAGCTGCAGTTCTTCATGAACTGCTACAACACAGACCCCTTCTACAGTGTCAAGTCCTTCAGGAACAGATTTCTCCAGCACTAGTTTCCCATGGGGTCACAAGTTCTGCCAGCAAACCTGCAACCAGCATGGGCCCCTCTCTTCATGGGTCTACAGGTCCTACCAGGAGCCTGCTCCAGCCTAGGCTTCCCAGACATCCTCCAGGCATCCACTTGCTCTGGTGTGGGATCCTTTACAGGCTGCAGGTGTATCTTTGTTTCACCATTAACGTCGCTGGGCTGCAGAGAAACAGCCTCCCTCAAAATGTCTTTACCATTGGCTTTGGGGGAATCTGCTCTTGCTCCTGGAGCACGTTCACCTCCTGCTTCTTTGCTGATCTTCATGTCTGAAGAGTTGTTTCTCTCACATGTTCTCAGTCCTCTCCTTCAGCTGCTGTTGCACAGCAAGTGGTTGGTTTTTTTTATTCTCTTCTTAAATGTGTTATCCCAGAGATGCTACCACCATGGCTGATGGGCTCAGCCTTGGCTATCGGTAGGTCCATCTTAGAGCTAGCTGGTCTTGGCTCCATCAGACAAAGACAAAGCTTCTAGCAGCTTCTCCAGAAAAAAACACCGCAGACCCCATGCTACCAAAATCTTGCCGCATAAACTCAAACAGCTTGCCCAAACTTGAAAACGTGCAGAATTTTCCAAAAGCTCTAAATGTTGACAGGTATGTTTCTGAATATTTTCTGAAGTACCAGAGCTGAGGATCAAAGTTCCAGCCATTTTCTTGGAGTTTATTTGCAAATTCAAGGACTCAGAAAATAGAAGTCAGACCTAAAGATATAATGAGGTTTTACTTATTTAATAATAGATTTGAGGTTCTTTTATTTGTCTCCTGCTGAGCCTTTAGCTTGAACTTAGATGACTTTCAAACTTCGGTACACTCCTGAGGTCTAGAAAACCAGGAATTTATTGAAGAAGAAACAAAGAAAAAAAATAAAATATGCATATGATGGCAGAGGGCAAGTCCTTAAACAGCTTGAGATTGCTATGAAAATTTTGATTGGTTTCTAAGCCCTATCATTATCACAACCCTAGCAGACACTACCCCTCATAGCAAGTTTCCACATCCATTGTGCAAAGCTGCACACAGCCTTCCCCCAGGGCTAAGTGGCAAATATCACAGGGAAGATGCTAGCTTTCTTTTTTTAATACAATTTTATATAATTCCTTTAAAGACAAAAGGAAATAAAGAAGACCAACTAAATAAAAAACTAATTCTCTCTCTTTTTCAAACAATATCTGAGTTTACCCTATCTGCCTATCTTAGCAATTAGCATCTCCTCCCCTTTCTTTCTCCTGGGCAAGGACAGTGCTTATCATGGAAAGTGATCTATTTCCCTCCAGCCTAATGAGGTAAATGAAGGAGTAGGCCAGGGAGAAAACCCTTGCTTCAGTAGCAAAAGCTAGGTGCTTCTGGCAGACTTCACTGGACACAATGATACCCTTAGGCTGCGAATGCTGCATCATGAACATGCCCATCAAGGGGCATTTAACTGTCAGGCATCAAGTACTGCCCTCCCAGCTATTTCCCATGCTCTGTTCAGCAGCGGGATATGCTGGGAGGCCAAATGAGCTTCTGCCAAACAAGCTCCACACCAAGATCCTGATATATCTGGGCTGGGAACGTGTTGCCTAGTGGCTGGAGCAGGATAACTGGGAGATACCTCCTTTCTGCAGACTTCAGGATAATGCTCTTCACTACCATAGATTCACCTCCTCCCCAGGCCCAGGGCTGAGATGTTCACAGAGGTTACTTCACCATTTTAACAGCCGTACTCCAACCTGCTCCAGGTTATCCAGTTACCAGAGTAGCATGATGTGGAGGTGACAAACACTGTGCCTTTCCAACATCACTTCCACTCAGCCATACCTTTCACCCCTTGGTGCTATCCCTAAGTCCTTCTGCTGGGAGAACTCACTGCAGAGGCGTGGGGATGGATTTTGCCAGTGTGTAACCATTTTGTATCAGTATGACCACTGTGAAGGGGCAGTGATGTATTTTGGGTGCACTCTGTGTTCCCCCATCAGACAAGAGAGGGTAGCAGAACAGCTGATTACTTGTCAGGTACTTGGAGATGCTCAGGAAAAACAAGCAGCTCAGTGCAACTTCGTTTTTCCTATGTGTTAAGGCTCAAAAGGAAACCCACACATCCTCCTTGAAAGCTTCCTTTGTAAACCCATGTGTCTCTAATTGAAACAAGTCAGGGCCTGAAACTATAGGAGTCCACAGCTGCTGTTTCTATTGTGCATGTCTAAGTCAAGGTGAAGCGAAAAGTCAGCAAAGTATCCCACAGGGTGAATTCTCCATGTGCCAAGAAAGCTGACTTCACATTAAAGGTGAGAGTCGGATCTCACAAAGCAGTGATGGCCTCAGAACACAGAGGCCTTGATTTCCTCCAGTAGCCTCCAAGTGTTATGCTCAGTAACACTGGCACTAGATATAGCCCTGAATACTCCATGCACCAAAGGACAAGAGAGAGTGAGCAGGAGGGAGGGAGGAAGGGAGGTGATAAAGTCATCAGGCTGTAGGCAAGGTTATGGCTGCTGAGGACTGGCAGGGGGCTGCATCCTTTAGAGATACATCCTGGGGCATATTCTAATGACAGAAATGAGACGCTCAGGATAGAGTGGGTTTGCTGCTCTTGCAGAGGCTTCCATGTTGGGTCAGCCTTTAGTTTACAGTGATAGATAATCAGGGTTTTTGCATTTCTCTTAACCTTTATCTGCATTACCAGGAGAAGAAAATCTCCATGTGGCATGAAGACTTCTGAGATGGTAGAGCCACTTACATGTGTGACAAATTTCAGCACCAAGTGATTATTGCTAACCCTGCAGCTAACATCTGGTTTACGAGACATCTGCCCTGCGTGCTGCAACAGGTCAAAAATATTTTCAGGCCCCCTCCACCAAGAAAAATCTCATCTTAAAGAACACAGATGTCAGGTAGACCATGTCATAAGAAGACAGAGGGGAGAATATTTTTTGCACTGGACCTCTGCTTCAGTGTTGAAAGAGCATCACTTAACAGATTGGACCAGGTATTTTTCCTGCAAACAAGTTTACAAGCCACACAGAAATCAGATGGATCCTTGTTAAGAGCACAGCAGCCTTTCTGCAAGGAGTTTAGCAACTGATGCAGAATTGACAAGTGAGTCATTCTTCCTTTCCTCCTTTTTCTCCTCATCTTCCGTCCTCAGCAATGAAGTGTGTTAAGATAATGAGATGTCTGGAAGATGTCTCCTGAATCGCTGATGCTCTTGCAGCATCTTGTCTGCCTTCAGGCTCTGGTGTCAAATAGTGAACAGCCTCCTTCCTACAGCCCGCTTCTCTGGAGTAACAGTTTTTAGACATGACCTTCCACCTCTTCATGGCTCCCTATGTCTCTGGAATGTCCAGAGGTCAGCCCCTTGCTGCCTTCACAAGGAAACCTGTTACATAGATTCCTGACTAGCATCAGCCCCCTCTCATGTCCTGTCATCTCCCATCATGTTACTGAACTGAAGGGGGTTCCAGGAGCTTAGGTGGTATCCACCACCATGACATGGACTCATCATTTACTATTTGTTGGGGAATGGCAGCTGTGTGCTGCTTGTGGAAAGTAGCCTTGACTGACTAGATAAAAATTGGAGGTGACCTAGTTGTACAACTTACTGCTTGGGAACAATGTGACCAACTTCATCTTTTTTCACTGCTAGTGTCTAAGGTTAGAAAGTGTCCATTACCTGTCACGGTGGAGAGGAGAGAGGCAGGTCTATGGATGTGTCCGTCTATGTGTCTGAACCAGGGCAGATGAGTGGGTATGCTCTTATTCTTTCTTTTTTACATTGTTATATTGATTTTCAGTAGCTTGCACTCTTGGAATGCAATAAGAGAGCAATCCCTTTCCATGCTGGCTAGTAAACATTGCCTATAACTTTATTCTAGGTCAGAGAAGTCAGCACTTAATATTAAAAGTGGTTTCAGAGAAGGAAAGCCATATCTTAGGAAGTTCCAGCTGGGGGTTCTTTGCTACTGTACTTAATTTTAGAATCCAGTGTGTTGTGTCACGTCATATATGCCTTTAAAAAAAAATTAACTGCTCTTTCCTTACAATGTTTCAAACAGAAATATTTCTTAAAAAATCAGTTCCCTGGCTCTGCAATTTACAGCAGAGGCCACAGACCATAAAGTGGAAGGAGCTGAAATTAAGCCCAGGGGAGAAAGAAGTGCATTAGAGAGAAAGTCTTGTATGCCAGGTGCTTAAACACATGCATAGTTTAAATCCTGTGCTGTATCCCCTAAGCCAATGAAGCTGCTTTTTTATTTAAGACTAACACACCTGGCTTAAGTGCTGGACCTAAATCTCTAAAAGAAGGTGTATAGTGCTGGATATAGACTGTGATGCCCACAAGCTGCTCAAGGTCCAATATAGTTTTATGCACAGGAAAGGGACTACCTTAATAGATTGTATGTTTTTCTGTTTGGTCTGTTCCTTTCCTCTGTACAAACCTACCATTTTTAGGTCTTGGAAAGCCAAAAGAATTTCCTAAGAGGGGCAACACCTGCCCTGGGTGGTCAGTTGGGGAATAAATGCCCTTGCTGACAAACAGCTTCCAGATGTGGATCCAAGCTGGGATCTGGGCGCTTGGGATAAGCCTTTTGCTGATGCAGTTTCACCCAGCTAATGCTCATTTCTTGCACACTGGGGATTTTAACTTGAAGGTTTCCTTCTTCTGGATGGAGTAGGCATGCACATGAATTGTTCATATGTAGTTAGACATCACCACTGAAAATATGCTGCATTACTTTTTAGATGCATAGACAGGTATTTTACTGAGCTCTGCTCTGGCATTATAAAAGCCAAGTGTTGGAAAATACACAGTGTAGGAAGCAGGACAAATGACATGGAGTGCTACCATACACGGTGCTACCTGTTTAGCCAAAACAAGCCAATGTCAGCATCCTCAGTCCCCTATATGCATCCAGTCTTACTGCAAAATGTCCCTGAAAACCTCCTCTCAACTCTGCTGTGTACCCACCTGCCCTGTGGCAGGGATGTCACAGCTTTGTCAGGTCCTGGGGACAACTGTGCCTGGACATCTTATGAGAAGGCAGGAGGCAGAGTACATCTACCTGGCCCTGAACTCTGACTCATGGCCTCCCTTCTCCCTGTGGGTAGGTTTACAGAGAAGCTGTTTGATGTTGTAGAGAGAATACCCATGCAGCTAAGGCCCAATTAGAGTTAAAGCTGGCCAGTATCATGAGTAATAGCAAAAAGAACTTTTTAAAATATGTTAATAGTAAGAGGAAAATCAGGAATGATATTGGCCCATTACCAAATGAGGATGGTCACCTTACAAATAGTGACATTGTCAAAGCAGAGATATTCAATACTTTCTTCGCTTCTGTCTTTAACAGGGTGGATGGGATATGCAACACCCAGCGTCATGAGTCAGGGACTGGTAACTCGGAATCTGTCAATGCTGTAGTTGGCCCTGTACTGGTGCACAATTTACTCCTCCAATTAAACCCATATAAGTCTATGGGGCTTGATGGAATCCGCCCAAGGGTTCTTAAAGAGATGGCTGATGTCTTAGCAGGCCCTCTCTCGATGATTTTCCAGAGTTCTTGGGAATCTGGAGAGGTCCCAACAGACTGGAAGCATGCTAATGTAGTTCCAGTTTTCAAGAAGGGTAACAGGAATGACCCTGGTAACTACAGGCCTGTTAGTCTTACTTTGGTATCAGGCAAAATTATGGAGAGGATCATTCTGGAAGCCATAGACAAGCACCTGTCAGACAACGCAATTATTAGTCTTAGTCAGTATGGGTTCATAAAAGGGGAGTCATGCTTGACAAACTTGATTTCCTTCTATGATAAGATTACCTATCTAGTTGATCAAGGAAGACCAGCTGATGTCATCTTCTTGGACTAAAGCTTTGGATACTCTCTCCCATAACATCTTTTATCATTTTTAGATAAAATGTCGAGCATTAAGCTAGGGGAAAAAAATCATCAGGTGGGTATGCAACTGTCTGAGTGATAGAGCTCAAAGGGTTGTGGTAAANCCCATTACCAAATGAGGATGGTCACCTTACAAATAGTGACATTGTCAAAGCAGAGATATTCAATACTTTCTTCGCTTCTGTCTTTAACAGGGTGGATGGGATATGCAACACCCAGCGTCATGAGTCAGGGACTGGTAACTCGGAATCTGTCAATGCTGTAGTTGGCCCTGTACTGGTGCACAATTTACTCCTCCAATTAAACCCATATAAGTCTATGGGGCTTGATGGAATCCGCCCAAGGGTTCTTAAAGAGATGGCTGATGTCTTAGCAGGCCCTCTCTCGATGATTTTNCCAAGAGAGCCAACCAGATCCTGGGGTGCTTCAAGCACTCCATCAGTAGTCGATTGAGAGATGGGATAGCTCCTCTTTACTCAGCGCTGGTGCGGCCTAACCTGGAGTATTGTGTGCAGTTCTGGGCTCCACAATACAAAAGGGACATGAAGTTGTTGGAGAGCGTCCAGAGGAGGGCCACGAAGATGGTTAGGGGCTTGGAGGGGAAGGCATATGAGGAAAGGCTGAATTCACTTGGCCTGTTCATTCTGGAGGAGAGAAGACTGAGGGGGGATCTCATTGCAGTTTATAACCTCCTTTCCAGAGAGGGAGGAGTGAGACCTGAACTCTTCTCTATAGAGAACAGTGACAGGACACAGGGGAATGGCATGAAGCTGTCCTGAGGGGGGTTCAAGCTGGATGTTAGAAAGAAGTTTTTTACTCAGAGGGTGGTGGAGCATTGGAACAAGCTCCCCAGGGAGGTAGTCATGGCTGCAAATCTTGTGGAGTTTAAGAAGCACTTGGACATTGCCCTTACCTCATGTGACCTTGGGGCACACTTGCCTAAATGGGAGTTGGACTTGATGATCCTTGTGGGTCCCTTCCAACTCAGGTTGTTCTGTGATTCTACTTGGCATTTTCAAATGGTGATAAACCCTGTCATCTGCCACCCAATGAGACCACCCTAAAAGCTGGGGAAGCCAGATGTGCTATTAACCACACTGGTTTCCCAAAAGAAAGCCCCAGAGGCTCATGACAAGGAATTGCCTTGACTCAGACCAAATGCATTTGTGTTAGGGAACTTCTGCAGCTAGCAGTGTGGGGGAAACAGCTGGAGGAAAGGTAAGCAGACAAAGGGCAAGATAGATAGTGCTGATGTCTTATACCAGGTCTCCTCCTCTCTTCTTTTCTGTGAGAGGAGAAATCCTTGGCGGAGAGACCCTCAACTCTGGAAGCATCATGAGCCACTTCAATTTCTTTCATCATCCCTGGCCATAGCTTCCTGCATACTACTTTTCCTGCTTTTCCCTGGCCTGTCTTCTCTAACCACAAAGAGAGCTTGTGGAAGCATAGATAGCAGCACAGGTGGATCACCTGAGCACCTATGTGGGGCCTCAGCCTTCTGGGTCTTCATTGTTCTTGGTATCCAAATTGCTATTTCCTGCTGAAAATTCATGAACTGTAATTTAGAGGCTAGAGAAGACTGTATGTTGCCTTCCCTAGAAGAGCAAATACATAGATTTACAAATCTTTTCTATCAGCAAAGATCTAAATCTAAATCTCCTAGACCTCATGATTCTTAAATAGTTCTCACTGAGCTTCTTTCAGGACATAACATTTTTCAGTCTGTTGCTGTTACTCAAATCTCCATCTAAGCAGTCACACAACAAGCAACACTTTTGAATGATGGCCTATTGATTACTTGCTTCATTAATAATGATGTAATTAAGTGGAATGGTTATTACTCTTGTTTTGTATTATTTTTTTCCTTATGATTCAGTCATTAGTAGGTACACTTCATTTCATTGTGACTGACTTTCCTGGGAGGAATTCTCCTTGTAGTCCAAAAATGTTCATGAATAAATGTTTACTGGTAGGAGGTATGAGCATATTGCAGGGCTGTATGGATGTTTTCATCCTGCTGATGCAGCAGTAAATCAATTAAAAACCTGATTGATGTATAAATTGGGGCAAACTTGCTTTTGCCTCTGGATTTCCCATTACCTAAGTTAGGCTGTATAAATCTAAAAATATATTACTCATGCAGTGATTGTCTTGCTAGTATCTACAGTAAGAACTGCTATTCACACAGCTAAGGCAAGACAAATGGCTAAACATAGCCCTGGCATATCCTGCAACTCTGCTCCCACATAGAGCACAGAACTCTTGCCCCAGTAGTGATTTAACTCCTTTTTGCAACATTTGATTAGAATTCCCTTTACAAGAGGAAAGGACTCTGTATACATATACCATTCATTCAGATTAAGGTTTAGTGTACATTTAACATGGAATAGCTATTCTTAATTCTCTGTCTGGGTGGATTTTTTCAGTGGCCCAAATCAGATTAATCAACTTTGGCTATTCTTGCTAGCTATTACTCTCTCTTATTATTAAGAACTACTAGTATTAGTTATTAGAAATTAATGCTAGAAGAACTCTCCACATTTGGTTATATTGCAAAGTCTCCAGTGGCATGTGACGGCCACTGTGCTCTGACTTCATTGGAAGCTCCCATACTCCCCATTTAAGGAGTTTGCCAACAGCCAGCCCTGTGTTGTGCCTGCTGAACAGAAGCAATTATTTCAGTTTTAAAATCAGTTTTAAAATCTTTCGTCCTAGTCTACTGGCAGTTTAAAAATCTTCTGCAGTAAAAGTAGCATTCTGTGATTTTGCAATGTTTAAAAGTAAACCTTTTTGTAAGTTGACCATATCCAGAAGATACTGATTAGCACACAGCAACACAGAGGAAATGTGGTGCTAAGAATTAGAAAGCCTGCACACACGAGCTAAGGACAGAAAACCACATCTCTATCTTCTACATACCCAGCCAAAGCTTCATCCAAATCCCAGAAAGGTCCACGTAAGTCCTGGATGCAGATCAGGAGAATTGCACTGTGCCACATCAAGCATCCTGCTACATCTCCATGTGCATAAGTCTGCAGATATAGGCAGAAAAAACAATATACATGACTGTATGCTTGAATATAGATTTATAGAGACAATGTGCATAAATCTAGATAATTTATACAATGCCACAAATACAAACAAAAACTACCTCCCCTCTCCCTTCACAAACTCATACACACAAATGTACCTCAAGTATGAATAATGCAATTACAGAGTGAGTTGCATTTTTTATGGTCATCATTAGTAACAGCAGTTAGGAATAATAGTTGTCTAATTGTAGTCTTTCATTGTGTGTTATGTCAAAGCCTGGGTGAGTAATTGCAATCATCAAAACCCTTTCAGAGTGTGAGCAAAGCCCTGACCCTCATCACCTGCCATCAAGGCTATCTGATCCACCACACAAGCACTTACTGGGCTGATGAATTAACTAGATGGGCTGTTCTCTTCTTTTTGCTATTATTTTCTCTTTTGTTTTGTGTTTTCCTTCTCTCAAGGCTGTGAAGGGTTGTTAGGCTTTTATTATTATTATTAGTGCTATTCTTACTTTCCGTGTGTGTGTGCGACTGTGTGTGATAGCTGGGCTGCATCAAAAGAAGCATGGCCAGCAGATCCAGAGAGGTGATTTTGCCACTTTATTCTGCTCTGATGAGACCTCATCTGGAATACTGTGTCCAGTTCTGGAGCCCTCAATACAGAAAGGATATGGACCTGATGGAGNCTCTGCAGACTTATTTTTGCTGAATTGTTTGAGGCAATTAATTTTGGGGCAAGTATTTAATCTCCAACAACTTTTATCTTATGAAGGTTAGGTAGTTATTCTTAGCTGTTCATCTGAGATGCTTCAACACTCAATAAAGAAGAAAATGGGTACTCCCACAAGGTCATTCATTCACTCCTAAGACAGGTGAGGATGAATCACTTTATGAAATTTCACCTGTATCTCTCCAGATCTTCTGCAGAGTCTGACCTGCTAGTTCTAAGTAAATTCGTAGACTAAGTTAAGAGGTGAAAAATACATCCCTTAATACCTTTTTTCACTCCATGTGGAAGAAATGATGACATTCCCTTTAAAAGAAATGTTGGATTTGAACACCTGTGACTAGATGTTTCTCATCTCTAAATATTTAGAAATATATTTCCTTTCACAAGAAGTAAATTCATCTCTTCTGGTGGAGTTTCAAAATGACCTTAGAGTAAGGATTATTTTTCCTTATTATAATCCTTCTTAAGAGTTAACTGGACTATATCTCCATTTTAACAAAGCTGTAAAAGAGCTGTTACTGATTTCCAGTTCCATTACCCACTATTCTCTGCCAGCAAAATTTAGTCTTACTATATTGAAACATCCTGCTAGAACGCTTCTTCCTTAAATACTTGATATCCATGTGATAATTAGTGCTGAGGGAAATGTTTTTTCATGCAAGAATATTAATTCTTCTCCATTCAGACTTTGGGGACAAAAGTAGTGGATTTGATAAAGCTTTTCTTGGGCAGGTTTCTAAGATCCAGGGTAGATTTTTTTGTAGTAGCAAGCGCTTCAATGTGTCATTGTCATGGCTAGGCTTCGCGAACAAAGATCCAGGGAGGGTTCCATCCATGCTTTTCATCAGCGCTTTTTACAAGCACGCTGATGACTGAAAAGGCCAATGCGGGACAGACAAGAGCGGTTGCAAAAGGCACAGCAGAAGGACTCCTTAGGAGGTATAACCTGCAAGACACGATTCTTTCTACTCTGCCTTTTCTCCTCAAGAGTCATCCTGCGTGCCCTTTCAAAAACATCTGCAGCATTAAAAATAGTGTGTCTCCAGACCTCCCAATTGGAGGCTAGAGTAGACCAGTTAAGGTGATCAATATGACCAAGGCTGAGATATTGTTTCAGGGAGTCCTTGTATCTCCTTTTTGGGGCTCCTCTCTTGCAACAGCCAGTGGCAAGTTCACCATACAGTATGATTTTAGGGAGGCGGAAGTTCTTCATCCTGGAGACNGCGTCATCAGCATAAAGCAGCTCCCGGACAAGATGGTTTATAGTCTTAGTATGGGCCTTCAAATGCCTTAGGTTAAATTAGCTTCCATCAGTACGATATCTAATGTAGATACCATCCTGGTCATCAAATTCTGCCATGGCCCTTTGGAGCATCATGCTGAAAAAGAGTGTGAATAGAGTTGGTGCAAGAACGCAGCCTTGTTTAAGCCATACTCTAATGGCATGTGAGAGATCTGCGCTGCTGAGTTATCCTAAAGTCTGTGCTCATGCGTGTTCAGGGGAGAAGAATGATGATGTCAGTCCAAGCATTTTTTAAAGGTCATGGTCTAGCACAAAAATTATGTATGAAAACTTGACATTTTCTGCTAAATGGAATTCTTGTTTTCCACCCCATCCTAATTAAGATAGTGCTGAGAAATGCTTGTCATGTGGGAAGACAGCACCTTCCTAGTGCCTTTATGGAGACCAGTAAAAAGTGCACCCAGCTTCAAACTTTCTATCGACACAAGGGTATTACAAGTGAAGATAGAGACAAAACCAGAAAATAGAGAAAACTATGAGATAAGTTTCATAACAAGATGAGAAGTGTTTTCAACATACTCATCATATCAGCATTGTCAAAGTCATATATAAACATCACAGCAAGGGGGTCAGGTTTTGGAGAAATTTCAGGGAACATCCTGAGGGATTGCAGCCCTCTTTAAGGAGCTCCTACCACGCATGAAGGAGCAGCATGGTATAAAACAATAAGGTACTCTTCTGAAAAATTCCATTACTGAGTGATCGAGGATGTTATCACAGGGTAACCAAAGATGGGAGCTGGCATTTCAATAACACATGAGAGATGTTAGGTAAGGGGAAGAGAGGCTGTGAAAAGCATTTCAGAGATCCCTGTATGGACATTGAACCATAACAGCCACTCATCAGTGTTATAAAACTACCAGAAGCAGTATCTCCAGGCTGGGAAAGACTCTTCTTGGCAAGCTTATGTACCACACCGTGCCATCTGATAGAGCCCGTCCTATTGAAAACTGAATCCCTTCAAGTTCCCTAGAACAGCAGCAGCTGGAGGGGAAATAACAGTAAAATTCTATAGCCATAATAAAATGCATTAGCCATCTGAACACTCGTTTCAATCAAATAATGCAGCCTATTCATATTTAAACAGGAAATATTGTTTAATGTTTATGGGAATGATAAAATCAAATTTTAAAAATTAAAGATGAAATTAAACATTAAAATGAGGTTCCAGCACTTGGCACTTCTAACCTCTTATTTTTGCTTAGTGCAATTTCTTGAGGAGAATGCTAGGAGGAGGCTTTGGTGTTGCAAAATGAGCACAGTGGGTGCAGGGAAGCTTATCTGAAGTTGATTGTTTCTATCTCCAGTTTTCCATGACAATGACAGTTAATGGTGGTTGAGTGGAGAGTGGAAACCCAAAGGAAAAGTACTTTCTTCTGGAAGAAGATAGGAGTTGTTTTTCATCCAAATGTAAGGCAGTCATATGTTGCTATTGAAATACTTTTAACTTTTTCCCAAAAAGAACAAGGAGGAGAGAAGTTATGGAGGTTTTACCAAAGCATCATTGAAACAGGAATAAAAAATGACATTGTGAAACAGTAGGTCCTCAGATGATAAAAATGCAAAATAACACCCAGTTGTTCTTTAACTACCATCCCTGTGAAATAGAGGACAGCAACTCTTACACACCAGGAATGTGCAGCCATTTCTGTAGTGGCAGTAACCCACATAGAGCTCCTGATTTTGCAAAAAAAGAAAAAAAAAGCTACTTTAAACCAGTGGAGATATGAGCTCAGCTGATTAATTTAACGTTTTGACAGAGCTGGACAAGTTTGTGTTTAATGAAGACTTTGGATTGATGCATAACAGTTAAGGTATTGCTTTTAGACCTCATCTTGTGTTAAAGTAAACTTGAAGCCAGGAAACTCTCCTGCACAGAATCTGGAGTGATTTCACTAATGCTAAATCTAGTGATTCTTTCCCAATTCTCTTCACTTGTAAACAGCAGAAAAGCAACATTTGAAACAAAAAAGTTTGAAATAAAACCATTTTCATTAATATCCCTATGCATTTCAGCCATGGACCTTATCTGTGCTATGAGCTTATGCATTGGTTTCTTGAGATATGCAGGGAGGTTAGTCTTCCACAGTTACATTTTCAAGGGACTATATTTTCAGTGTAAATTAATACCAAATTAGTATAATTTAATATCAAATTAGCAATGCTTTGGAATACCAGCAAATTGCATGTTGTTTGTTAGAGTAAAAAAAGCTCATCACAAAAGGCAACATCAATCTGTCAATCCTATTTCTTATGTTGACTGCTTGCCCAAATTTATTATTGAAGGGCCATGCACACAAATTTCTATAGTATGAAAAAATGAATAAAAAGACTGAATAAATTATCTGGGAAAGTAAAGCAAAGTGGCAAGATTTATCTTAACCTCTGTCTACTGCTCTTGTCCCTGTACCATGCACTTTAAATTGAATTGGTATTCCATAAAAGACTGTCAAGGATTTCATTTGTTCTGCTTGACATACACACGTACAATTGGTAAAACTGCATCTTATCTTAGTAATTGTCCACAGCGTTAGGTCTGTACCTAGTTACTGACTTCAAAAGTCAGGTTTCATCTATGCAGTTACCTGATCCAACATCAGTCCAAACACCTTCAGCACTATCTGTTCATCTTTTGCTTCACCTTCCTGGGTTAAACCACCTTCCTCCTTAGGCTGTGCAGTAATCTTCCCTTTCCAATATGGTAAAGTTTTTCTTCCCAGGGAGCATGGGAGTATAATATAAGAACATAACAACAATTAGAGTTGGTCACATCAGTGGTTATTCTCACATGGATGTCATCTTGGAGAGATGGTAAAAAGGAGAGAAAGTTACAAGAGCAATGTATTCCTAGCTTCCTACGGTTGGCAGCTCAGGGATTTCCTGAGCCAGACATACATTCTTTGTATTAGTAGTTTTCACAGATTTTCCTTCCATGAGTCGTCCTGGGGTTTTTGAGTTCATGGGGATGTTTTAGATGCTGGTTTTGCATCACCAGCATTTCTCATTTTTTAAGCAGAACCATTTGTCCCTGGAGAAGGCAGAAGCTAGCCAGAGACCTTAAGACTGGCAACTAGTACAATCATAAAATCAGTCTCTCTTCATTGGTACCATCTAAAGGGTAGATGTATAACATGGCAGTTTCAGGGAGAAGAGCCATGAATCCTGACCTGCACAAGGTGATGATGCTTACCAGACATCATTACCTAAGGTGGAATACCAAATCAGTGGCAGTTTAAACTTTGTAGGAAAGCTGTAAACTGCAGGGCTTCTGCAGCTGTTGTACAAACAACTGTAATAGCCCTGCAAGCAGGGGGGGAATCTCCAAGGCAAAGTTGGGTGGATGGATATACAGGTGAACGTGTTTCATCCCCGAGAGTGGAAGCCACCTCCAGTCAGAAGTAAGAGCCACAAGACAAAGAGCACAAGGTTTTCAAAAGTTCCTGTGGCACCTTTCCCATGTGTAGATGATCTAGAAGCAACATCTTCTAATAGCTGGGAAGGAATGGTGGTTATGCGGATTGCAGCTGCCTCCATGCCTCCTGGACTCCATGTCATCTCAGAGCAAGGAAATTCCTCTGCTCTTAAGAGGGTGGGTAGTCATTATGTTTTGTTGAGAGATCAGGTAATCTTTCCCCCCTATTTCTCTTCTTTTTTTTTTTTTCAGTTTTCAAGCTGCTTTAGATGATTGGTATTTACATTAAAATAATGCTAAGGTGGTTGGAAGGAATTGCACAAGTAGATACATTTGTAAACTAATATGATAATTATAACAGAATGCAGGTCTGAGGCTGTCTGCTACGTCAAGAGCTGTGTTTGTGCATCAGCTTTATTTCTGTACCTATTCTCCAAGGCATCCTTATTTAAGGGCTTCCTAGGGAAGGCAATACAGCTTTTGTTGTTTGCAATTTTTTTACTTTCTTTTTTTTTTTTTTTTTTTTTTTTTTTTTTTTTTTTTAGTCTTTGACTTCTTTATTGACTCCCTGGGTGCCCATAACAATGTGGCAATCAACAGGGATATGAGCAGTAGCAGAATTTTCTCTTTACAAGTAAATCTATGCAAGTATGGCAACCTACCTCAGGGTATATTTCAAACCTGGGGAAGAAATTGGAGAGAAGAAATCACATGATTTTTCAGACATTGCTTGCAGACATGTCTCAGCTCACATTTGGAGGCTTCTCTTGCTTTTTCTCTCTTTCTTACCCTCTCCCTTAAATATATTTCCAGAAAGATAAGTTAGTAAAAATGGCCTGTGCTGTGTTTGGGGAGCCTGTGTGATGCCCAGCAGTTGAGGACCATCCCTAGAGGGATGGTCCTAGAGGGACCTAGAGGGTCCCCTAGAGGGATGGTGCACTGGAGGCAGCCCAGGAATGCATTCTGCTTTTGGATTGCACACATCTGCTACTGGCCTCAGCTGGGAAGCCTCTGCAGGCACAGCTGAGAGATGGACTTGAAACGGACTCTTTGTTAAAATAAAAAAGGAAATAAGGCATCTTTGGAGGAATAGAGAGCCTGGGACTGCATATGTTCAGAAGATGGCACGGTGCAGAGCCCAAGGCAGAATTTGGCTTTGAATAATTCTCAGAACCTTCTGTCCTCAGGGCTTACCACCCACATAACCAATTTCCTGAACCAAGAATTTGCAGTGAAGAAGGACATATGCTAACCTCCACAGCAAAACTGATTATCTTGACAGCTAGACTTAAAGGACCAGAAGGAAATACAGGCAGACAGGTTCTGCCCTACCGACTTCCACAGTAAGGGCCAAGTGTCTACATAGGGAAAAGGGTAAGAGGGTTACCACAGATCCCTGCAGAAGCAGCCTTGGCAAATATCTGGCATCCAACCATCTCTGCTGCAGTGGAGATGCCTTCCCTGGAGTGAAGTAAGAACTAGCTGTGGCCTTTGGCGTCAGCCCAAAATGCCTATATGTGATGAGCCTTACAAGATCCAATTACCTTCTCAATGGCTTGGGCAGATGTTTGTTGTTTGTTTGTTTTTTTTCCCCTCTGGTTCTCTGCTACATCAGAAAGGAGAATATTAAAATATTCTCACTGATGTTGAGCTGCCATGTACTGAAGAAAATGGGTGAAATCTAGTACCATTTGACATGAATACACTGGGAACTGGCTGAAAGAGTATGATCCTTCAGAATTCCCAGATAGATACCCAGATCCAGCACAGCTCTACAGGGACACATCTGGGATCTTAACTAGTTAGACTACCTTTCCAAATCCCAGGCCAGTAAAACATAATAATATAATAGATACATATAGATAATTTTCATCAAAAATAAAAATCAGGAAAGAGTATTTGAACACACATTGCTATAAAAAAGTAGCGCATGGAGAGAGGTTCTAGTAAGGTAAGAGTAGGCTGAAGATTTCAGATATGGGTGCTTGAGAGACATTCGTCTTGGTTTAAGCCCAGGCTAACACTATAACAAACTGTGTTTCTCCCCAGTGGGGACAACCAGAGATTATTTACAAGGTACAAGAAGAATGTCACACTAAATTAAGACAAAGCATGTACAGGAAGTGTGACTACTGTCTGAGCTTTCTTAAGATCTGCTTATTAAGGAAGTCACCCTTTTAAGCAGCAAACTGCCACCAGAATTGCCTATTCAATACTAGGGATAGGATGTGACCTACCAACCATCACTATTGATAGCCTTCCTCCAGTGGTAACAATGCAGAAGCTAATAAGTGTATTAATAATACATAACATTGTGTGCATTTATCATATCCCCTGTTCAAGGGGTGGAAAATGCTTTTCCAACAATAAAGTGTGAAGTCCCAGAGTTCTGGGTTACAAAGAGAAGTGGCAGTGAGACCACTGGATTCCAATCACAACAGTGTTGCTGATTCATGGTGTGAACTTGGGGGAGTTATTTCAGTGCTCTGAGTCTCAAGTTCACCGTCTGTAAAATCAAGATAATTATATTTACAGTGCTTACCTGATAGAGCTTGCTGTGAAGATTAATTAACGCATATATATTTACAAAGTGCTTTAAGGTCTTCAGGTGAAATCTGCTGCATATGTGCAAAATATTATTTCTCTAAAATATCATAAAACTTCAGGAGCTCCAGAGTCTTGCCAGCTATTGCTACATTTTTTAATGCTTTCATTCTTTGTTTAAGGAAGTTGTTTTGCAGGTAGAAGTATGTATTGTGTTAATCATTGATTACTTTGCAAATAATAGGTTTTTCGCGTTCCTTTTAACGTGTTTTTCTCCTCATGCACTATATGCAAGCAGATTAGGTGCTCATCAAATAGTGATTTTAGAGTATTATTAAGACACGTATTTTGAGTAACTTTGTTTTACCTCTGTTGGTTTTAAACTATCCATAAAACTATCCATGGTTTTATTTGATATTGACTATTCCAGCTGCATTGGTTGTTTGTGATCAGTCAGATAAGCTGTGATGTGTATTTGTACCAATCCAATCAAGAACATACCTGAAGGCACAGTTAAGGACCAAAGATTATATATGTTTAATTTATCTGCTACGGGCAGGATTGAGCTCATCTACATTTAGCCATCTGAATATTAACTGCTAAGTCTAAAGTAGTTGTTTGAACTTACTTCATACTTAGTTGAAAGAGATAGGCACTTGCCTAGAGTAATTTGCCCAACTTTTCATAGATAACAGTGTTGATAGGATGAATCAGTCTTCAGAGGCACAAATACCTTTACTGACTCTGAAGGGGTGTGGGAGTGATGTACTCAGATTTAGACGTCTAATGTGATATTAAAAGGCTGAATCCTGTTCTGCAGAACCAAGTGACACTCCTTGTCCTGGCAGGAGAAGCAGCATTGCAGTGAAATAGAGGATGCCTTGTTTGAGCAATTATAGATCTCCAGATTGGAGCACCTAACCTGTTGGTTTGCCGGTGTGAGTGTCTACATGAGGGTAAGGACCATTACAGTCAAGGGAGGTCTTTGACAGCGCAGCATGGAGAGTAGAGATCAATGCAGCTAACCAAATATAGGTTCTACCACAGGGTAAAGGGAAGAGCATACTGTGCTACACTAACTGTACAACTATACTGAGTTATTTCATGCAGGCAAATGTGCCACACTTCTTACAGCTAAACAGTGATGGCTTCTGCAGTACAGAGTAGTCTATAAGCATCTCAGTGTCTGTACATCCACTTCAAAGAAGGGTGAAAACTGATAATATGAAACCCATATACGTTCACCTGTTCTTATTTCTACCTATTTCACCTAATCCCAAATTGCCTAAGTTGTTTTGTGTCTAAAGTTCTCAGAGTGACTGTGATATTTCCACCTCCTTTCTTTTAAGACAGTTCTTCAATTTTAGGAGTTCAATTCCAAGAAGCAATTGAGTGGAAGTTTCCTTACTTGATTTCTCTCTCTTACATGCAGTCATTCCTCTATGAATCACATTATTCAATTCTTCCGTCTCTTGATGCTTATAGATAAGTCTCCAGATAGCTGCCACATCCATACACACAAGTTTTCTTCCTAATCTTTGCCCAGCCTAGTCACCTTTGAAAAACTTCTATATCCAAGATCTACAAAGGAATGAAAAGGATATTTACACATGCACATACCTATATACACAAATTAGTTGTTGTAAATGCATTCAAATCAATACATGCAGGATGTGAACAGATAAGGAAGGTTTAAACATCTTCATAAAACTTCCCTACTTCAGTGGAACTTCGTCATTGACACCAGCTGACAATCTGCCTCTATATGCACATGCACACAGAGGTGTACATACATATGTTTGTATATATAAAAATTTACACTGGAGTCTTTGGGAGGAAAATTCTTTTGATTTTCTCTGGACATATGATGTTCCTTAAGGCAGTTGTCACCCTACATTAATTTGTCTTGTTCTGCCTCAGCTCACTCTTTTTAGTCTTAAATGTCATATTACAAAATATTACAAGCCCCCCATCTCCTTTGGCATACCCACAATCCACCTGGACTCTTAAGGAAGCATGCCATGATCCTTCCTGACACATGTCAGCCAATATCTCATCAGGGGCTCAGCTGTGTCACCCCCAATGATATTGCATGGCAAGATCAGTCCTTGGCTACATTACAACCTATCCTGCCTTCAGGGGAGGTAGGAAGGACTATGCTAATTGGTTCTGACCCGCCAAGATAGAGGGGGCAAATTGTCTTCATCCAATGCAATATGTCAGATCTGCTCAATAGAAAACAGGGTGCTGCAATGCACATAAACTTTCCAGTGTCTATACAACATGGCAGAAGCCCATGTCTGTGTGTGTATGGAGAGATGATGCAGTAGAAGAATTATACTTGCAACTCACCTGAACTTACTGCCAATAAATACAAGAACATCTTCACATTCACAGCACTGGAGCATTTCTTGGCCTGACTGTGAGGTTATATGAACAAGTGCTTGGACCCTCCTGCATAGCTGTTGCCTCTGTGTTCTTCAAGGTCTCCTCACAAGGCCAGGCCTCTCTGCAGAATCCTACTCCCCAGGGGCTCTGGGAATCAATGGGGCTGACTATGAAGTTGAGGAAAACCACAGAAAATTAGAATGTTTCAAAATACTCTGCCTATATTTTACTTTCTTGAGAGGAGAGAGGTTTACAAGTTTGCTAGCAGATATCATCTATTCTGCACAGCCAATATAATGTAGGGAGACCCTGGAGCTCCTGCTCTTGCCAAGGACTTGCCCTCAGCCTCTGCAGAGTCTGACCCCAAATCAGTGGACCAGTGGAACAGTAAGGGGATTAAAGAAACGGTTGTTCCCTGACATTACTCTGTTTGTCCACTTTATCAGACACAGACATCTTCACACTGCTCGTTACTGTAGTAAAATGAAATGCAAGGACTGAGTGCTGTAAGTTTTCTCCCATACCATTAATTCTTCTCATTTTTTTCCTCTCTCTCTTGCTTTCTTTATTTCCAGTACTCCTTTTCCTGCTTTAATCATGCTTCACTAAACTCTGGTTTTCTGTCTGATGACAGATGATGTGTACAGGTCTGTGGCTTTATGTATCCCTAACATGCAGACATTGCTGCCTTGTCCTTTATTGACCCAGAACCCAGAGTCATCATTTCCAACATAACCAGAATCCCCTTCAGATCATATGTACTTATTTAGGTTGCAGAATCAAATTGAAAGAGAAATGAAGTTGGGCATATTATTTGAAATAGTTAAAGCAATACTGGTTGAAGATGATAGAAATTGAACCTTAGAGTCTGTTTCTGATCAAGCTTTCAGAAGCACCAGGTTCTCTAGGAGAAGAAGTTTTAAGGTAGTTTTATAACAAACTAGTTCCCTGCCAGTTTTCCTGAATTAGACATTAGCTTTCATTGTGTGTGATATTCTGTCTCTTCCCAAGTCTCAGAAACAGCTAGTCCTTGTGGAATAATATCACAGAAAACCCTTTTGCACTGTGTGCCAAGGCAGATAACTTGTTCTGCTATGCAGAGTGGGGAAGTAGCCGGCAGGTAAAACCTCAGCACAAGTTGTGCGAGGGAGGTGTTGGACTTTTTAATTTGGTTATCAAAGGACATTGAGTAGGTGGGGCCAGATTTTGCTTCAACTGCTTAGGTTTAAGTGCACACACACACACACACACACACACACACACACACACAAACAGAGGCAATCCAGTGCTTCAATGCTAAGGGACGGCAAAACTGTCAAGAGTGTGTCATGGTAAAGGCATACAATCAGCTATAGGGGGAGATTTTCTGGGCCTTGGTTTGAGAAGCAGACAAATGACTGACAGGAGTTAAAAGCTTCCTGCTTTCTTTTCCACATTGCCTCCTTGATGGTAAAGAGTTTCCTGTCCTTCACACAGAAGGTGCTTCAAGATTTCAAAGCATTTTGCTGGAAATACTGTACATACTATAATAAGCTATGGTAGTTCTTGGCAGAGATATCCAGCTGAGCTTAATTCTCCACATCCTTAACTAATCAGTCCCTGACCATAATGCAGCTTCAGTGTCCTAGAGGACCATTAAATAAAAAAATACACACACAAACCCCCAATTAGTACATATCATGACAAAGAAAAATATTTGACTAAGCACCCTGGGCATAGGAGTTCTCTGCTTAGTCACAAGACAGGCAGTGTAATGTACCCCCCAGTCCCCTGTAGGCTTGACCCAGAGGACCCAAAACCAAGGGTTAAATCAGGAGTTTTGGTTCCTTCGTTCTTTCACATTACAGATAAGCATCTTGACTGCTTATCTTGACCATCTTGACTGAGGCCGTTACAGATGAAGCTCTCAGTTATGACACTCAGTCCATTGTCATACAATCACAGAATTGTTTTGGTTGGAAGAGACCTTTCAGTCATCAAGTCCATTCACGCTTGTGTGCAAGGAACTAAGCAGTTATCATGACCTCAAATACTGGCATCAAGGAGGGAAAATATGCTAATGGTGCAGGTTACCAAAGGAAATTAGAAATATATGTAAAAGAAAAGAAAGAGAAACATGATTTTAAGTGGCTGTGGTTCTCCAGAAGATGACCAGTGAAGCTACTGAAAAAAGCAGGTGGCATTTGACTCTGAGATTGTAATCTGTATTACAGTTGAACAATAAGAGAAAGCATCTGAGATTTCCCATATAGCCAAAGAGATTTTGGTGTTGCAACAGCTCCTGAAATAGAACTAATCCCTATAGCCCCTACAGTTTTCTCTCCAGAAAAGGTGTGGACTTTCTCCATCCATGCTTCAGTTTAGCACAGAGCTATAACATCTAATGAACAGAAGATGAGACCTATGGTCCTGTTGTCCAGCACCGATTTCCTTAGAGTAGACTGCATCAAACTTCACAGAAGAAGATGCAGGAAAACTCTTGAATTTCACAGCCAAGTAAGAATAGGACCTCTAAAAGGTTTTATTGGTTCATTGAGCCTGAAGCTGAGATATCATCATGACACATGCTATAAATGCTTAAATAGATTAGATTGCAGCTCAAAAAAATCATGCCTTCTGAGCGTCATTATTTAAATGCTGCTATGCCTGAAAACAATTATGTCAGACCACTATAATGAAAACAACTTCTCCTTAGCCAGGAGACAGTCTAATGGTCAGTAATAAATTAGTGGTCACGACTTCTTGCCTCCCATGTCTAGTTGTGAGGTTCCTGACTTATTGTTGCTTTAATATTGCCATTTCCAAGCAAAGGGGAGGGGTTCATACATGCTGCTTGGTCTTGAGCAAAATCGGAATGAGCTTTGCCAGCTGATGATGTCTTTGCCAGGGGAATACAGGTGCAGCTCAACAGTGCATAGCTTAATGCAGACTCTTACCCACTGAGTGTGATTAAATGGGTTTCACTAGGCTACAGTATATTAGACCATTTTTCTGCACTTCACAAAGCAAAATATTAAATGAAGAAAACAGAAACAAGAAATTAATAAACATTCTGGTTTTTTCTCCTATCAGTTCATTCAATAGTCTCTTCCTAATAACTAAGATCCATCCAGGGTCAACAGGTCTCAGGACTGATTTTCTCTTATTATCACCAAGGGGAGTCAGCTTTGTTGTTAACCTTTCAATTTATTTTAAATGACCTGGATTTTATATTCAATTTTTATGCTACTCATTTCTGATTGTTTCCTTGAAATGGGACTTCAAGGACTTTGATAAATAGATTGAAAGTTGTTTAATTTCTCTGTCACTTCTACCTTTGCATCCTCTGCAAAATGCTGTTTTGCAAATCATAAAGCTGGGGGTTGCAGTAGATATTCACCAGTGTAAGACTCAAAGGAGTATAGGCGCATAACAAAGATTAGATGGTCCAAGTGAGAGACCAGGAGCAAGAGCTGACGGGAAATAGTTGTGAACTGAAATTAAGACAAAAGGACATAGGCTGGATATCAGTGCAGTCCTTTTGGTGGTGGTATCTATTAGCTGAAAGCAGTTTTCCACTGCTGTGGACTGTGATGATCTGGAAGACATGGAAAACGGCCTTCAAAGGGTTTATGAAACTCTGCTAAAGAATTCATTTGCTTACTTGGAACCCATTTATACTTTTTTTCCTAGCAACTCCAGTTGAAATTGTGCTGATACAGGTACTTGTGAGACTATGAGAGAGCCTGGTAGTTATGCATTGCTGCAAAAATTTTCATCTAAAATGCAAGTGATAAAACTCATCACCCACTTCCCTACACCCCTAAGTCAGCATCACCACTGCTGGGTATTCAGTATTTCTTTGAATTATATATTCTAAATAAGTGTCTTTCTCAGAACTAGTTTTCATTAAATGTGTCAAAGCTAAAAACGCCTAGCCCTAATACTTTCCCCATTCAACACATTAGCATATCAAAAGAGTACGGCCCTCTAAACAAAATCAGGGCTTAGGTAGCTACAGAATGAGAAACCCTACGTAGTAAATAGTGAGCTGAAATGGGGTTTCCATCCCTCTGGTGTCATTGCACTTGAAGCCCATACTAGAAGTACTCGG
The DNA here is from genome assembly GCA_013396975.1 of Bucco capensis. NCBI lineage: Eukaryota > Metazoa > Chordata > Aves > Piciformes > Bucconidae > Bucco > Bucco capensis. Next base: position 48,871 of record VWZO01005972.1, read on the forward strand.
GGATCCTGTGAAACACCACAGTGCTTGGCCATTTCATAATGGAGTCAATCAATGAGACACATCCTTGTGTCATCACACAGGAGGTCTCCCTTCACAGTATCACAGTATGTCAGGGGTTGGAAGGGACCTAGAAAGATCATCTAGTCCAACCCCCCTGCCAGAGCAAACACCTGGGACTTCTGGCTGTCCTGCTGTTCCTGTGCTAAACTTGAACAAGACCCTCAGAACAAGCAGTCAGCTTTCCATGTTCTGAGCTCACCCAGCCTCACTGCAAAGGGCATCCCAGAGGGACCACTTGGCCAAGAAGTGACTAAACCTACAGCCCACAGTGCTTCACAAGGAGCTGTTTTCTCAGAGGGATGTGACCACTCTTCAGCACTAGCACTAATGCAGCTAGTAGTGAAAGCACGAAGGTCTTTCAGATGATTCAAATGTGTGATTATCACACCCATCCCTTCACACACTTCCATAAGGACAGCCAGGACCCATGTTCCTTCTATCTCTCTGCTTCTCACTCCGTTTGCTGTGTTACTATAGCAAACTAGAAAAATGTTCAGCTCCCAGCTCTGAGTCATTGCCACCCTCTCAAAAACAAACCTGTCCTTGACTGCTCTTTCAAAGGAGCTGCCAAGCAAACAACCGAATATTCACCCTGGCTTCTGAAGTGGCTACAAACTAAAACTTGTAGCAGGAAACACTAATACTATTAATAACCCCTTTTTACACAAGACCTTTCAAACTACAGGACCCAAAACAACTTGTCTCGTTTTACTATGTGTTGCAAATCCACATCCTCTTAGGAATTTCACAGCTGCCACTGATGCAGGCTGAGCTCCTTGCAACTGTTTAGCAACAACAGGACACACATCAGATCGTACTGCCCCAGACTCATAAATGTGTCACCATACAAAAGAATGACATGCCTCTCCAGCAGTACAGCTACCTACTGTGCTTTGATGCACCACCAGACAACTCCAGACCTGTGCAGACTAGGTAGTGCTAAGTATTTCTGTTCACCAGAGCGCTATACATGATGTGCAAACTTCCATCTTCCCAGTTCTGCTTTTCCTAGCAGCAAAATGCTGGAAGTTATTCAGCTGAGGTTGGCAGACTCACTATGCAAGTTAACGTTGCATTCAAACGGAAGTATCTATCTACAAGAGATTTTAGGCAGGCAGAGTGTTATCCATTTAAGAGCATGACTACCTCCTGGAACTATGATCTCCTGTCTAGTCCGTTTGCTACTGTGCAACTGTTTGTCTGTCTATGTATCCATCCATTCATACAGTCACCTTTATTCTCACTATAGGTGAGGATCTACAGTTTCATTGGAAAGCCAAAACACATCTGTTCTTCTTTGGCCACCTCATTTCATTTCGGTTTATTTAGAAGGCAGGCCTGCTCTTTTTGAGTGCTTGCATTTCAGATGCCACAGCAATCAACAACTTACGTGAGCATGCCAATGACTTACCTGCCAATGACCCTTTTCTATTAAATACTTCCTCCCAAAGGGTTCGATTTTGTAAAGACACTATTTACTACAGGGAACAGAAAATTCTTCGCCTTTGCTTTCCTCAATGTGTGCTGAGGAGAGGCCATGCCAGGACAACCACTGTCACATCCTGGGGTTTGGGAGTAACTTGAACTGATCTTCATTGGGGTGAGACTGCTTGTAAGAAAGAGAGGAAGGGAAGGGGGAGAAAGAGAAATGCGGAAAAACTGCATCACTTCCACAACTGCTACTGCTCAGGAGAAAGAAGTTAAATATATGTCTGCCTTTCTATTAATTTAAATCTAGACCTAGGAAGAAGTCAATGAGCTGTAATTTATGATCTGTCAAAGCCTGAAAAATTCCTTTTGACACTGTATTTTCAGTTATTACGTGCTTTCCTGCAAGATGACAACATAATTCTGTAGGGAGCCTTCTAGTGAACAGCACAATGGCAGAGGGCAGTGTGTGTGTGTGGGGGGTCTTATTATCTTTTCCTCCTCTTTTCTTCTTTTTCCACTCCTTTCAACTATCCCCTTTTTCCTACCTTGCTGCTCACTCAGACAGGAATGAGGAAGAAAATCAGTAGCAGTGCCCATCCCACTAAGCCTTTCAGGACATCCAAGTCAGCATTTTGTGCCAGCCAACTTCCAGTACCATGCAGAGATCTCTCAGGAATTACTGGATGATGAAAATGGATGTGAGGCAGTGACCTCAACTCCACAAAATACAAAGAAAAATACTCTTTCACACTTCTCTGGTATTTTAAATAATTCAGCTGTTTTCCCTCTGCCCACACTAGGCACCCACCACACTTGCTGGTGCAACTTGCAGCTGGAACTCTTTTACTTGTATTAGCATTGATAGAAAGCTGTGAGCTCCCTCAAATCCCCAGATCCTGGCAGTACTTCTTGTCTGGCTCCCTGCTCATCTCTCCATAAAGTAAACTAGAACAGTGGAGAGTTCTGGCAGGGTCCTAAGTCACCTGTTCTCTCCTGGGTTGGAACAGTTTTTCCTAAGCACTCCTGCAGGTTTACTCCCTGGAAAGCAGGTTCTTGGGATGGACATTTACACCAAACACCTAGATCTCATATAAAGGAGATGATGGGGTGGCAGTTTAGTGGTAGTGTTTGCTGGACAGGAAGGCATGAAAAGACCACCTCCCCATGAGCACCTGTCCTCATGTCCATCAAGTTGTGGGGACACATAGAGTTGGAGAGTGACCGTGGCACCATTGCCCAATGTCAGTTAACAGCAGAATTAAAGTTAACATCAAATGAAGCTTGACCTGAAAAATAGTTCTATTCTCTGAATCCAACCTGAAGTTCTTCTGGCATCTTGCTTATTTCTTGTGGATAGGAGTGAGGGAGATATTTCACAACAATATCACTTTCCCCTGTGTTTTCAAAGCTTTCTTTTTTTTACACATAACTGTTTTTAATTTGAATTGCTGCAATGGTAGGAAGATTGATTTTTACTTTATTTTTTTCTTCCCAGTTTGATTTCTTGGTCACAGCTCAGGAATCCCATTTAAGGTCCATTCTCTGTGATACACACTTTGCCTTATATTTAGGGAATCGTTTCCACATACTGTATGCATCCATATGCAAAAACACATAGACATACACATGCATTTTCTGAGTGAACTGAACTCCAAAGTTTGTACTTCAATATAATTTAAGCAGCCTATGCAGAGCAATCTGGAGTCAAGATTATGGACTAGTGCTCTAAAAGCACTGTAGAAAAGTCCACATCCAGAGGAAGGGACTGTACCTTTTGCTGGGTTGTGCTGCAAGGCAAACATTCTCAACTCCCAGAGTCTATTCCAGGCTATGTTCCTCTTTAACTTCATTGTACCTCAGTTTACCCAAACATGAATTTGGATGAACACAACCGGCTACTATTACTTGGGCAATATATAAATGAATATATTACACCTCTGCTAGAATTATTATGATAGCATGTTCTTTCAGAATTGGGTATCAAAATAACCAAGGCCAGAATTCCCCTGGATTGCAGATGGACAGACGAAAAAAATGAAAACAAAGAGATTTTCCTGGAACTACACACACATTTAATAGCAGAAAAGTGGAGACAAATGCTTTCTCTTGAGCGTAAGACCACTGCCTAGGAAGCTAGGGACAAACTGTTTTGTCTTATTCGTGCATGGGTTAGGGATAGGAAAACTTTCAGTGTCTTTTTTAAGATTCAGGGAAGCCTGTGCCAAATCATTCAAGACTTTCTTCTCTGTGTCCTAGCTTTCACTTAGATAAGATGCGTGCTGCAACCTGAAAGAAAGACGAGGCCAGTATCTGCCTATAAGACCAAGGACCACCGTATCACCCAGGGTTAGACCTTCCTCAGCATCCTAAGGACTTCGCTGCCAGCGTCCAAGCTTGCTAGGCCCTGGCAGATGAACCTTAGGAGTAAAGGGTGGGTCCAGCTCTGCGCATGCTGTGTCTCACCTAAAAAAAAATCCATTGCACAGGCTCGAGGGTGCTATCCGCTATCCTCTTTTCATCAGCGCGCGCTTGTAAAAGGCGCTGATGAGGAGCATGGGTGGAGCCCTCCCTGGATCTTCGTTTGCGAATCCTAGCCATACATACATACAGACCTTCCTTGGTCAGGTACAAGGTGGCTGGCAAAGACCAAAAATAAGACAGGGCAAGACAATATTTAAAGAGTGGAAGAGTTAACGAAGGGTTCAGTGCATGTTCCCTAATTTTCTTTTGGTTAAAATTACACATGCTAAATAAATGTCAGCCCAGCTGGGACCTAGGCTTTGTTGTTAGCTCAGAAAAATGTTCAGGGAAGTTGAATGATAAGAATCCTATTGCCTTACACTGCTTCACTGTGCAGGGAAATCTCTGAGTGCATTCAATACTATTACTTCTGCTCCCAGGAAAAAGTTGTTCAAGGAAAAAAACTGCCCCGTGTTTCCTCTTGCATGAAGCACTTTTCAAAAGTGTGACTTTGTTTTCCTGTAGTTGCTGATCCTTCTAGCTCTCACAGCCTCCATGAGACTAGCTTGTAGAGGTTATTTCATCCCAGGGTCCTGGGGAAAAACACAGTGGCAAGGGCATAATAAAGAAGAACAGAGTCCTTCTTATGGTAGCTGAGTCACTGTATTTGCAAAGATAATGTCTCACCTGCATAGCAAACACAACCTCTAAGTGAACCAGCCGTTAACAATAAGCCATAATAACTGAAAGCAAAGAACAGAAATAACTAAGGTCTGTGTCCAAATTTTGTGGTAATATCTGGAGAATATGTCATGTACTTAGGATAATACAATATTTCTTGAAGTGCTAGAGAACTATACTGCAACACACGTGAAGTCCTGATATTCAAACTGGTGGTAATGAACAATAACAGAAGCAAGGGAAGGGAGGAGAGGGGCTATGTATTTGAGAGCCCATACTCCCCCTAACAAAACTGACTATGTTTTTCTTATCAGAGGAAGCTATTGTAAGCTGCAAAGTTTGGATCTCTAGAATTTTAACTTCCTTGTAGCTCCTGCTGAGTACAGCATTCAAGACATGAAATGGATTAAGAAATGGGTAATGGACAAATCTCAAAATGCAGTTGTCAAAGAGAAAGCATGATAGAGCAAGGGTATTCATAGCAGGATTCTGCACAGATCAGTACCAGCTCTGATGCTAGTCACCATTGTTGTGAATGATGTGGAATCAAATATCTTGACTGATAAAATCTGTGGATAACACAAAAAGGAAAATTGTGAGGACAGGACTCTGATACAGAGTCATCTGAATCACTTAGGAAACTGAACAAGCTTTGGCTGGCTGAGGTGTTATGTTCATCTTTCTGCAGAACAAATCTAAGCTGACTTATGGAGGAATAAGGTTAAAAACAAGGCCTAAAAATGAGAGGCTATATTTCATAAGACAGCAATGTAGGCAATGACCTCAAAACGTGGTTAGCACAGCTGAGGAAGTCAACATTAGATCTCAGTGTGACGGTGGGCACAGCCATCTAATGGGACCTTTTGCTTTATAAACAAGGAAAGTGGAAGGCAGAGTAGGTACAATAAGCGGAGGGAGTGTTCTGGCAAACTGAACCCAGCCTGGAATTTACCTTTTAAAAACTGTAAAAGATTTTCTAAAGATCTGTATAAATGAAAGAGATACCTCAAAGTGTCAGGCTTAAAGAGTCATGCTTGTCTTTGCCTGAGAGACTTCCAAAGAATTTTTGGAAGTATCTTTTCTGGGAAAAAAAGCCTATATACTAAAGACCAGTTTAATCATCTGGGGAGAGGCTAAACTCTTCTACAAAACTTTCCTGATTTGAATGTGATGTCAAACACGCTGAAGTGAGAAGTCATAGACAGGCTCTTGTCAAAAAAGCATGTGCATGAGAGCAAATTAAGCTGCTAACAGTTGCTCTTCTGGTGGTCCTTATAGTAAGACTTGACCCCTCTCCAGGGCACACATTTTAGCCAAAACACAACCTATGGGGACAGCTGCGATACAGAAGCAGAATGGCTTAGGTATGGTGATTGTGCCATGGGATGGGAGGCTTCTGGGAGCAGCTCTGTGGGCATCTCTATTACAAAGTGGGAGAGACTAGAGCACTGAAAATCTGCTTCTGATGATAAGCCGTATGAGCCTCTGACTAGCCCAAGGTTAAGGGGTATTTAGAAGGAAACAGGGGTCATTGCTGGTATATTTTTCCCGCTACAATGCCCATCTTTGCTTCCTGACTGGTTCTGCAGTTCACTAGAGAGGATCTTTAGCATGGGGAGTGTGCCAAGACCACGCGCTGGCTCTCTGTGTCAATGTTATCGCTTGCTGTCACATCCCGAAGGAAGAAGCAAGTCTGTGCCACACACACAGAGAACAAAGCCCTTGTAGAGCCAAGTGAGAGTTACATTTTGTCAGCACGTCTCTCAGCCTGCTGAGGGCCAAACATGAAACATAAGAGAGGACTGAAATGAGGAAAAAAGGGGGAAATAATAGCACAGCAAGCTCTCAAGCTCAGAAGATGCTTGCTATGAAACAGCACCTTCACACCCTGTCTGTCTCTGTGTCTCTCAGTCCTGTTTACTGATAACTCCTCTTAGCACGTAGTACTGTCGCAATAACAGGGACCAGAGCCAGGTTCAGTCCGGTCTTGCATATCTGTACTTACTCCACACACCTCAAAAAGCATCATTAACCAAAAAGCATTAGTGGTTATGAAATCTGAGGTCGAAAGAGCCTGCTGAGGACTTTGTTTTCCCGTGTGGACAGTGAACCTCTAGTAGCAGGTAATTTGCCATTCTGAGATTTGGATTTTACCCTGAGTCAGGGAATTAATTTTCCCAGGTACTAACATCAGGTAGGAACAGGATAACTGCTTTTTATATTTGCTAACATGGCCATAGCTGTGTTGGTGGGAGAAATAATTCTGCCTTTGCATCATGTGTGTCTGTATTGTTGATTTATACCTACTAAGGACCTTGTTTTAGGAAGATTCGTAGATTTATGCTTACTGATCATTTGGTCCAGATGCATAATTTTCTGTTTCAAGTACTTTTGTCATGGATAACATAACATGGCAAGAGAAAGATAATAGTATGGTCAGCACTGTGCAGGGGGAAGACAAATGACCAACTTCAGTCCACTTCTGTAAATGCAGAGATGCATCTATATAAAGTAAGTGGAGAAAACAGGAGACCAACATCCCCACTTTATACTGACTCAGTTCTATACTTCCAGTTGTTGTTAATACAGTTCGTAGTATGTGCACCCTTCAGACACTTGAATCTAATTAAAATTAGATGAAGAAGAGCACTGAGAATAGAAAATTACTTAACAAATATTTGTCTTGTTCCCTTCATGGTATTGAGCTGCATCTCCTTCTTCTGGTACTCAAAATGGTAAGATATGGATTTCCCTCCTGTAAGACATACCTGTGTAGAAGTCTTCTGTGTAGACTAAGAGATACTGCTTCAGTTGTTTTGTGGAAGTGCTTGGTCTCTGGTTCCCAACTCTTCCCATTTACACACCTTCATGAATTGCACAACATGGTGTCTCAGGTATGATCTTGGGCATAGCACATGTAAGGTCAAGTTGTGGTTTAAAGCCAAGACTTTATCTACCTCTTGGATGAGCAAGAGGACAAGTTCATTAAGCCTGAGGGAAAACAAAAGGACAGTAAGAATCCTGCAGAAAGTGCAGGACCACCCAGTAATACCACTTTTAGAGAACCAGAGCACTAAATCAGTCAGTAAGAGTTAATAGGTAGTGTTGGGCTGAGCTGTTGTGACCAACAGAAAGAAGGAACTCAGCAAGGAGACAGGCAAGACAGGATTTGGCTTTGAGCACTCCCATCTCCCTGCATGCTAGGGAAGAAAATAGGGAAGAAAAGCTCTGCTGGTGCAAACCATCCATATGTTACATATGTCCACTAGAGCCAGTGCACATTTTCTGTGAGTTTGGAGAACAGCAGCCAAGATCAGTTATAGGACTGCCTCCACAGGCCTGTCAAGCAAGGGCTGACTAAACAATGTAAGCGAAGAGGTCCCATGCCTTCTCCTGGACAATGTCACCCCTGAAACCCACCTGCAAATGGAGTTACCTGCAGTGCCAGCTCCTGGAGTAAACTACCTCTGCAGCACAAGGCTGTTTATGAACTGTTCTTTATTGCTGGCATAGCACCTGGCTCATTTTCACCTTTCTTAAAGGTTAACCTCATTTCCCTCTATTAGTTGGTTTTAGCGAATGCCATTCAGTGCAGCAGTTAAAGAGCTCTGTCAGAGAATGGAAATGACAGTGGCATTTAAAGCCAGTCAGAGCTGAGAGTTAGGGGGTAGGAGGGTGGGTGGAAGAAATAATCCTCAATAAAACGTTTGCAAGGAGATGTTAAGTGATATCAAAGTAGTCTCACTTTCCCCAGTGAGAGGATAAATCTTCAGCCCAATGCACTGTGTAGGACAGGCCTCCTCTGAGTTTAAAACCAACCCAAATCCAGATAGACAAAGTGCTTGGGGGTCTCTAGAACAGGACATGGAACATTACACATCTAGAGGTAACATCTTTCTGGGCTCAGCAGGCCTTGCTTCCAGCCAAGTGAGTGCTGAGAATTGTTCTTTCACTAAAGGAAGGTTCCCCTGTGAGCATGTTGGTTCTAAACTATTTATTGCAACCCCCATGTCATGCCGTTGCTGCCTGGCATTTCAATAAACGCTGTCTGGTTGCACTGTTCCTGTGCTCCCTTACTACTCTACGTTTCTTTTTAAAAACCCAGGATTAGTCTTGCAGGGAAGGCTGACATTGAAAGGAAGGATGAGCTTTGCCTGTTCTGGATATTTCACAGGGTTTTGCTTTTCGTTTTCCTTATGGCAACAGAGTGGTGAAAGCAGGCTAAGAAAACAGGCCAAGTCAGGGAAAGCACATGCAGAAGCCCAAACACTAACACACGAGAGAGGTGTGATCAGCATAGTTCAGGCTCTACTGTCCTTCTTCTCTGTTCTCACCAGACCTTCCTTGATAAGTATGCAACATACCATTCGGCATCAGAGAGAGTCTGCAATACACAGCAGCACTAGAGACATACTGAGCAGTTGTTCAGCAAATCCAGGGTCTGATCCAAAGTCTACAAGGCTCTGTGGCACTTAATCTCAATAAGCTTGAGCTCTGACCCTGAATCATAGAATCATAGAATGGTTTGGGTTGGAAGGAATCTCTGGAGGTCATCTAGGCCAATCCCCTGCACTGGGCAGGGACATCCCCAAATAGAGCAGGTTGCCCAGAGCCCTGTCAAGCCTCACCTTGAATGTCTCCAGGGATGGAGCTTCAACCACCTCCCTGGGCAACCTGTTCCAGTATTCCACCACCCTTGTGGTGAGGAACTTCTTTCTAATGTCCAGTTTAAATCTACTCTTCCCCAATTTGAAACCATTGCCC
>VWZO01005972.1:58336-86063 GCA_013396975.1 Bucco capensis
TTTATAAAAATATTAAACAGTCCAGGCCCCAGTACAGAGCCCTGAGGGACACCACTTGTCACTGACCTCCATCTGGACTTCGAGCCATTGACCACTACCCTCTGGATGTGACCAGTCAGCCAGTTCCTTATCCACTGAACAGTCCACCCATCAAATCCATAGCTCTCTAACTTAGCCGATAGAATGTTGCGGGGGACCGTGTCAAAGGCCTTGCACAAGTCCAGATAGATCACATCCACAGGTTGTCCCTTGTCCACTGAGGTAGTCACAGTATCATAGAAAGCCACTAGGTTTGTCAGACAGGATCTACCCTTAGTGAAGCCATGCTGACTGTCTCTGATCACCTCCCTCTCCTCTATGTGCCTTATCAGACCTTCTAGGAGAATCTGCTCCATGATTTTCCCAGGCACAGAGGTGAGGCTAACAGGTCGAATCTCTGTTGTTTATTTCAAACACTGGTGTAACATCTCTGGAATATAATATTCCTTCACATACACACCTTAGGTTAACAATCTAAATCAATTTGTGGATAAGTTAATTCAAATCCTTCCAGGTGGCATCCTGAAGCAGACCCGTTCATACCCATGGGGCTTCTCTTGCCAAAGCATGTTGTCATATGCTGACCAAAGCATTTAAAAGGAACATTTACCTAGAGGAATGTAGAAGCAAAGTGCTTCTTGATCCATTTCAACGAGATTTTATCCAGGGCACTTTTTTTTTTTTTCAAATTAATACAACAATTTCTATTTTCAGGAGGTACAAACATGTCATTTTAACTGGATCTTTTTGATTAATTTTGTAATAAACCACTAAGAACCTTAGCATTTTCATTTTGGATTAGACCACAGGTTTGTCTGGTCCAGTAACTTCTGGTCCAATAACTACCATTAGAAACAGTAAGAACAGGGCTTTTATAAAGAGTGACCCTTCCCATAACATCCTCCAGCTTTCAGCTGACAGTGTCTTGGTAACTAAGACAGATTTACATCTGGATCTTCCTGTTTAATAGCAGTGAGTGGACAAAACCATCACTAATTTGTCTCATTATTTTTGGATTTATGACTTTTGCTTTAAGTGACTTCCTACAGCAGAAATATTTTTTATTTATTCATACAGTGTGTGAAAAGGTGCTCTCTTTTTTGGGGCCAAAACCCACAGCCATTCTACTTTATAAGCTTTATGTTTTCAAGCTGTAAAGACAAAGCCTTTTTATTCCTCTGAGACACTACTCTGCAACATTTAACAGCTGAAGAATTTCCATTTCACAAGAACTTTGGCCTCTTCAGTTCAAAGTGGAAGCAAATTTTTTGAGACAACAGAATTTCTTGTTGAAAGAAATTCCATTTTTCATCAAGTTTCAGTCATTTCATATTTTAGTGTAATTGAAAGTGACAGCAACAAAAATAATAATAAAAATATCCCCAGCAAAAAAATCAAGCTAGGCACCCTGTTAAGAACAGAAGAGAATGAATAAAAGTTTCACCACAGTAGCTACTTCCTCCCAGCTGGGGTAGGAGAGATACAAGCACAGGTAAGGGGGATCAGTCACCCCAGCCTCATTACACTGGCACTATATCATTGTCCTACTTTATAGTTTAAATATCTGTAAGGCAGATGATATTCCATGTAGGAGAGGAGTCCAAGTCTCACCTTCATTTTTATCTGTAAAATCTCCATACTGGCACTGCCACGTGGATAAAGCGGGACTGGTTTAAATAAAGATACATGTTCTTTATAGGTGATCTGTCTTGTGGGGAAAAAACATCATTTTCAAGGTCTCCTTCCAGTCAGTGGTATATCTGAAGGATTAAATGGGTGGATCCCAGTTAAGTTCAGATCTTGAACTCATCACCTGCAACTGGGCATGTTCACCACACACTTAGCTCCAGTGCTCACATTCATAGGCAAATCCTCACAGGATTTCAGATCTTGCTCTGTAAAGCAGGGTGAAATTATATTTCTATTTCCAACCTCCTTACTTTTCTGCTTACAGTCGCACAGAATTGTCTGTTTCCACACTTACATACACAGCCTGGCACAATCCACTTTTGATTTTAGCTGAGGATTCCAGGTACAAGAGACAAACAAATACTGCACAAAACTTCTGTGTGAAATACGGCTTCATAACTGAAGTGAGCATTAGGCCCAGAGCTGCATGATATGGCAGAGGTGTTATTGAGATCTATGAGACATGCTGCTTGGATTCCTTTATTATTATTGTATTCTTTTGCCTCTCCTTCATTTTCTTTGTTTGTAGACTAGGGGATGGAAAGGAAGAAAGCCAGTAAGTTTATAAAAGCAAGAGAGAAAGGAGCTGAGGCATTTTGTGCAGATCTTTAATGACATTCTGTATAATTTTAAAGTGGGGAGGGAGCGAAGGAGGGAGAGAAAAAAGGAATTAACAAAAAAACTGGCAAAAGAAAAGTGGAATGTGGAGAGAAGCGTGTGGATGAATTTTAATGCAATCAGAAAGCTGTAATAATGGTAATAAAGGAATATATTCAGACGTCAAGAGAGGGAGAAGGGAACAGGACCCGCGACACCAGAATTTAAATTAGACGTAGGCATATAATTCTCTTTTCTCCCCCCCCCCCTTTCTTCAAATGAAGGAAATGGAATTTTTAAGCACAGTGAAAGAGGGATTAACAATTGGCAGGTTTTCAGCCCTTTGTCTTTTGGTGAATCCCATTTAATCACCATCTTTAATATTAAGGAGGCTGTGGCTGTGCAGGGTTGTCTCAGACTTGGAAGGAAAAGGGATGATATACAGAGGAAAAGAGGGATAACACTTAGGTTCAGGCAATTGTGAGGAAGTGTTTCAATTATCTCCACTGAAGTCTTTAAAAACTGAAGTTTAATTTGATCTGAAATGTCGTCACAGATCCGGCAAAAGAAAATACATCCTTTCCACCCCTCTTCTTGATCATGTCTTTGCTGTTCCAATGGTCCTCAGCGCTCAAGGCTGGAATGCTAACATGGATTAATGTCCTGGTCTTCTAGGCTTCTGGACAGGGTTTCAAAGCCCCAGCAGTTCACCAGTGAGATGAGTGTAGGAACCGAAACTTATTTTCCTGACATATAAGCCTTGACACCACTGACCCTGCAGAGTTTGTCAAGAAGCTTCTAAGCTCTGCTCTGAATGAGCGTGAAAACAAAACGGCCCTTCAGGCTCAGCCTTGGCATTGTGTGGCCACAGATTGAAAAGGAGATTTTACACATAAGAATTAAGATGTGTTAAATTCCCTAAAACCAAATGCTGTAGGAAGTTTTCAGATCAGATCTACCTCTGAAAGATGAGTGTCAAAGCATGATTCATTTGAGGTGTCATATGATAACAAAAGACAGTCTTGCCTTCATCTCTTTCTTCTTCAGAAAGTCTGTAAAGCTGGGATGCAGAAACATCCTTAAATTTTCAAGAGGAATAAACCCAAACAGTCATGGACAAACCTGTAAAATTTAGTTACATCATGGCTGCACACCTCCACACTTTGATGCTGTGTCTCCTTAGGTGCTTTTCTACCAGGAATGTTCCCAGGAAATGTGATCTGTAAACACAACACTGATAGTATCTGTTTTTTATGATTGTAAGGCTGATTTGAATTCAAATATTTATCTGGTTGCAGAAGGATGGTAAAGAGGAAGTGGGTATTTGGGTTATACATTGAATTTCGAAAGATCAGATTTTGACTCTTGAGTCTTTTCCTAAAAAATATCACTTCATTAATTATTCTCAGAAATATTCCAGTTGGATGTTTCAGATCATGAATAAACTTGGAAGTATTGCAATCTACCAGACACAAACAAGGCAGAGTCTTTGCATGACACCAGGTTTTAGACCGCTTTCACTACCAGCTTTTGTAAGCAAGAGCTACTAATAAAGTGGATCGTTGCAAGTTGTTTTTCCAGCTCAATATCAAACAGCATAAAACCTATCATTTAAGATTTGCACAGGGAATAGCATCTCCTGACAATTGTCAGTTGTGATGGTGCTGGCAAGTCAAAACTACTGATATTTGTCTTAAGGTTATAATATTCTCAGCTGCAAAGAAGAGTCTGCTGTTAAAAAAATCACTTAGGCTATGTCTTCATGGCAGGGTTTGCTTGGCCTGTTGCCCAAGTTTTGTCTGTAGCCTGTCTGCCCAGAGAAAGCCTGAATGTGTTTTCACCTGAGCTGTTCAGATGAGGCTGTAGGTTTAAGGCTGGATTTCACTTCAGTAGACAGCAGGTCTTGCCACTGAAGGACAGTCCAGCCAAGCTCAAACAGCATTCCTCCTCCTGGTCTGAACCATCTTCTCTGTATTCTTCATTATTTCATCTTAGCTCTGTGCTTTATCTGTCCTGCTCATATACTTGCTCTCTCAAACAATTTCTGGACATAGTTTAGCAGCTAATGCATTATCTAGGGCCTTTTCCTGTTCTGTGTCAAATACATCTCTCCGCTTAGGAGGATAGGACTGTAGTATGGATAAGGACACCAAAAGGAGAGAATAGTTCCTCATATATTTAATTTTAAAATACATGATTTTAGACTTTGGATTCACCATTTGGCAACATGTTAAATTTCTTTCCAGTTGTTCATAAGGCCAACAACAGCCAACATCTGTTTTCTCTTGGGCATATGCATCTACATTATTGTGGTACTATCTATAAGGATCATAATGCTGCAGGACATTACAATCACTCCCCGGATGATAACTACAAGATCTGCAGTCACTGTCATTTGTAAAAGCAGGACTTTCCATTCAGAAATAAAACCTGCCTTGACTAACCCCAACCACAGATTCTTCTTACATGAAAAAGAAGTTGAAGAAGCTCCACCTACTCAAATCTGATACAAATGATTAGAGAGTTCAACCATAGGTCTCACCACTAGCAAGGCAGAAACCTTTCATTATTACTGTTGGAGCTCTCCATATTCCTGGCTAGCAGCAAATATCAAAGAACCTCAGCAATGTCCAATTTTGCCTCCTGCAAACACCAGTTATTCTTTTTGCAGACAGGGAAACTGAGGCTGCCTTTTGCACTGGGTAGTTTATGTAGCCATTATTTCCACCGAGGCTGCTGTCTTCAGCAGAGATATATTGCAAGTATTTAGTAAGAGTAACTGTGTGGTTATCCATCTCTCTAGTACCGGGAATAACAAATCGCTCTAAGGGAAAAGTAATTTTGCCTTCCACAACATCCAGAGCATAGCTTGAGATGGGACCCAGGAGCCCCAAATGCCAATCTGAAATGCACAGACAGGAGATCTGGCAAAGCTCTTGCATATCCTCATGGGTCCACTCTTCTGTAACTGGATCAGGAGTAATTTCTGCCCTTTTCCAAAACACAATCTAGGTCCTGTCTATTGAAAATAGTTTGTGGCATGTTCAAAATAAACAAAAGGAAGAGGTTCCTCACGTAACTCATGATTAAGCTACAAAACATCTTGCTGCAGGATGGAGTGGATGCTTACAGTTCCCATGGGTTCAAAAGCCCACTGAACCAAAGAGAATCAAAGAGAGACACTTCAAAAACGATTACATATGAAAAAAACCAAGAAACTGCAAACTCCAGAAGTCCCTAAACTGCAGAGCCCTGGAGTCTAGGAGAATATTTGGGAAGATTAACAAAATTGCTTCCCTGTTCTTGTACTGTTTCCTCGACATCACACCTGGCTATTGCAAGAGGCAGCACACCCAGTCAGACAGACATGCTGTGTCTCATACAGCTGTTCTTTCATTCTGTATACAGGATCCATGTCCAAGTTGAGGCTCAGAGTGCAGCCAACCAGCTAAATAAGATAAATCCTTCAAACTGAGTTTTTCAGATGCAACAATGGAGACTAATGCACCTGTGGGATGAAGCTTCCTTCTTTTTGCAGGAGAATTATACTCCCACACCTGGGTTTACATTCATTTGCACTTGTCCCCATCACACAGCTGTTCAGATTAGCTGATATTCTCTCTAGCCTTAGTGTCTCCAAGCCTCTGTCTCCAACAGGCAGAGACCAGCAGTTGTGCAATCATATCTGTTAATGTATGGGATATAAAGAATCTGTTAACTAAAACCAAACCAGTGAGGGAGGCTGGGAGGAGATCAGCACAAAGAAAACACTCTCACTAGATGTGATTAGGGATGCCCCACAACACCCAGCTGCAAGGAACAGGTGGACTCAGCAAACATTTTAAAGCTTGCAGCAGAATTAGCCCCTTTTGGGTGTTGTTCGATACAGGGAGGAGGAGTGAGAAGGGGAAAACAGGCGACTGTGTGGGCGGAAGGATGGTTTGGTTGTTGTTAGGAGGTAGATAGTGACATGTTTCTGTTGTTTCCAGAGTGGATTCAGTTTTTGGTTGTTGTTGTTTTTGTTGTTTTTTCCCCATCCTAATTTTTAAAACACCTCCATTTTACAAGGTTCATGTATTTTCCAGCAAGGTACCATGGAGAAGATAATTAGCTAATTTACAATTAGCTACAACAGAATTTGTAATCGTTTCCCCTGTGGAAAGGGCTGCAATCATCATCACAGAGCTGTAGGACTGCTGTGAAAATGGCAAGAGGAATGTGCAGCCAAGGCCCCAGGAAATACCCTGCTTTTTGTCTACTGACCCACCTGATTAGCACAGGTTGAGAGGAGTGGTGGTGCACTCTGGCTCAAGAGGAGAGCCAGTTTGAACTTGCAGATTTGAGCTCAGAGCTCGACTTAAACTTCCACAGTATTCAAGGCACCTGCAGCTCACCCCTTTGCTCTACAGCTCCTCCTTTCCTCTTTGGCCTGAGGAAGATGATTATCTGAGAAAAGCCCAGATATATAGTCCTTTTTCAGGCACAGTCTGAAAATCACTTGGGGTCTCCTGTGGCCCCTGGTGCGATAACTGTGCCGACAGCAGAGGGAGCATTAAACTCATTGCCNAATAGTCCCTTTTTACCACCATGACTTTGGCAGGTTCCTGATCCCACTACATGGACTTGGAGGTGCTGTGGACAAAAAGCTGGACATGAGCCAGCAATATTCTGTGATTCTGTGATTCTGTGATATGCACTCACAAACAAGAGAGCCAATTGTATTGTGGGCTGCATCCAACGAAGTGTGGTCAGCAGGTCAAGTGAGGTGACTCTACCCTTCTACTCCACTCTGCTGAGACTCTGCCTGGAGTATTGTGTCCAGCTTTGAAGTCCTCAGCACAAAGAAGACACAGATCTGTTGGAGTGGGTCCAGAGGAGGCCACAAAAATGATCAGAGGGATGGAACACATCTCGTATAAAGAGAAGTTGACAGAGATAGGCTTGTTCAGCTTAAGGAAAGGAAGGCTCTGACGAGACCTTATTGTGGCCTTTCTGTACTTACAGGGTGCCAATAAGAAAGATTTTTTAGTAGGGCCTGTAGTGTCAGGACAAGGGGTAACGGTTTTAAAATAAAAGAAGTTAGATTCAGACTAGAAATTCTTTACTGTGAGTGTGGTGAAACACTTCATGAGGTTGCCCAGACTGATTGTAGATGCCACATCCCTAGAAACATTCAAGGTCAGGTTGGACAGGGCTCTGGGCCCCCTGATGTAGTTGAAGATGGCCCTTATTATTGCAGGGAGGGTTGAACAAATGATCTTTAAAGGTCCCTTCCAACCCAAACTGTTCTGTGATTCTGTATGATTCTATGGTGGACACTCTCAGCACCACCTCCTTTCCCCTCTCTACTGAATACCAGTGGGCAAGGAAGGTCTGCTCTGTCTCTTGCATGCTTTTTGGTTGATGTACCAGTTGGTCCTGTGCACTGACATTTTCTTCTTACCCACATCTGCACAGAAAACTTCTCTGGGATGCTTGTTTGTTCTGTCATGGTGCCAAGGAGACAAGCTTAAAGGTCTTCCCATTGCCTGGACCAAGGCATCACAGCTGGTCCTTCAGTGTGTGTGCAAGCAGTGTTTATGGAGGAGCGGAATAGCAGCAGGCACAAATAATTATTAGCTCTATAAATACTGGAATTAATTAGCATCTTATTCCTGAAACGAAGCCATACAGTAACCTCGTCCTGATGCTTAGAAAGACAAAGACATCAAGTAACATCAGAGAGCTGCTCTAGTGAATACCATAAGCATACAGAAGATTTTTGTTCCCATACAGAAATAAGCAAATACCAGTTTGGTTGTTGCATGAAGCACACATGCACTATTCATGTGTGATGCCCTGGCAATGAACTTGCGATGAAACAGGGAGGCTCATACGTTGTAGAATAAGGGGGTTTGTGGCTAGAAGGAACTATAGTGATCTTCCGCTTTGCCCTCCTGATTAGCCTGGGCCATGAGGGCGGTAGTTCTATCCCTCTTTATTTCCAAGGCCTTGAATATGTTCTAGGTGGTAAAGTTGGCTTACACTCTCCTGATACAGCAATTCAACATCTTTGTTTTGCATTAGGAATAGGAGAACACAAGTGTATTTATATACTCTTATCTAAATGTGCCCTCATGCACACACATACATTAGTGAGAGCTGTCTGGATAAACACAAACTAGTGTCATGTCTCTCTCTGAGTGACCCTAATTTTCCCCCCGTGCCTCCACAATTGCTGTGATTCTTGTTCTTGCCCTCTTGCTCCACAGAGGGTCAAACATCCTGCATTTCATTGTCCCTTCTGTCTCTTTAATTAGTGCCCATCCTCCCCCTTCTCCCTCTTACCCCTGTGTCTCCCTTTCCCATCTCCTCTCTGCACTTGGTTTGCAATGATTTTTATTTCACCTTTCACACATGTCATCTCCTTTGCCTGGGCCTGTCTGACACCTCTGCCTTGTGCTTATCATAGAAACATAACATTTAAATAGAAATAGAACAGGGAATAATTTAAACCCAATTTGCACTGGGGTGGGTGCCGAGGTTTCATATAAACACAGCAGGGGAGATTTATAGATGCTGTATATTTATCTGACAAGTTACATTTCTTCATCACTGTGCCTTGGAGCTAGCTTTTTCTGACGGACATAAACTTCTGTTGCTGGCAGAGTGGTCAAGATGAGGGAAGCCTGGATCCATGGGGATATTGTAAACATCACCAAGGGGACACATCTGGGAGCTCTGGTGTGCCATTGCTGTGACATCTCTCTCCGCCTGTCCTTCTGTGAGGAACATGGGATGTTAGCTCCTGTTGTTGGTGTGGTTTGTTTATGGCAAAAGGGGGTAAACTTGGGACAAACTTAATTTTCATTATTATCAGAGGACCTCAGGTCACTCGTAGTGAGGACCTCATCGTACACCAGGAAAAACCTCCTTGGCTTTCCTGGGTGCCACAGCACAGAAAAATATCCATCCATGGTTATTTCCATGGGCCAAGCAAGCATGATTGACTCAGGTTCTGGGGAAATACTGATAATAGGATGAACACTAATGAAGGAAAACAAAATATGGGGAGAAGAGGCTTTCATGGACACCATATTCATAATGCCATGCTGCTGGGCAGTACCACTACTCATATTCCTACTGCTAGGGGCTGCCTCTACAGTGAGCTTAGTGAAGTTTATTTACTAACATAATATTTGAGTGTTATATAGAAATTAAAACTGTCACTTTAGTGTATGTAACAGAAATTTGGACAGACCCTTCCTGTCAAAAGAGGAGGTGCTCAGATGTGTGTCAATACTTGATGCATGGTCATGTATGGCCTTGAGGAAGCTGCATAGAATAGATTTTCATCATGTCTGTCCTTAGACACCCTTAGTAAGATCACTATCTTGATTTCTCCCTTAGGGAGCAGATAGAGGTTGCTTCTCAGGGCTGCCTACCTGTGTTGTGTAAGACAAGGTGCTCCAAGGTAGCACTTCCCCTCCCATGGCCACAGACAGTGGAACGCAAAGTCATGCACATAGCTTATGTTGGGGGCATCCTAGATAATGGAGTTTTGCCTAGCCTCTTTTTGTTCTTCTTTTTCTGTATCCAGACAGTGATATTTCTGTTTTCCTTGGCTATGTTCTCTTAGACCAGGAGCCTAGGTCTTAAGGACACTGGTCTAAAGGCTTGTTACCGTTCAGTCCCAAAATCTGAAATGAGGGTAACATAGATCTTAGCTATGGGGATCATGGCTGACTGAGTCTGACCAGTGCTTTCAAATTCAAATGCGGATCCTGACACACATAGATCTGAGATAGTGTCTTGCTGAAACAGGAAAAAGCATGGACCTCAGCTGGGTGATATGGGTGGAGCGTTTGTAGTCCATACACCCTACAGACAGTCAGAACTCAGGGACAGCTTGATCTGGGGATAGTTCCAGATCTGCGTGCAGCATAAAAATGTTGTTTCAGTACAATGTAGAGCTGGGCTGAGAAATGGTACAGCACGGTATTGACCTCCATTCTCATTCCAGGACACTGGAAAAGTCTGTGGGGCCACCTGTGGTTCACACACATAATCAGATACATCCCACTGACACCAGCCTATCACTTTTCATTTTATTCTGGCAATCTCACAGCCTTGTTCAGACATTTTTACCAAACATTAAGTAGTTGCCCCAGTGCACATGTCTGTCAGCTCTTTGTTTGGGCCCTGGAAGAGTAGTATATAAGGGTATCTAGGGCACACAAGAGGCTCACACAATCCCACAATCTCACACAAAAACCACCTACTTCCTGGGGAATGTTAGACTGGAATGCAGCACAGCTGAGAGGCATCTGGGAGTAATAATAGATAGTAAAATGATGATGAGTCAGCAGTGTGCCTCAGCAACCAAGAGGGCCAACAGGATCCCGGGGTTCATGAAGCACTCCATCACTGGCCGAGCGAGAGAAGTGATAGCCCCACTTCACTCAGCACTGGTGCTGTCTCACCTGGAGTATTGTGTGCAGTTCTGGGCTCCACAATACAAGAGGACATGGAGTTGCTGGAGAGTGTCCAGAGGAGTGCAACAAAGATGGTTAGAAGCTTGGAGGGGAAATCATATGTAGAAAGGCTGAAATCACTTGGCCTGTTCAGTCTGGAGAAAAGAAGACTGAGGGGGGATCTCACTACAGTTTATAACCTCCTCACCAGAGACGGAGGAGTGGGGGCTAAGCTCTTCTCTTAAGTGACATGGACATGGGGGAATGGTATGAAGCTGTCCCGGGGGAAATTCAGGGTGGATGTTAGGAAAAAGTTTTTCAGCCAGAAGGTGGTGGGGCATTGGAACAGGCACCCCAGGGAGGTGGTCATGGCTCCAAATCTTGTGGAGTTTAAGAGATGCTTGGACAATGCCCTTAGTCACATTGTGTGATCTTGGGGTTTTGACCAGTGCCTAATGGGAGTTGGACTTCATGATCCTTGTGGGTCCCTTCCAACTCGGATTGTTCTATGATTCTATGTTAATATGTACATTAAAAATAAATAAATTAAAAAATAAAACTAGTTAGTTACCTATATTTATTCAAATTGGTTACATCTGCTCTGTAAACTGCTCTGAAAAAACCTCCTGGTTCACACATTTACGTAGTGTTTAATGAATGATAGATTAGACATTTATGAAACTTGCAAATAGCCTGTTCACATATATGATGTAATCTATGTAAATTTCTTTTTTTTGTTTTTTGTCATGTAATGGTACTAGTCTCTAAACATAAACCTGACCTAAAGACATCACTCAGTGCTCCCTGAGATCCTTTTACCAATTTAGCAATTTTTAGTTCCGTTTGTTTTCACCAACATTTTCTGAAGGTGTTTCATTTTGGACTGAAGATCCCCATACCTGGTTCGAGCATAAATAGACTTAATTCAAAATACAATTGTCTACTAGCAGACCACATCCTGCTTTGACATAATGTACCACCTGCTTGAGCCATCTCAGATGATGATTCTATTATTCTATGATTCTATGAGATGACTATGAGATTCTATGACTCTATGATTCTATGAGATGTTAACAATCACATAATTTAACTTCATATTTCAAAAAACATTATCTGTTACAAAAGCTTTGAGCTTATTTCAAATGAGTTTTGAAAATATTTTTAAGAAGACATGGGTCCTCACCTGTTAATGTGACAGGTATGAAAACAAATCTCCATTTGCAGGCTGTGGCTTCTGTTATCTCCTGATTTAAAACAGCTTATATTAAAACATTTATTCTTGCTTGATCCTCTTGGATCACAGTCTAAGCAATGTTGTTTCAATTACTGCAAGCTGACTGCAAAAACTGGTCAGAAAAATTCAATCTGAAAGACTTCAGTATCTAGTTTTCAAGAAGCAGTTAAAGATTTATATATAACCTAACCTTTGTGGGATTTTTGTGGGTTTTTTCTTGTTTGGTATGTTTTTTAATTGCCAAGTTTTTTTCAAGTATTTATTGAAAGTCAGATGTTATTAAGGTTTTTGAAGACAGCCACCTGAAAAGACTAGCAGCTTCTGAAATATGTCACCTCAATGAAATCACAGTTTCTTTTGCTTGTGATACTAAGCCACCTTGGCTTTCACATCCCTCCTGAAATATGGTAAGCATCTCTTTATTTTGTTCCAGAAGATAGAAAACTCTTTGTGGGCATGCTTAATAAGCAGCAGTCAGAAGATGATGTGCGCAGGCTATTCGAGGCATTTGGCAACATCGAGGAGTGCACTATCCTTCGGGGGCCCGATGGCAACAGCAAAGGTGAGCTAGACCTCATATCAGTGCTCCACCACCATTTCTGCCTACTTCTCACCCACCAGCCTGAGATCTTCCCATTCTTCACTTGGTTTTTGCATAGGTATGCACCAACCAGTGGTAACTATTGCAAGGGTACAGGTGCTGATTTAAGTAGATATTTGCCATTTGAAACATGCAAATGCCTCATTGCAAAACTAGGTACCTTGCTTTTTAGCATCTCTTATTACCTGCATAGCAAAAAGGATCTTCTGCTACAGCCCAGGTACAAAAATGAGGCTTGTCTCTTTGATAGGATTCATTTTTTACCCCGTCAGTCTCTAGACAAAGCAACTTCAATTTGAATAGGAAGGCCTCTTCTCTTGACAGTATAATGTGTCCATTAAATATTGATCTGAGTAAAATATATCATAAATTGTGCTGGAAAGTGCAGCCCCAAAGAAAAGACCAGTCCTGCTGACATAGTTCATATCTCACTGGATATTTAGACATGTGACAACATCAACGAGCATGTTTTTGCAACAGGGAGCAAAAAAATCCAAACTGTAGCAATACACTGCAGAAAGATGTTGCTATTTCATAAAATCACTGGTAGCCAAAAACAGACTACACACTAGCATTATAGGCCAGTTTTTGATAAAAATCTCCAAAGCTCAGCCTTCTTGATATAAATAGCTAAAAATAAACTGTTGGCACCTTTCTTCAATTATGTGGCTACTTCAATTTCATGACACCCAGAGACAGGGACTACTCTGCTGGAAAGCAGTAGGCTACATTGGCCTAGAAGAGCTCCATACTCATAACTGTAGTCAGTTAAAGACTCCATTCACTAATAGGGGAAAAGCAAAAAAAAAAAAAGTCTGTTTGTCCCCACCTGGAATTGTACATAACCAAATCGAACAACAAAGAATTAAAGAGTAGTAATAAAGACAATAATATCTGAGATCTTAAGAAATAGATTCCAAAGGAGATCCAACCCACAGACTTGTATTCACACTTAATCTCTTTTTTATTATTATAATTTTCTTAAACAATTTCATTTTAAGTCTGAATCTGAGTGACAGCTCCATATTGCTAACCAGTTTATTAGTGCTAGCAGGTTTGAATTATTAGTGCTAGTCTTATCTAAGTTGAAATTTAAGCAGATTGCCTAAGAGCCAGATAGTAATCAGATCCCATAGATTTTATCCCACCCAAAGTTGACATTATGGGAGGCTCCATTAGGCATCCCTGTAGTGAAACTCTAAGTCCTCCAAGTGCGGCAAAGCAAGCAATGCTCTGAGAAGGTAGGTCTCAGCTTCCCACTTTAACGCCACCACAGTCCAGTCACAGCCAGGAAACAGCCTGAAGCCACGGGTGATGTCCTGAGCCATAGGTATGCCCTTGAGAAGGCTGCAGAAATACCTCCTGCAAGAGTCACTCAGGAGTAGGCACCCTGTCTGGAGCGTGTAACCAGGTGGCAGAAAAGCTGAGATTGAGACATTTCTCTGACTGAAAGGCAATGCAGAGCCTTTCTTTCCTGGGAGAGGTGGGAAAGGAATAAGCTTTCCGGCACCCCTCTAGGTAAAGTTCACCAAAGCACAACCATGAGTGCAGGAGTCCTCAAATGAATCAGCTGAGGTGGATCCAGTTCAGCAAGCCAGCAGGACCCACAGGGTCTGCACTGCTGCTTTCTGTACAGCCTCTTC
Organism: Bucco capensis; assembly: GCA_013396975.1. Lineage (NCBI taxonomy): Eukaryota > Metazoa > Chordata > Aves > Piciformes > Bucconidae > Bucco > Bucco capensis. Next base: position 72,593 of record VWZO01005972.1, read on the forward strand.
CCACCTTTCCCTTTTTTTGTGTGGTTTGTTTTCCTCCATTCAGCAGTTGTCTACTTCAGTAATTCAGAAGGTAAAGATTTCCCATGGAACCAGAAGATTCAAAACAAGAATCTTAACACCCGCTGCAGTTCATAGCCTTAGGTCCTAACTCTGCAGTCTGCTCCAAGCTGACAAGACAGCAAAAGCATCCCTTCTAGCTCTATATTCCAGAAGTAAGGAATTTTTGAAAAAAAAAAAAAGCAAAAAAAAAAAAGCAAGAAAATTAAGTACATGTATCTTCCTGTTCAGCGCAGGTCTGTGTGTCAAAATCCGTTCAAATTCCAGATCTGCTCCTGTCAAAGGGACACCATCTTTCTGAGGAGAGTAGTATGACTCACTTCCTCTGTTCGTGAGTTCATGGAGTCAGCTGTGGTGACAATGGGAAGGAACGAGATTACATACACGTTTGATTAACATTTGTATACAGAAGGCATCACACTAAACATGCAAACAGAAGGTCTAAAATGTTGGGATCTCTTCTATTGGCCTGTCAATTATATATTATATATTTTATATCAGTAAAAGCAGAGCTTTCACTCTTCCTGCCACCTCAAAATAACAATCCACTGGGAGCAGTAAGAGGAAGCAGGAGGAAAGATCCCATTAACATCTTGGGTTTTAAACAAGATAAATGCCTGTTACTGTCTTCATTCCCATCTTTATCCAGTTCCACAAACCCACCAGATTCCTCAGTACAGGAGTGAATTTCACCTGATGAGTGTGAAGCCTTCAAAATTACAGCAACACTGCAGCCAAAAATCCTGCTGTAAATGCAATGGGTGACTGGAGCGGGAAAGCTTTTGTATATTTGCTAATCAGCATCTTACTTTTAGAGGCAGAAAGTATAAAAGAATCTCTGCAAATAATTAAACACCCTAATTCTGGATTATCTCTGATTAATGAAGAGGAAGACAGAGTAACTCAGGAGCCTGGGAATGCTGGGCTGCGATTATGTCATAATTGATCCCTATTGTTTCCAGCTGAAGTTTATCTGTCTCATTTTCTCATGATTATCTCCTTTCAACTCCTTATAAATTACATCCAACTATTAGTAACAATTGTTGTACTTTTCCTGAAATACAGTCTGAGTACAGCACTGAGAGGGTAATGCAATGTGAAGGGCCCCTAACTGTAAGCTAATTTCATATGTGTGTATTATTTTTAGAAGGGGTATCACTGCTTTCCTTAATCTTACTTCCATCAGCCTGCAGTAATGGTTATGGGTACCTTTGGGTCTCATTCTTCTAGTCTGCAAGTGGAGTCTTTTAATGCTTCATTTTTCACCCTGCACTGTACAAATCCACAAGGGTATGTGAACCTTCTAAACATTCTGCAAAGGGAATAAAGGAGAGCTGTCCCATTGTCAGGACTCCATCCCCTACACAGTGATCTGCATTCCTTCAAGGAAACAGCTAGGGTTTCACAAATTGATTAAAAGCTCAAAAGTCTTTGGTAATAATAGAAGCAAATGGAAGCCAAAACTTCTCAGATCTCTTCTAATCTGTTCCAAAACCCACCCTAGCATGTGGAAATTACTATTTCTCTCTGAGTCAGTTTGCTTGTAGCTAATCATGTCAGCAATACTTTCCCCACTTTAGCGGTGCATGTGATCCTTTGAAATGTTGATCATTTGCGTTCACTAGGACATATTCATAAATGCACCTTTCTGCCCTAAAATTGTATGTAACTGTTCAGTGGGAGATTCCACATATGGCAATGCAATCCTGAGAAGCACTGCCTACGTTTCTCTAATGTCCAGAGGAGAACACCTATACAGGCACTGGCTTTGCAACTATAAAAGACTAAGATTCAAATTTTGGTGCTGGTAAGATAATTATTATCAAACACAGATCTGTCCCACTCCTGCTTCTTCATCAGAAGCTGTATTGTGCTTTGTCAGACCAAAGCTACCTGGAGACAAGACAAGCTCTGAGGAGTCTCTTTTGGACTTCTACCAGAGAGTGATACGAAAAGTACCTTGTGGGTTTGAAGTAATCTGAATACCTTCTATATATTTGGTCTGTGGTTGCTTTTAACAACTATGTGTAGCTTTCTGAGCATTTTTACACGCTTCCTTACCATTTCTCATAATTCTAGAGGAAGGAGCATTGTTCAATACCGATCAAAGAAAATTAATTTTCATCTAATAAATTGTAAAATTGTATAACATTCTGCCATGGGAAGCTGTGGAGGTCAAAACGTAAGTGGATTCAAAATGTACTTGCTAAGATTTTGTCCATCAGTGCCCATTACAATCAATGTGGGAATTCTGGATGCAGCTTTGCCTTAAGATGTCCTCAGTCTGCTGGTGTCTGGACTTTCAAAAGGAATAACAAGGAGCACATTTAGCAGCCAGTTCTGAGGATAGGTTACTCATCTAGATGGCCTTTCATGGTATCATGCAACACTTCTTACGTTCTTTTTCTTCTTCCAGGGTGTGCATTTGTGAAATACTCTTCACATGCAGAGGCCCAAGCAGCCATCAATGCCTTGCATGGCAGCCAGACAATGCCGGTGAGTAGCTCTGTAATATGGGCAAGTGAGGATCAGTCCAGTACATGCTGTCTTGTGGCTTGATTGAGGAGGAGGGATGATATATCTGTGCTCTGCAACTCATCTTTAAGGAAGAATGGATAACAGCTTAGGCATGCAGGGCCTTGGGTGTCCTTAATGTATTAGTGGAAAAGCATGGATGACACTGTTATTTCACACAAGTGCAGAACCCCAAGGGTCTTTCGGCCCCTGGTGCGATAACTGTGCCGACCGCAGAGGAAGCATTAAACTCATTGCCCACGGTAAAGTGTGGGGGAGTGAAACCCATGTTCCTATAATCCTTGTATGGGCAGGATGTGCTTATTAGTCTTCTGGCAGTCATCATAGGAGAAGGACAACTCTGATTCCAAACCCGGGCAGATGGAGCTCGTTTAGCACTGTAAGGCCTTTCATCTAAGAGAAGGACACTCTAATAAAACCTATGCCCTAAGGACTTCGCTGCCAGCGTCCAAGCTTGCTAGGCCCTGGCAGATGAACCTTAGGACTAAAGGGTGGGTCCAGCTCTGCGCATGCTGTGTCTCACCTAAAAAAAATCCATTGCGCAGGCTCGAGGGTGCTATCCGCTATCCTCTTTTTATCAGCATGCTTGTAAAAGGTGCTGATGAAGAGCATGGATGGAGCCCTCCCTGGATCTTCATTCACGAAGCCTAGCCATACAGAACCCCAAAGGGTGCTGTGTTCTGTCACTAGCAGTACTGATGACCTGAAAAAAGACAGACAGTTCACAGATGCCATGGGGTCACAGTTCACAGATACCATGAGTGTAACCTTCCAAGTTTCAGAGGGATGAAACAAGTAGAAACTTGTACTTAAGGTCTTCTTTGTTTTCCCTCCCCAAAGAGTCTCTGCCTCCAGGTGAAGGATAAAGAACTTTTTGCCAGTATTCAGCAGAGAATAGCAAGTTCAGGTGAGGGCACTAGAAGTTATAGACAAATCACACAGTGCTAGATGCATCTCAGTGCTGCTAAAACAGTGTCTACCTAGGCATAAAGGATGTCCCCTACACCCAAATTTTGAAAGACCGTCAGATCAACCACTGGATCTTCCAGGAAACATTTTAGGAATCATCCACTTGGACAAATATCTACTAATACGGTGTTTGAGCCTGATAGTTCAAGAAAGTAGAAGTAAAGATATGTGTGTGTGTGTGTGTGTGTGTGTATGTCTAGGCTTCATGAATGAAGATCCAGGGAGGGCTCAACNGATATATTTTCTATGCAAAATGATATTTGTATACCATCATGCAGACCCAGAGTAATGTAAGGCATTCTGCTGTCAGCAAGGAAAGACAATCTAGTCCAACATGTTTTGGTTTATTATAATAATATATTATTTTTATTACTAATTATTAACAGTGTAAATCATGAAAGGCTAAGAAGCATGCCAACAACTTGGAAAGGATACAGGAAATCTCAATAAAAAATATTTAAGAGCATAAAACTTCCCTTTCAGTAAGAGGCTGTAATGTACATTCATGAATTTTTCAATTAAGATTAAACTAGTCCTGGAAGATTGCCTCTAAATCTTCGCAGGGACAAAAATTCTTTACAGAGGAAAAGGTTTCTAAAAGTAGCATATCATCAAGATGTCATTTTTTGGAACCCCAGTGTAGAGAAATCACTTTTTAAAAGGTACATGTTTACCAGTGAAACCACTGAAAAAAATCTCCTTAAAGAAAGAGGGGACCCATCTTTCAAAGCATTACAATACTTTTAGGAATCTCTACCTAAAAGATTCCTCTTAACCAAAACAGGTGTTGAACTTGATGCTGGCAACCTACAGTGAAATATTATGGACATCTCTCCTGAGAGGTCAAAGAGGTACTTTCAATGTCTTACGTTCAAACTCTGACCCAAAGTGATAGTGTCTATAAACTGACATCAGGATTACAATCTGATATGGCATTGTACCACAAAAACAGTTGTAATAAGAAGTCAGACCATGTCAAAAAAATTTTACAAACTCATGTGGCAGAGGTGAGAGGAAGACAGAAGAAAACCCAAGACAGACGCAACTCAAGGAGAGTTGAAGAGCCATCTAGATAGAGTGCACTCAAAATAACTTTTTCCTTCTCCAGTCCTTATTCTTCCTACTTTTAGTACACTTTAGATAAGTAAAAAAAATACTTTTCGTCTGACCACTTGGGAGCAAAGGTCTGTTTCATCTTGCTGATATCAACATCCGAGCTTAGGCTGTACAAAATAATGAAGAATTTGGCCATTTCATGAGTCGTTGTCTTATGGGATCACTTTTCTTGTTGATTTATTTGACTCAAATACCTGTTATAGGAAAGTTCCTGAATAACCAGATCTGGGCATCTGAAAAAGCATCACAACTCAGCCCTTGCTAGATCACATGCCACAATCAGATTTGCATGGTTTAACAAGTTTCTATGAATTGACAAAACATTAGCAGAAGTCCATGTACCTATTCTTGGTTCATAGGGAAAGAAAACAGAAAATTACTGATTTCATCCTCTTCATTATAAGCTAAATTGCATGATGTTGCCTTGTATCTCCAATGAGTTACGAGTAGACTCACAGGCAGTTACCACGGTTCACCAGACTAGTGAGGACCTGTGGAGTTACCAGCAGTTATCAAGACATGGAGGACACACTGTTTTTCCCACAGGGTCTTCAAATTTCTAAGGCATTTTGAATGAGATGGGCCAAATCCCACAAGTGAACTCTGTTCGCATTCTCATTTTCATGGTGTTTCAGGATGTGCAAGCTCTTTCAGGGCTTGGATGTTCACAGAGAAATGCAGCCACCTCGTGGTGAGATGGAGATGTAATCCCCATCCTTCGAAGAGAGGGGTGCTCATTACCACTGGCCTCATTTGTCCAGCTGTGAGGCCAGCTCGAAGCTGTTCTTGTGGTTCAGCCTATTTAAACGTCTCTTGCCTTGTCCTCAGGTACTGCCAATGGGGCATCTATCATCATTCCTGTCAGGTCTCTAGCTGTTCATTCCTACAGCAGACTCCTCTTTCTCCACAGCTGTCAGGATTATTGCTATACTGTGACTTCCTGTTCACACAACATATGTTGCCTAATAGTTTCAAAAGGCAACTTCATTTTACAGAAGTTTTTTTGTTTGTTTGTTTGTTTTTTCTTTTAATTTACTTTTTATTAACCTTTCTTTTGACAGGTGCCTGATCACCATCCATCACAAGCCCACTTCTCTATGCAAAGCACTTGTTCCTTCTAAGGGCTCACCAAACAGGTCTACAGTTTTCCAATTTTCACACAATCGTTTGCTTTTAGAGTAACTTCAAAAATCCCTTACTTTTGAGCAGGACCAAAGTTCCTTCTGTATTCACTTGCCAAGAGAGCATTTATAACAGATACTTCTAAGTTCAGTTACCATCTCCTCCTAGTTCTCTTCCCCCATCCATATGGGGGCATAAAGAAGGTGTCTTCACTTGATGCTCTTCCCTTCCTTGTCCAAGCCTTCTCCCTAGCAGCCTTTTCCACCAACACAAATTCAGCTGCTATTTCTGTAGTGACAGCTTGCAGATCTAACTTCTTTACTGACGGACTGACTCCTGGTTAAGCTAAAACCTTGCCCTGTCTTTCCAGCAACTCCTAGTGGATGTCTAGCTGTCAGATCCAACTCAATATGTATAAAACAGAGCTCTTGAGCTTCTAATCCCAAACCCTGTCTCCTCTCTCCTCCACCTCCCCTCTCAGTCACTGCGGACAACATCATCGTCCTACCTGTTACTCTTGCTCTTACTGAGATATCATCTTCAGCCTGGTTTTCTCCTTCTCTCCATATCTTCATATCTAGGTGATAACCAAGTGCTGGAGAGTAGTTCTGCATCAACACATCTAAGATACAGCCTTGTCCATCTACCTATGCAGAATAAACTCTTCTTCATACTTCATCATACATGCTAAATCACAGCAACCCTTAGTCTACCCATTATTTAGCTTTAAAAGTTTAAAAGTTTGTAATCTATTCCAAACACTACNGAGAGATATTTCTAAAGCTTTGTGCATTCTTCCCTTTATCTATCTGTGCTAGAATGGACTAAGTCACCCTTTTTGCCAAAATAGCAGTTCTTCACTTGAAGTGCAACTTAGAATGAAAAAGGACATATACTCCTTGAAAACAAAAGATTGAAGCACTTGTTGCAGATGTCTCAGAGCCCACAGTTGCCTTTGCTCACCCATGATACACCCTTGTCACCCTGAAATCCTTCTGCTGCACTTGTTTTAGCCATCGTAATCTTGCTGGAGCTAAAGATCTAAGGTAGCTCTGTAACTGCTGACATTAGTCACTTTTAAGTCTGACACTGAAGCTGTTTACTTGGCTTCTTGTCTGGTTTCTCACAACTCAGGCATGTAGTTTAAGACTGCCTGACTGAGCCATGGAAGCAACCTCTTCTGTGCTGAGTGTGCAAGGAGCTGCGCTGCGTGCCCAGCTTTTGTGTGGACACCTAACTTTCTGTCCAATGCAAAAGTAGCTGAATCCAGTTCTGGATGTTTGCCACTCAGCTAAAGAAACAAGAAATCCCACATCTGAGTTCTCTGACTTGTGATTGGTTAGGTGTATAAGGTTTTTGTCCATTAGGTTGTCTAATACAGTAATTGTCATTCATTCTATATCCTTCTTTAATTAATGAAATTTCAGGCCATTAACACCTCCAGAACCCTGTAAGATGGTTTCCCTCACCAATCAGGCCAAATCCTCTTTTTTTTTACTAGGGAATTCTGCAGAATCTTAGTCAAATCATAGCATTTCTTCTGCATCCAAGCAATAGCATCCCAAGTCTATCTATGCCTGGCTGAACATCTTCCAGTATAATTACTTTTCAGATGGAATGCTTGGTTTTGTGAAAATAAAAGAAAATGTAAGACTTGGATAAACGCACTGAACAGATGTCTGTCTTTCAGAAAAATATTCCATTAGTTGAATTAAAAAAAAAGTACAGCAACCCAAAACTTTGTTGCCTTGGGTGCTTTCATTTCAATGTTTTTCTGTGCATCTCTCAGCAACAAGAATGGCAAAATCAACTTCAAATGTCTGTTCAGGAACCACCCATATCGAATCATGCAACTGCTGTATTTAATTTTTTTTATTCATCAAGAAAATATGAATGGCACAACATCTTGAAGAGGGTTGATTTTCAGCCTCTGCCCACCATGTTATTTGGAAGTTATCATGGTATGGGCCTCCCCAGTTGACAAAATGTTGCTTGCTCATTTTCCTCCCATTTCCCCCCATTTTCACCACTTACAGTCACACACAAAACGCAGACCAGACATCATGAGTATCACAGTATCACAGTATGTCAGGGGTTGGAGAGGGCCTAGAAAGATCATCTAGTCCAACCCCCCTGCCAGAGCAGGATCACCTAGACGAGGTCACACAGGAATGTGTCCAGGTGGTTCTTGAATGTCTCCAGAGAAGGAGACTCAACAGCCCTCCTGGGCAGCCTGTTCTAGTGAAATGACGCGAGGTCCCACCGAAGAAACAGAAAACAAAATTTAATCACTGTCTCTCTCAAAACAATCAAACAGAAAACCCCACCCAGAACATGTTCCCCTTCTTAAATAATGCTACCTGCAGAGATGCTAATTGGCTCTATTTGCAGAGATGCTGATTGGCTCAGCCCCATCCAGCGGCAGGAAGGTCAACTGAGCTGAGGGAGCCTTCCTGAGCAGTCTCACCCAAGCACACTCAACATAAACCCACCACAGGAGTCCACTTACAGCAGCAAAATTCTAGCCAAACATGATCAATAGTCAGATGAAAGGACTCTCTTCTTGCCTTATAAAATGTACTATCTACACTCTCATACTGTAAGAAGTTTTTGCCTTTATTTAAGTGGGAGGAATTTTTCACCTGTTTAGTCTACCAGATGAGAGTGACTTAGAATCATAGAAAGATTTTGCTTGAAACTGATGGTGACTACATCACTTCCCTGTGCAGCCTGTTCTAACATTTCACAACCTTTTCTCTCAACATTTTTTTCCTAATATTCCAACCTAAACCTCTCCTAATGCTATGTGAGGCTGTTTCTTCTTGTCCTATCACTTGGGACAGGACACTGACCCCCACCTTACTACAAACTTCCTTTCAGGTAGTTGTAGAGAGTGAAAATCTCCCTTCATTCTCGTTTTCTCCAGGCAAAATACACCAGTTCCCTCTGTAGCTTCTCATAGTATTTGTGCTCTGGACCGTTCACCAGCTTCATTACTGTTCTTTGAACATACTCCAGCACCTCAATGACCTTCTTGTAGTAAGGGGCCTACAGCTGAACACAGTATTGAAGGTGCAACCTCACCAGTGCTAAGTAGAGGAGGGTGAACAATTCCTTGTCCTGTTGGCCACGCTATTTTGAATATAAACCAGGATGATGTTGGCTTGTTTGGCCACCTGGCCAGATTGCTGAGTCACGTTCAGTCAGCTGTTGACCAGCACCCAAAAGTTCTTTTTTGCTACACAGCTCTTCAGCCAGTCTTCCCCAACCTGTAATGTTGCATGGGGTTGTTGTGACACAAGTGTAGGATCTGCTGCTTGGCCTTGTTGAATCTCATACACCTGCCTCAGCCTATCGATCCAGCCTGTTCAGATCCCTACGTAAAGCCTCTTTCTCTTCAAGCAGATCAACACTCCTGCCTAACTTGGTGTTGTTTGCAAACTTACTGAAGGTGCACTTAATACCCTCATTCAAATCACTGACAAAGAGAACAGACCACAGTATTGAGCCGTGGGGAACAATGCTTATGACTGGCCACCACTTGTGATTGACCTCCAACTCAAATATGAGATTCTCAAAAATTGTCCCAAGAAACAAGTGTCACTGTCAGTGTAATGCATGATGGCACAGTGGCCCTCTTTCAAAATAATGGTAAACAAGGCACCAGTTCTCATCTTTCTAGCTCTGGATGCTCAGACACCCCATTAAAGAAACCAACCTCAGCTCCCGCTTTTGACTATTGTTATTATTGCTGTGCATTCCTATAGTGCAGCTACAACTTTGCAAAGCACTGTGAAGCTGCCTTCAGACACAGTCCCATTATAGAAAATGGCCAAACAGCTGTTCACACCCCCATCAACCCAGTAGCGGAATATTGTGGTGAATTAGGCATGGAAACAAAAGCTGTGAGACTCTGCAGAAGGAGCTCTGAGGAGGTGGAGGGAAGAAGGAAAATAGGCTTTCATGGACATGATGAAGTTGTAGTCTGGGTGCCTTGCTTGCAGAGCAGCAGGGAAGCAGCTGTTATTAAGAGTGCATGCTGGCACCAAAGAGCTGAGTCGGCAGAAAGTCCCTAGGAGGAGCAGCATGGTGGCTCCGGTGAGTGGGGGGCCACAATGCCTGAGATCAGCTGAGGTATTTTTAACAATTATTTTGATATAAACAGCTCTGAACTTGAGGAGTTCCATGTAAATGGGAAGCAGTGGGGCTTGTAATTAGATTTGTGTACACTTTCATAAATTGCTGGGAAACATCAAAGCCATGATAGAAGGCTGTGGTGCACTTTATTTCCTTCTTCTGTTCTTCTGTTAATTGAATGGTTGATGTGTGGATAGGAAGTGTTGGCTTCACAGAGTACTATTTACAGACCCGCTGACAGCTGCACTGTGAAAATTAACAGGAACAGAGCAGCCTCTGTCACAGCTCTTCTCATGAGGGACTTGCTTCAAATTGGATCATTTCTTTCATAGGATAAACTTTTCCTCATTTCTCCTCCCTTCTTTACAAAATGCACGTGCATCCAGCTGCATGCTCCCCTTCTCCCTCCAGATTCATGGCAGCTTTTAGTGCTCAGAAGGAGGATTTGTCACTTCCACAAAATCTGGGGAGATTGACCACAGTTTAAAACTTGTAGCATTTTCCACTTCCAGCAAGACATATCTTCTGGAAGTCAATAAAACTGTGAGCCGAGTGTGTGGAGCCACAGCTTCATGTTTGCAGCTCTCACCTCAACAGGAACATGCTCTTCACCCTCTTAGAAACTCCAGCAGATTTCCTATCAGACTACTATTCTTGTAGATGTGGTTGTTGCTGTTCTAACATAGTTCTGCTCTGTGCCAAGCACCATACAAACGTCTTACAGTAAAGTTCCCATACATGGTATTTTACCAACTAAAGTCCAAGACTGCTGTGGCCGAATTACACGAAGTGTTAGTCAAAGTATAAAACTCTGGGGGCATCTGGAAACTAGCCCCTCAGAGAGACACCTGTCTGTCTTCACTAAGTGATACTTTAGAATAGATACTCAAAATGGCTGCAATTAGGTTATCTGAACGTTCCTCTAAGGGACAAGACATAGATAAGCAAAAAAAAACAATACAATGTCTTGGGATGAACTAGAGTACTGTGTTCAGTTTTGGGCCCCTCATTACAAAAAGGACATAGAGGCATTACAACATGTTCAGAGAAGGGCAATGAGGCTAGTGAGGGGTCTGGAGCACAAGTCTTATGAAGAGCGGCTGAGAGAACTGGGGTTGTTTAGTCCAGAAAAGAGGAGACTCAGGGGAAACTTTATCTCTCTCTATAAATACCTGAAAGTAGGTTGTAATGAGATGGAGTTGGGTCTCTTCTCCAGGGTTAACAGTGAGGAGACGAGAGGAAATGGCTTCAAGTTGCACCAGGGGAGGTTTAGATTAGATATAAGGAGAAATTTCTTTACTGAAAGAGTTGCTAAGTCTTGGAATAGGCTACCCAGGGAGGTTGTGGAGTCACTCACTGTTCCTGGAGGTGTTTAAGAAACATTTAGATGTTCTACTTAGGGACATGGTTTAGTGGTATGTTAGTGTTAGGTATGGTTGGACTTGATCTTAGAAGTCTCTTCCAACCGTAATGGCTCTGTGATTCTGTGAACTAATCTTAACACAAATAATGTTTAGCTAGTTTGTAGCTAAAGTTACAGCAATTCTATTTCCTGGTCCCAGTAGAGAGGTAAATAAGCATTGGATTCCTAAGCATCTAAATCTTAATATTTACTTAAATCTGGAAAAAAATAGAATTAAGAAGGTCAAACCTGAAGACATCAGTTCACCACCTTACTTCCCAAGGGTGTCTTCAAAATATCTGGGTAACATAAACAGAACCTTAGGCAGGCCTGTAATACAAATAGGTAACAATTAAACAGACCATGATTCAGAATATCAATTAACCAACAAAATTTACTCTCATTAAGATTCCAGGATAGGCTCAAGTTCTCAGTTAATAAAGCCACCTTCTGTCAGTCAGTAGAGAGACAGAGAGTCACTGACCCCTCAGGCTATCAGGGTAAATGGGAAATGGGTAAGTCACTAGACTTCAGTTTTACATAAACACAGAAGCATAAAAAGGAGATTTTCAAAGGTAATTCCAGGTGCAAGTTCATGAGACTTCAGTATCTAAGTGTTCCCTCATGCCTCGCAGCTGAATTTGCCCTAAAATTACTTGCCCAAAGTCACAAAGTCTTAGGTAGAGCATCATCAATGCAAGTCCATCTTCTCAAATTAATGCAGAAGGCTGAGGCCTTGTTTTACACTGTTGATGTTCGAGAAGCCGATGGAACAGAATGGAGATGCCAACTCAGGATCATTTTTTTCTCTTCCCTGTTATCTTCTGCTTTCTAAAGAACATTCACTCCATGTAATATTTTTGTGTAAGACACAGACTGGCTTGTTTAACTCAGGGCAAGGCACAGTTCACTCATTCTTCTATTAAAAAATAATAATAGATTAGGAACCCATTCATAACTCACTATCAGCAGGCCCAACCTACCTTCTAGTAATAGGTTATTTTTCTGAATATGCTACCTAAACATAATTTATAAAGTCATGTGTTGTCATTTGGGATGAAAGGATAATGGATATGTCATACTGAGATGTTAATTTGCAGTCATTAATTCCATCAAAATCCAATGGCTTTTGATAGTTCAGGCTCACTTTCCTTTGGGCAGCAGGCTCTGGACAGAGGGGAGCTAAGGTTCATAGACTGTTCCACTCCACTGCTGCCACCAAGAGACCTGATTCTACAACCTTTGGGCTAGTAGTTTCCCAGTGTTACCGTAATTGCCCTTAATTCCTTCTACACAAAAAAATAAAATCATAAGACCATGTTTCCTGCCTCTTGCCTTATTCCATAAATGAACTAATAAATCACATGTTTCTGGGTCTCAGAATAGAAATCCAGGCAGCACAGCTACCTGACAGGCAGAATGAATCATACTGGCACCAAAGATGGCCTTTACTTCTCAAGTCACATCTCCATAGCCATGCAGGCAACTGGCAGGACAGCAAAGAGACCCGTGGGATGTGACATGCTTCATTCACCATCTTCCCTAGGCTTACTTGCTCCCTTCGAACCACAATATTCATTGCCTTCAAACAGGATAAGGGGCATAACTGCTCATGAGCTGTACAACCTTATTTCAGACAAAAGGGTTTAATTGGCACCACCATGTCTCTTTATGGGTCGAAGAGGAGCTGAGAACTAAATCACAGTAGTGGAGGATGCTGGGGTGAAGCAGGAGCAAGACCATGCCACAGTCAAGTGTTGCCAAAGACCTGGTGCCAGCAGCAGCCCCTATGGAGGTTGCTGCACTCAGCACTTGTCTCATCTGGATGAGATTAGGATTTACAGGAGCTCAAATAATTCTCAAGCACCAACATTTCTGGGATAGAAGAGACACTGATAAGCCTCCAGTCTGGAAGGCACAAAATGCATACAGGGTGTTCCCAGCCTACTGGATGGAGCTCCAACAGGCATCTTCTTCTTCCTCTAATGAGGATGTCCTCATCCCATCATAAGAGGAACAAAGATTTCAGTGAAGATATCTTTATATCTCTGCTTGTTCTGGAGGGGTTTCTTTTTTCCTATCCACTTTATTTTACTCCAAATCTCATTTCACAGTATCACAGAATGTCAGGGG